>OX101812.2:37440808-37448308 GCA_944452925.2 Chrysolina oricalcia
AAAAATTTAAAAAAAAAATTCAAAAAAATTGAAAAAAAAATCGAAAAAATAAATTTTCGAAAAAAATTTCGAAAAAAAAATTCAAAAAAAAAATTTTCAAAAAAAAAATTCAAAAAAAAAATTTTAAAAAAATTGAAGAAAAATCGAAAAAAAAAATTTTCGAAAAAAATTTCAAAAAAAAAATTAAAAAAAAAATTAAAAAAAAAATTTAAAAAAATTTTCTTAAAAAAATTTTTAAAAAATTTTAAAAAAATTTTAAAGAAAATTTAAAAAAAAATTCTTAAAAAAAATTTAAAAAAAAAATTCAAAAAAAAATTTCAAAAAAAATTTACAAAAAAAAATTCAAAAAAAAAATTACAAAAAAAATTTCGAAAAAAAAAATTTCAAATAAAAAATTTTCAAAAAAAATTTCAAAAAAAAATTTTTAAAAAAAATCGAAAAAAAAATTTTTCGAAAAAATTCGAAAAAAAAATTTCAAAAAAAAAATTACAAAAAAAAATTCAAAAAAAAATTACAAAAAAAATTTCGAAAAAAATTACAAAAAAAAATTTAAAGAAAAATTACAAAAAAAAAATTTTAAAAAAATTTAAAAAAGATTTAAAAAAATTTACAAAAAACAAATTTCAAAAAAAATTGAAAAAAAAATTTTAAAAAAATAACAAAAAAAATTTTAAAAAAATTGGAAAAAAAAAATTGGAAAAAAAAATTTCGAAAAAAATTTCAAAAAAAAAAATTCATAAAAAAAATTTTAAAAAAAATTTTAAAAAAAATTTCTTGAAAAAAAATTTAAAAAAAAATTTTAAAAAAAATTTAAAAAAAATTTTCTTAAAAAAAATTAAAAAAAAAAATTCAAAAAAAAATTTCAAAAAAAAATTTACAAAAAAAAAAATCAAAAGAAAAAATTACAAAAAAAATTTCAAATAAAAAATTTTCAAAAAAAATTTCAAAAAAAATTTAAAAATAAAATCGAATAAAAAAATTTTCGAAAAAATTCGAAAAAAAATTTCAAAAAAAAATTTACAAAAAAAAAATTCAAAAAAAAAATTACAAAAAAAATTTAGAAAAAAATTACAAAAAAAATTTTAAAAAAAATTACAAAAAAAAAATTTCAAAAAACTTCAAAAAAAAATTTCAAAAAAATTTGAAAAAAAATTTAAAAAAAATTTCTTAAAAAAAATTTTTAAAAAAATTCAAAAAAAAAATTCAAAAAAAAATTTACAAAAAAAAAATTCAAAAAAAAATTACAAAAAAAAATTCAAAAAAAAAATTTACAAAAGAAATTCAAAAAAAAATCACAAAAAAAAATTTCATAAAAAAATTTAGAAAAATGTTCAAAAAAAAAATTGAAAAAAAAATAAAAAATGATCACAAAAAAATAATTTCATAAAAAAATTTTAAAAAAAAGTTCAAAAAAAAATTTACAAAGAAATTCAAAAAAAAATACAAAAAAAAATTTCGAAAAAAATTTTTCAAAAAAAACTTAAAAAAATATTTCAAAAAATATTTCGAAAAAAATTACAAAAAAAAAAATAAAAAAAATTACAAAAAAAAATTTAAAAAACATTTTAAAAAAAATTTTAAAAAAAAAATTTCAAAAAAAAATTTCAAAAAAAATTCAAAAAAAAATTTTAAAAAAAATTTTTAAAAAAAATTCACAAAAAAAAAATTTCATAAAAAAATTTAAAAAAATTTTCAAAAAAAAAATTGAAAAAAAAAATTTTTAAAAAAATTTCAAAAAAAATTCGAAAAAAAACAATTCAAAAAAAAAAATTACAAAAAAAATCTCTAATAAAAAATTTTCAAAAAAAATTTCAAAAAAAATTACAAAAAAAAATTACAAGAAAAATAAAAAAAAAAATTTTCAAAAAAAATTAAAAAAAAAATCGAAAAAATAAATTTTCGAAAAAAATTTCGAAAAAAAAATTCAAAAAAAAAATTTAAAAAAAAAATTACAAAAAAAAATTTAAAAAAAATTGAAAAAAAAATTGAAAAAAAAAATTGGAAAAAAAAATTTCAAAAAAAATTCAAAAAAAAAATCGAAAAAAAAATTTTCGAAAAAAATTTCAAAAAAAAATTCATAAAAAAAATTAAAAAAAAAATTTAAAAAAAATATTCTTAAAAAAAATTTTTAAAAAAAATTTTAAAAAAAATTTAAAAAAAAATTTCTTAAAAAAAATTAAAAAAAAAATTCAAAAAAAAATTTCAAAAAAAAATTTACAAAAAAAAAATTCAAAAGAAAAAATTACAAAAAAAATTTCAAATAAAAAATTTTCAAAAAAAATTTCAAAAAAAATTTAAAAATAAAATCGAAAAAAAAAATTTTCGAAAAAATTCGAAAAAAAAATTTCAAAAAAAAATTTACAAAAAAAAAATTCAAAAAAAAAATTACAAAAAAAATTTCGAAAAAAAATACAAAAAAAAATTTTAAAAAAAATTAAAAAAAAAAATTTTAAAAAAATTTTTAAAAAAATTTTAAGAAAATTTAAAAAAAAAATTTCAAAAAACTTCAAAAAAAAATTTCAAAAAAATTTTAAAAAAATTTAAAAAAAATTTCTTAAAAAAATTTTAAAAAAATTTCAAAAAAAAAATTCAAAAAAAAATTTACAAAAAAAAAATTCAAAAAAAAAATTACAAAAAAAAATTCAAAAAAAAAATTTACAAAAAAAATTCAAAAAAAAATCACAAAAAAAAATTTCATAAAAAAATTTTAAAAAATGTTCAAAAAAAAATTTACAAAAAAAAATTCAAAAAAAAAATTTACAAAAAAAAATTCGAAAAAAAAATTTCAAAAAAAAAATTTCAAATAAAAAATTTTCAAAAAAAAACTTCAAAACAAATTTCAAGAAAAAATTTCGAAAATTTCGTAAAAAAAAAATTCAAAAAAAAAATTTACAAAAAAAATTTACAAAAAAAATTCGAAAAAAAATCAAAGAGAAAAATTGAAAAAAAAAATTTTAAAAAAAATTCACAAAAAAAAAATTTCATAAAAAAATTTTAAAAAATTTTCAAAAAAAAAATTGAAAAAAAAAATTTAAAAAAAAAAAATTCAAAAAAAATTTTCGTAAAAAAAAATTTTCAAAAAAAATCAAAAAAAATTTTTTCAAAGAGAAAAATTGAAAAAAAAAATTTAAAAAAAATTTAAAAAAAAATTCACAAAAAAAAAATTTCATAAAAAAATTTTCAAAAAAAAATTGAAAAAAAAATTTTTAAAAAAATTTCAAAAAAAAATCGAAAAAAACAATTCAAAAAAAATTACAAAAAAAATTTCTAATAAAAAATTTTCAAAAAAAATTTCAAAAAAAATTACAAAAAAAAATTACAAGAAAAATTTTAAAAAAAATTTTAAAAAAAATTGAAAAAAAAATCGAAAAATTAAATTTTCGAAAAAAATTTCAAAAAAAAAAATTAAAAAAAAAAAATTTCAAGAAAAAAATTTAAAAAAAAAATTTAAAAAAAATTGAAAAAAAATCGAAAAAAAAAATTGGAAAAAAAACTCAAAAAAAATTCAAAAATGAATCGAAAAAAAAAATTTTCGAAAAGAATTTCAAAAAAAAAATTCAAAAAAAAAATAAAAAAAAAATTTAAAAAAATTTTCTTAAAAAAATTTTAAAAAAATTTAAAAAAAATTTAAAAAAAAATTTTAAAAAAATTCTTAAAAAAAATTTAAAAAAAAATTCAAAAAAAATTTTCAAAAAAAATTTACAAAAAAAAATTCAAAAAAAAATTATAAAAAAAATTTCGAAAAAAAAAATTTCAAATAAAAAATTTTCAAAAAAAATTTCAAAAAAAATTTTTAAAAAAAATCGAAAAAAAAATTTTTCGAAAAAATTCGAAAAAAAAATTTCAAAAAAAAATTTACAAAAAAAAATTCAAAAAAAAAATTACAAAAAAAATTTCGAAAAAAATTACAAAAAAAAATTTAAAGAAAAATTACAAAAAAAAATTAAAAAAAAAATTTAAAAAAATTTTAAAAAAATTTTCAAAAAACAAATTTCAAAAAAAATTGAAAAAAAAATTTAAAAAAAAATTACAAAAAAAAATTTAAAAAAAATTGAAAAAAAAAATTGAAAAAAAAAAATTGGAAAAAAAAATTTCAAAATAAATTCAAAAAAAAAATCGAAAAAAAAATTTTCGAAAAAAATTTCAAAAAAAAATTCATAAAAAAAATTTTAAAAAAAATTTTAAGAAAATTTTCTTAAAAAAAATTTTAAAAAAAATTTAAAAAAAAATTTACAAAAAAAAATTCAAAAGAAAAAATTACAAAAAATATTTCAAATAAAAAATTTTCAAAAAAAATTTCAAAAAAAATTTCGAAAAAAATTACAAAAAAAATTTAAAAAAAAATTACAAAAAAAAATTAAAAAAAAATTTAAAGAAAAATTACAAGAAAAAAATTAAAAAAAATTTTAAAAAAAATTTAAAAAAAATTTTCAAAAAACAAATTTAAAAAAAAATTGAAAAAAAAATTTAAAAAAAAATTACAAAAAAAAATTAAAAAAAAAATTGAAAAAAAAAATGAAAAAAAAAATTGGAAAAAAAAATTTCAAAAAAAATTCAAAAAAAATATCTAAAAAATAGTTTTAAAAAAATTATCTTAAAAAAAATTAAAAAAAAAATTAAAAAAAAATTAAAAAAAATTTTCTTAAAAAAAATTAAAAAAAAAAATTCAAAAAAAAATTTCAAAAAAAAATTTACAAAAAAAAAATTCAAAAGAAAAGATTACAAAAAAAATTTCAAATAAAAAATTTTCAAAAAAAATTTCAAAAAAAATTTAAAAATAAAATCGAAAAAAAAAATTTTCGAAAAAATTCGAAAAAAAAATTTCAAAAAAAAATTTACAAAAAAAAATTCAAAAAAAAATTACAAAAAAAATTTCGAAAAAAATTACAAAAAAAAAATTTAAAAAAAATTACAAAAAAAATTTTTAAAAAAATTTTTTAAAAAATTTTAAAAAAATTTAAAAAAAAAAATTTCAAAAAAATTTAAAAAAAAATTTAAAAAAAATTTCTTAAAAAAATTTTTAAAAAAATTCAAAAAAAAAATTCAAAAAAAAATTTACAAAAAAAAATTCAAAAAAAAAAATTACAAAAAAAAATTCAAAAAATAAATTTACAAAAAAAATTCAAAAAAAAATCACAAAAAAAAATTTCATAAAAAATTTTTAAAAAATGTTCGAAAAAAAATTGAAAAAAAAAATAAAAAAAAAGTAAAAAAAGATCACAAAAAAATAATTTCATAAAAAAATTTAAAAAAAAGTTCAAAAAAAAATTTACAAAAAAAAATTCAAAAAAAAAATTTACAAAAAAAAATTCGAAAAAAAAATTTCAAAAAAAAAATTTCAAATAAAAAATTTTCAAAAAAAAACTTCAAAACAAATTTCAAGAAAAAATTTCGAAAATTTCGTGAAAAAAAAATTCAAAAAAAAAATTTACAAAAAAAAATTCGAAAAAAAATCAAAGAGAAAAATTGAAAAAAAAAATTTAAAAAAAAATTCACAAAAAAAAAATTTCATAAAAAAATTTTAAAAAATTTTCAAAAAAAAAATTGAAAAAAAAAATTGAAAAAAAACAATTCAAAAAAAAAATACAAAAAAATTTCTAATAAAAAATTTTCAAAAAAAATTTCAAAAAAAATTACAAAAAAAAATTACAAGAAAAATTTAAAAAAAAAATTCAAAAAAATTGAAAAAAAAATCGAAAAAATAAATTTTCGAAAAAAATTTCGAAAAAAAAATTCAAAAAAAAAATTTTCAAAAAAAAAATTCAAAAAAAAAATTTTAAAAAAATTGAAGAAAAATCGAAAAAAAAAATTGGAAAAAAAATTTAAAAAAAAAAAATTCAAAAAAAATTCAAAAATGAATCGAAAAAAAAAATTTTCGAAAAAAATTTCAAAAAAAAAATTAAAAAAAAAATTAAAAAAAAAATTTAAAAAAATTTTCTTAAAAAAATTTTTAAAAAATTTAAAAAAAATTTTAAAGAAAATTTTAAAAAAAATTCTTAAAAAAAATTTTTAAAAAAAATTCAAAAAAAAATTTCAAAAAAAATTTACAAAAAAAAATTCAAAAAAAAAATTACAAAAAAAATTTCGAAAAAAAAAATTTCAAATAAAAAATTTTCAAAAAAAATTTCAAAAAAAAATTTTAAAAAAAAATCGAAAAAAAAATTTTTCGAAAAAATTCGAAAAAAAAATTTCAAAAAAAAAATTACAAAAAAAAATTCAAAAAAAAATTACAAAAAAAATTTCGAAAAAAATTACAAAAAAAAATTTAAAGAAAAATTACAAAAAAAAAATTTTAAAAAAATTTTAAAAAGATTTAAAAAAATTTACAAAAAACAAATTTCAAAAAAAATTGAAAAAAAATTTTTAAAAAAATAACAAAAAAAATTTTAAAAAAATTGGAAAAAAAAAATTGGAAAAAAAAATTTCGAAAAAAATTTCAAAAAAAAAATTCATAAAAAAAATTTTAAAAAAAATTAAAAAAAAAATTTCTTGAAAAAAAATTTAAAAAAAAATTTAAAAAAAAATTTAAAAAAAATTTTCTTAAAAAAAATTTAAAAAAAAAAATTAAAAAAAAAATTTCAAAAAAAAATTTACAAAAAAAAAATCAAAAGAAAAAATTACAAAAAAAATTTCAAATAAAAAATTTTCAAAAAAAATTTCAAAAAAAATTTAAAAATAAAATCGAATAAAAAAATTTTCGAAAAAATTCGAAAAAAAATTTCAAAAAAAAATTTACAAAAAAAAAATTCAAAAAAAAAATTACAAAAAAAATTTAGAAAAAAATTACAAAAAAATTTTTAAAAAAAATTACAAAAAAAAAATTTCAAAAAACTTCAAAAAAAAATTTCAAAAAAATTTGAAAAAAAATTTTAAAAAAATTTCTTAAAAAAATTTTTAAAAAAATTCAAAAAAAAAATTCAAAAAAAAATTTACAAAAAAAAAATTCAAAAAAAAATTACAAAAAAAAATTCAAAAAAAAAATTTACAAAAGAAATTCAAAAAAAAATCACAAAAAAAAATTTCATAAAAAAATTTAGAAAAATGTTCAAAAAAAAAATTGAAAAAAAAATAAAAAATGATCACAAAAAAATAATTTCATAAAAAAATTTTTAAAAAAAGTTCAAAAAAAAATTTACAAAGAAATTCAAAAAAAAATACAAAAAAAAATTTCGAAAAAAATTTTTCAAAAAAAACTTAAAAAAATATTTCAAAAAATATTTCGAAAAAAATTACAAAAAAAAAAATAAAAAAAATTACAAAAAAAAATTTAAAAAACATTTTAAAAAAAATTTAAAAAAAAAATTTCAAAAAAAAATTTCAAAAAAAATTCAAAAAAAAATTTTAAAAAAAATTTTTAAAAAAAATTCACAAAAAAAAAATTTCATAAAAAAATTTAAAAAAATTTTCAAAAAAAAAATTGAAAAAAAAAATTTTTAAAAAAATTTCAAAAAAAATTCGAAAAAAACAATTCAAAAAAAAAATTACAAAAAAAATCTCTAA
>OX101812.2:37450808-37785808 GCA_944452925.2 Chrysolina oricalcia
AAAAAAAATTTCGAAAAAAATTACAAAAAAAATTTTAAAAAAAATTACAAAAAAAAATTTAAAAAAAATTTAAAGAAAAATTACAAGAAAAAAATTAAAAAAAATTTTAAAAAAAATTTAAAAAAAATTTTCAAAAAACAAATTTAAAAAAAATTGAAAAAAAAATTTAAAAAAAAATTACAAAAAAAAATTTAAAAAAAAATTGAAAAAAAAAATGAAAAAAAAAATTGGAAAAAAAAATTTCAAAAAAAATTCAAAAAAAATATCTAAAAAATAGATTTAAAAAAATTATCTTAAAAAAAATTAAAAAAAAAATTAAAAAAAAAAATTAAAAAAAATTTTTTTAAAAAAAATTTAAAAAAAAAATTCAAAAAAAAATTTCAAAAAAAAATTTACAAAAAAAAATTCAAAAGAAAAGATTACAAAAAAAATTTCAAATAAAAAATTTTCAAAAAAAATTTCAAAAAAAATTTAAAAATAAAATCGAAAAAAAAAATTTTCGAAAAAATTCGAAAAAAAAATTTCAAAAAAAAATTTACAAAAAAAAATTCAAAAAAAAATTACAAAAAAAATTTCGAAAAAAATTACAAAAAAAAAATTTGAAAAAAATTACAAAAAAAAATTTTAAAAATATTTTTTAAAAAATTTTAAAAAAATTAAAAAAAAAAAATTTCAAAAAACTTCAAAAAAAAATTTCAAAAAAATTTAAAAAAAAATTTAAAAAAAATTTCTTAAAAAAATTTTTTAAAAAATTCAAAAAAAAAATTCAAAAAAAAATTTACAAAAAAAAATTCAAAAAAAAAAATTACAAAAAAAAATTCAAAAAAAAAATTTACAAAAAAAATTCAAAAAAAAATCACAAAAAAAAATTTCATAAAAAATTTTTAAAAAATGTTCAAAAAAAAATTGAAAAAAAAAATAAAAAAAAAGTAAAAAAAGATCACAAAAAAATAATTTCATAAAAAAATTTAAAAAAAAGTTCAAAAAAAAATTTACAAAAAAAAATTCAAAAAAAAAATTTACAAAAAAAAATTCGAAAAAAAAATTTCAAAAAAAAAATTTCAAATAAAAAATTTTCAAAAAAAAACTTCAAAACAAATTTCAAGAAAAAATTTCGAAAATTTCGTGAAAAAAAAATTCAAAAAAAAATTTACAAAAAAAAATTCGAAAAAAAATCAAAGAGAAAAATTGAAAAAAAAAATTTAAAAAAAAATTCACAAAAAAAAAATTTCATAAAAAAATTTTAAAAAATTTTCAAAAAAAAAATTGAAAAAAAAAATTGAAAAAAAATATTTCAAAAAAAAAATTTCAAAAAAAATTTTCGTAAAAAAAAATTTTCAAAAAAAATCAAAAAAAATTTTTCAAAGAGAAAAATTGAAAAAAAAATTTTTAAAAAAATTTTAAAAAAAAATTCACAAAAAAAAATTTCATAAAAAAATTTTAAAAAATTTTCAAAAAAAAAATGAAAAAAAATTTTTAAAAAAATTTCAGAAAAAATTCGAAAAAAACAATTAAAAAAAAAATTACAAAAAAAATTTCTAATAAAAAATTTTCAAAAAAAATTTCAAAAAAATTTACAAAATAAAATTACAAGAAAAATAAAAAAAAATTTCAAAAAAAATTGAAAAAAAAATCGGAAAAATAAATTTTCGAAAAAAATTTCAAAAAAAAAAATTCAAAAAAAAAATTTCAAAAAAAAATTTAAAAAAAAAAATTAAAAAAAAATTTAAAAAAATTTCCTTAAAAAAATTTTAAAAAAATTTAAAAAAAATTTTAAAAAAAAATTTTAAAAAAATTCTTAAAAAAAATAAAAAAAAAATTCAAAAAAAAATTTCAAAAAAAAATTTACAAAAAAAAATTCAAAAAAAAAATTACAAAAAAAATTTCGAAAAAAAAAATTTCAAATAAAACATTTTCAAAAAAAATTTCAAAAAAAATTTTAAAAAAAAATCGAAAAAAAAATTTTTCGAAAAAATTCGAAAAAAAAATTTCAAAAAAAAATTTACAAAAAAAAATTCAAAAAAAAAATTACATAAAAAATTTCGAAAAAAATTACAAAAAAAAATTTAAAGAAAAATTACAAAAAAAAAATTAAAAAAAATTTTAAAAAAAATTTTAAAAAATTTTTCAAAAAACAAATTTCAAAAAAAATTGAAAAAAAAAATCGAAAAAAAAATTTTCGAAAAAAATTTCAAAAAAATTTCAAGAAAAATTTCAAAAAAAATTCAAAAAAAAAATTACAAAAAAAAATTTCGAAAAAAATTTTTCAAAAAAAACTTTAAAAAATATTTCAAAAAATATTTCGAAAAAAATTACAAAAAAAAATTAAAAAAAATTACAAAAAAAAATTTAAAAAACATTTAAAAAAAAATTTAAAAAAAATTTTCAAAAAAAAAATTTCAAAAAAAATTCAAAAAAAAATTTTTAAAAAAATTTTTAAAAAAATTCACAAAAAAAAAATTTCATAAAAAAATTTGAAAAAATTTTCAAAAAAAAAATTTAAAAAAAAATTTTTAAAAAAATTTCAAAAAAAATTCGAAAAAAACAATTCAAAAAAAAAATACAAAAAAATTTCTAATAAAAAATTTTCAAAAAAAATTTCAAAAAAAATTACAAAAAAAATTACAAGAAAAATTTAAAAAAAAAATTCAAAAAAATTGAAAAAAAAATCGAAAAAATAAATTTTCGAAAAAAATTTCGAAAAAAAAATTCAAAAAAAAAATTTTCAAAAAAAAAATTCAAAAAAAAAATTTTAAAAAAATTGAAGAAAAATCGAAAAAAAAAATTTTCGAAAAAAATTTCAAAAAAAAAATTAAAAAAAAAATTAAAAAAAAAATTTAAAAAAATTTTCTTAAAAAAATTTTTAAAAAATTTTAAAAAAATTTTAAAGAAAATTTAAAAAAAAATTCTTAAAAAAAATTTTAAAAAAAAATTCAAAAAAAAATTTCAAAAAAAATTTACAAAAAAAAATTCAAAAAAAAAATTACAAAAAAAATTTCGAAAAAAAAAATTTCAAATAAAAAATTTTCAAAAAAAATTTCAAAAAAAAATTTAAAAAAAAAATCGAAAAAAAAATTTTTCGAAAAAATTCGAAAAAAAAATTTCAAAAAAAAAATTACAAAAAAAAATTCAAAAAAAAATTACAAAAAAAATTTCGAAAAAAATTACAAAAAAAAATTTAAAGAAAAATTACAAAAAAAAAAATTTAAAAAAATTTAAAAAAGATTTAAAAAAATTTACAAAAAACAAATTTAAAAAAAAATTGAAAAAAAAATTTTAAAAAAATAACAAAAAAAATTTTAAAAAAATTGGAAAAAAAAAATTGGAAAAAAAAATTTCGAAAAAAATTTCAAAAAAAAAAATTCATAAAAAAAATTTTAAAAAAAATTTTAAAAAAAATTTCTTGAAAAAAAATTAAAAAAAAAATTTTAAAAAAAATTTAAAAAAAATTTTCTTAAAAAAAATTAAAAAAAAAATTCAAAAAAAAATTTCAAATAAAAAATTTTCAAAAAAAATTTAAAAAAAAATTTAAAAATAAAATCGAATAAAAAAATTTTCGAAAAAATTCGAAAAAAAATTTCAAAAAAAAATTCACAAAAAAAAAATTTCATAAAAAAATTTAAAAAAAATTTCAAAAAAAAAATTGAAAAAAAAAATTTTTAAAAAAATTTCAAAAAAAAATCGAAAAAAACAATTCAAAAAAAAAATTACAAAAAAAATCTCTAATAAAAAATTTTCAAAAAAAATTTCAAAAAAAATTACAAAAAAAAATTACAAGAAAAATTAAAAAAAAAATTTTCAAAAAAAATTTTAAAAAAAATCGAAAAAATAAATTTTCGAAAAAAATTTCGAAAAAAAAATTCAAAAAAAAAATTAAAAAAAAAAAATTACAAAAAAAAATTTAAAAAAAATTGAAAAAAAAATTGAAAAAAAAAATTGGAAAAAAAAATTTCAAAAAAAATTCAAAAAAAAAATCGAAAAAAAAATTTTCGAAAAAAATTTCAAAAAAAAATTCATAAAAAAAATTTTAAAAAAAATTTAAAAAAAATTTTCTTAAAAAAATTTTAAAAAAAAATTTTAAAAAAAATTTAAAAAAAAATTTCTTAAAAAAAATTAAAAAAAAAATTCAAAAAAAAATTTCAAAAAAAAATTTACAAAAAAAAAATTCAAAAGAAAAAATTACAAAAAAAATTTCAAATAAAAAATTTTCAAAAAAAATTTCAAAAAAAATTTAAAAATAAAATCGAAAAAAAAAATTTTCGAAAAAATTCGAAAAAAAAATTTCAAAAAAAAATTTACAAAAAAAAAATTCAAAAAAAAAATTACAAAAAAAATTTCGAAAAAAATTACAAAAAAAAATTTAAAAAAAAATTAAAAAAAAAAATTTAAAAAAAATTTTTAAAAAAATTTTAAGAAAATTTAAAAAAAAAATTTTCAAAAAACTTCAAAAAAAAATTCAAAAAAATTTTAAAAAAATTTAAAAGAAATTTCTTAAAAAAATTTAAAAAAAAATTTCAAAAAAAAAATTCAAAAAAAAATTTACAAAAAAAAAATTCAAAAAAAAAATTACAAAAAAAAATTCAAAAAAAAAATTTACAAAAAAAATTCAAAAAAAAATCACAAAAAAAAATTTCATAAAAAAATTTTAAAAAATGTTCAAAAAAAAATTTACAAAAAAAAATTCAAAAAAAAAATTTACAAAAAAAAATTCGAAAAAAAAATTTCAAAAAAAAAATTTCAAATAAAAAATTTTCAAAAAAAAACTTCAAAACAAATTTCAAGAAAAAATTTCGAAAATTTCGTAAAAAAAAAATTCAAAAAAAAAATTTACAAAAAAAAATTCGAAAAAAAATCAAAGAGAAAAATTGAAAAAAAAAATTTAAAAAAAAATTCACAAAAAAAAAATTTCATAAAAAAATTTTAAAAAATTTTCAAAAAAAAAATTGAAAAAAAAAATTTAAAAAAAAAAAATTCAAAAAAAATTTTCGTAAAAAAAAATTTTCAAAAAAAATCAAAAAAAATTTTTCAAAGAGAAAAATTGAAAAAAAATATTGAAAAAAAATTTTAAAAAAAATTTACAAAAAAAAAATTTCATAAAAAAATTTTCAAAAAAAAAATTGAAAAAAAAATTTTTAAAAAAATTTCAAAAAAAAATCGAAAAAAACAATTCAAAAAAAATTACAAAAAAAATTTCTAATAAAAAATTTTCAAAAAAAATTTCAAAAAAAATTACAAAAAAAAATTACAAAAAAAATTTTAAAAAAAATTTAAAAAAAAATTGAAAAAAAAATCGAATAATTAAAATTTCGAAAAAAATTTCAAAAAAAAAAATTAAAAAAAAAAAATTTCAAAAAAAAAATTTAAAAAAAAAATTTAAAAAAAAATTGAAAAAAAATCGAAAAAAAAAATTGGAAAAAAAATTCAAAAAAAATTCAAAAATGAATCGAAAAAAAAAATTTTCGAAAAGAATTTCAAAAAAAAAAATTCAAAAAAAAAATAAAAAAAAAAATAAAAAAAAATTTTCTTAAAAAAATTTTAAAAAAATTTTAAAAAAATTTTAAAAAAAATTTTAAAAAAATTCTTAAAAAAAATTTTAAAAAAAATTCAAAAAAAAAATTCAAAAAAAATTTACAAAAAAAAATTCAAAAAAAAAATTATAAAAAAAATTTCGAAAAAAAAAATTTCAAATAAAAAATTTTCAAAAAAAATTTCAAAAAAAATTTTTAAAAAAAAATCGAAAAAAAAATTTTTCGAAAAAATTCGAAAAAAAAATTTCAAAAAAAAATTTACAAAAAAAAATTCAAAAAAAAAATTACAAAAAAAATTTCGAAAAAAATTACAAAAAAAAATTTAAAGAAAAATTACAAAAAAAATTAAAAAAAAAATTTAAAAAAATTTTAAAAAAATTTTCAAAAAACAAATTTCAAAAAAAATTGAAAAAAAAATTTAAAAAAAAATTACAAAAAAAAATTTAAAAAAAATTGAAAAAAAAAATTGAAAAAAAAAAATTGGAAAAAAAAATTTCAAAATAAATTCAAAAAAAAAATCGAAAAAAAAATTTTCGAAAAAAATTCCAAAAAAAAATTCATAAAAAAAATTTTAAAAAAAATTTTAAAAAAATTTTCTTAAAAAAAATTTTAAAAAAAATTTTAAAAAAAATTTACAAAAAAAAAATTCAAAAGAAAAAATTACAAAAAATATTTCAAATAAAAAATTTTCAAAAAAAATTTCAAAAAAAATTTAAAAATAAAATCGAAAAAAAAAATTTTCGAAAAAATTCGAAAAAAAAATTTCAAAAAAAAATTTACAAAAAAAAAATTCAAAAGAAAAAATTACAAAAAAAAATTCAAATAAAAAATTTTCAAAAAAAATTTAAAAATAAAATCGAAAAAAAAAATTTTCGAAAGAATTCGAAAAAAAAATTTCAAAAAAAAATTTACAAAAAAAATTCAAAAAAAAAATTACAAAAAAAATTTCGAAAAAAATTACAAAAAAAATTTAAAAAAAAATTACAAAAAAAAATTAAAAAAAAATTTAAAGAAAAATTACAAGAAAAAAATTAAAAAAAATTTTAAAAAAAATTTAAAAAAAATTTTCAAAAAACAAATTTAAAAAAAAATTGAAAAAAAAATTTAAAAAAAAATTACAAAAAAAATTTAAAAAAAATTGAAAAAAAAAAATGAAAAAAAAAATTGGAAAAAAAAATTTCAAAAAAAATTCAAAAAAAATATCTAAAAAATAGTTTTAAAAAAATTATCTTAAAAAAAATTAAAAAAAAAATTAAAAAAAAAAATTAAAAAAAATTTTCTTAAAAAAAATTAAAAAAAAAAAATTAAAAAAAAAATTTCAAAAAAAAATTTACAAAAAAAAAATTCAAAAGAAAAGATTACAAAAAAAATTTCAAATAAAAAATTTTCAAAAAAAATTTCAAAAAAAATTTAAAAATAAAATCGAAAAAAAAAATTTTCGAAAAAATTCGAAAAAAAAATTTCAAAAAAAAATTTACAAAAAAAAATTCAAAAAAAAATTACAAAAAAAATTTCGAAAAAAATTACAAAAAAAAAATTTAAAAAAAATTACAAAAAAAAATTTAAAAAAAATTTTTTAAAAAATTTTAAGAAAATTAAAAAAAAAAAATTTCAAAAAACTTCAAAAAAAAATTTCAAAAAAATTTAAAAAAAAATTTAAAAAAAATTTCTTAAAAAAATTTTTAAAAAAATTCAAAAAAAGAATTCAAAAAAAAAATTTACAAAAAAAAATTCAAAAAAAAAAATTACAAAAAAAAATTCAAAAAAAAAATTTACAAAAAAAATTCAAAAAAAAATCACAAAAAAAAATTTCATAAAAAATTTTTAAAAAATGTTCAAAAAAAAATTGAAAAAAAAAATAAAAAAAAAGTAAAAAAAGATCACAAAAAAATAATTTCATAAAAAAATTTAAAAAAAAGTTCAAAAAAAAATTTACAAAAAAAAATTCAAAAAAAAAATTTACAAAAAAAAATTCGAAAAAAAAATTTCAAAAAAAAAATTTCAAATAAAAAATTTTCAAAAAAAAACTTCAAAACAAATTTCAAGAAAAAATTTCGAAAATTTCGTAAAAAAAAAATTCAAAAAAAAAATTTACAAAAAAAAATTCGAAAAAAAATCAAAGAGAAAAATTGAAAAAAAAAATTTAAAAAAAAATTCACAAAAAAAAATTTCATAAAAAAATTTTAAAAAATTTTCAAAAAAAAAATTGAAAAAAAAAATTGAAAAAAAATATTTCAAAAAAAAAATTTCAAAAAAAATTTTCGTAAAAAAAAATTTTCAAAAAAAATCAAAAAAAATTTTTCAAAGAGAAAAATTGAAAAAAAAATTTTTAAAAAAATTTTAAAAAAAAATTCACAAAAAAAAATTTCATAAAAATTTTAAAAAAAAATTTACAAAAAAAATTCAAAAAAAAAATTACAAAAAAAATTTCGAAAAAAAATTTCAAATAAAAAATTTTCAAAAAAAATTTCGAAAAAAATTACAAAAAAAAATTTAAAAAAAAATTACAAAAAAAAATTTAAAAAAATTTTCAAAAAAAAAATTCAAAAAAAAAATTTAAAAAAAAATTTAAAAAAAATTTTCTTAAAAAAAATTTTAAAAAAAATTTAAAAAAAAATTCAAAAAATATTTTCTTAAAAAAAATTAAAAAAAAATTTTCAAAAAAAATTTCAAAAAAAATTTAAAAAAAAAATCGAAAAAAAAAATTTTCGAAAAAATTCGAAAAAAAAATTTCAAAAAAAAATTTACAAAAAAAAATTCAAACAAAAAAATTACAAAAAAAATTTCGAAAAAAATTTCAAATAAAAAATTTTCAAAAAAAATTTCGAAAAAAATTTAAAAAAAAATTTAAAAAAATTACAAAAAAAAATTTTAAAAAAATTAAAAAAAAAATTTAAAAAAAATTTTCAAAAAAAAAAAATTCAAAAAAAAATTCAAAAAAAAATTTCAAAAAAATTTCAAGAAAAATTTCAAAAAAAATTCAAAAAAAAAATTACAAAAAAAAATTTCGAAAAAAATTTTTCAAAAAAAACTTTAAAAAATATTTCAAAAAATATTTCGAAAAAAATTACAAAAAAAAATTTAAAAAAATTACAAAAAAAAATTTAAAAAACATTTTAAAAAAAATTTTAAAAAAAATTTTCAAAAAACAAATTTCAAAAAAAATTCAAAAAAAAATTTTAAAAAAAATTAAAAAAAAAATTCACAAAAAAAAAATTTGAAAAAAAATTTTTAAAAAAATTTCAAAAAAAAATCGAAAAAAACAATTCAAAAAAAAAAATACAAAAAAATTTCTAATAAAAAATTTTCAAAAAAAATTTCAAAAAAAATTACAAAAAAAAATTACAAGAAAAATTTAAAAAAAAAAATCAAAAAAATTGAAAAAAAAATCGAAAAAATAAATTTTCGAAAAAAATTTCGAAAAAAAAATTCAAAAAAAAAAATTTTCAAAAAAAAAATTCAAAAAAAAAATTTTAAAAAAATTGAAGAAAAATCGAAAAAAAAAATTGGAAAAAAAAATTTCAAAAAAAAAAATTCAAAAAAAATTCAAAAATGAATCGAAAAAAAAAATTTTCGAAAAAAAATTAAAAAAAAAATTTAAAAAAAAATTTAAAAAAATTTTCTTAAAAAAATTTTTAAAAAATTTAAAAAAAATTTTAAAGAAAATTTAAAAAAAAATTCTTAAAAAAAATTTTAAAAAAAAATTCAAAAAAAAATTTCAAAAAAAATTTACAAAAAAAAATTCAAAAAAAAAATTACAAAAAAAATTTCGAAAAAAAAAATTTCAAATAAAAAATTTTCAAAAAAAATTTCAAAAAAAAATTTTAAAAAAAAATCGAAAAAAAAATTTTTCGAAAAAATTCGAAAAAAAAATTTCAAAAAAAAAATTACAAAAAAAAATTCAAAAAAAAATTACAAAAAAAATTTCGAAAAAAATTACAAAAAAAAATTTAAAGAAAAATTACAAAAAAAAAATTTAAAAAAAATTTAAAAAAGATTAAAAAAAATTTACAAAAAACAAATTTCAAAAAAAATTGAAAAAAAAATTTTAAAAAAATAACAAAAAAAATTTTAAAAAAATTGGAAAAAAAAAATTGGAAAAAAAAATTTCGAAAAAAATTTCAAAAAAAAAAATTCATAAAAAAAATTTTAAAAAAAATTTTAAAAAAAATTTCTTGAAAAAAAATTTAAAAAAAAATTAAAAAAAAAATTTAAAAAAAATTTTCTTAAAAAAAATTTAAAAAAAAAATTCAAAAAAAAATTTCAAAAAAAAATTTACAAAAAAAAAATTCAAAAGAAAAAATTACAAAAAAAATTTCAAATAAAAAATTTTCAAAAAAAATTTCAAAAAAAATTTAAAAATAAAATCGAATAAAAAAATTTTCGAAAAAATTCGAAAAAAAAATTTCAAAAAAAAATTTACAAAAAAAAAATTCAAAAAAAAAATTACAAAAAAAATTTCGAAAAAAATTACAAAAAAAATTTTAAAAAAAATTACAAAAAAAAAATTTCAAAAAACTTCAAAAAAAAATTTCAAAAAAATTTGAAAAAAAATTTAAAAAAAATTTCTTAAAAAAATTTTTAAAAAAATTCAAAAAAAAAATTCAAAAAAAAATTTACAAAAAAAAAATTCAAAAAAAAATTACAAAAAAAAATTCAAAAAAAAAATTTACAAAAGAAATTCAAAAAAAAATCACAAAAAAAAATTTCATAAAAAAATTTAGAAAAATGTTCAAAAAAAAAATTGAAAAAAAAATAAAAAATGATCACAAAAAAATAATTTCATAAAAAAATTTAAAAAAAAGTTCAAAAAAAAATTTACAAAGAAAAATTCAAAAAAAAAATACAAAAAAAAATTTCGAAAAAAATTTTTCAAAAAAAACTTAAAAAAATATTTCAAAAAATATTTCGAAAAAAATTACAAAAAAAAAATAAAAAAAATTACAAAAAAAAATTTAAAAAACATTTTAAAAAAATTTTTAAAAAAAAATTTAAAAAAAAAATTTCAAAAAAAATTCAAAAAAAAATTTTAAAAAAAATTTTAAAAAAAAATTCACAAAAAAAAAATTTCATAAAAAAATTTAAAAAAATTTTCAAAAAAAAAATTGAAAAAAAAAATTTTTTAAAAAATTTCAAAAAAAATTCGAAAAAAACAATTCAAAAAAAAAAATTACAAAAAAAATCTCTAATAAAAAATTTTCAAAAAAAATTTCAAAAAAAATTACAAAAAAAAATTACAAGAAAAATTAAAAAAAAAATTTTCAAAAAAAATTAAAAAAAAAATCGAAAAAATAAATTTTCGAAAAAAATTTCGAAAAAAAAATTCAAAAAAAAAATTAAAAAAAAAAAATTACAAAAAAAAATTTAAAAAAAATTGAAAAAAAAATTGAAAAAAAAAATTGGAAAAAAAAATTTCAAAAAAAATTCAAAAAAAAAATCGAAAAAAAAATTTTCGAAAAAAATTTCAAAAAAAAATTCATAAAAAAAATTTTTAAAAAAATTTAAAAAAAATTTTCTTAAAAAAAATTTTAAAAAAAAATTTTAAAAAAAATTTAAAAAAAAATTTCTTAAAAAAAATTAAAAAAAAAATTCAAAAAAAAATTTCAAAAAAAAATTTACAAAAAAAAAATTCAAAAGAAAAAATTACAAAAAAAATTTCAAATAAAAAATTTTCAAAAAAAATTTCAAAAAAAATTTAAAAATAAAATCGAAAAAAAAAATTTTCGAAAAAATTCGAAAAAAAAATTTCAAAAAAAAATTTACAAAAAAAAAATTCAAAAAAAAAATTACAAAAAAAATTTCGAAAAAAATTACAAAAAAAAATTTAAAAAAAAATTTAAAAAAAAAATTTAAAAAAAATTTTTAAAAAAATTTTAAGAGAATTTAAAAAAAAAATTTTCAAAAAACTTCAAAAAAAAAATTCAAAAAAATTTTAAAAAAATTTAAAAAAAATTTCTTAAAAAAATTTTAAAAAAATTTCAAAAAAAAAATTCAAAAAAAAATTTACAAAAAAAAAATTCAAAAAAAAAATTACAAAAAAAAATTCAAAAAAAAAATTTACAAAAAAAATTCAAAAAAAAATCACAAAAAAAAATTTCATAAAAAAATTTTAAAAAATGTTCAAAAAAAAATTTACAAAAAAAATTCAAAAAAAAAATTTACAAAAAAAAATTCGAAAAAAAAATTTCAAAAAAAAAATTTCAAATAAAAAATTTTCAAAAAAAAACTTCAAAACAAATTTCAAGAAAAAATTTCGAAAATTTCGTAAAAAAAAAATTCAAAAAAAAAATTTACAAAAAAAAATTCGAAAAAAAATCAAAGAGAAAAATTGAAAAACAAAATTTTAAAAAAAATTCACAAAAAAAAAATTTCATAAAAAAATTTTAAAAAATTTTCAAAAAAAAAATTGAAAAAAAAAATTAAAAAAAAAAAAATTCAAAAAAAATTTTCGTAAAAAAAAATTTTCAAAAAAAATCAAAAAAAATTTTTCAAAGAGAAAAATTGAAAAAAAAAATTTAAAAAAAATTTAAAAAAAAATTCACAAAAAAAAAATTTCATAAAAAAATTTTCAAAAAAAAAATTGAAAAAAAAATTTTTAAAAAAATTTCAAAAAAAAATCGAAAAAAACAATTCAAAAAAAATTACAAAAAAAATTTCTAATAAAAAATTTTCAAAAAAAATTTCAAAAAAAATTACAAAAAAAAATTACAAGAAAAATTTTTAAAAAAATTTAAAAAAAAATTGAAAAAAAAATCGAAAAATTAAATTTTCGAAAAAAATTTCAAAAAAAAAAATTAAAAAAAAAAATTTCAAAAAAAAAATTAAAAAAAAAAATTTAAAAAAAATTGAAAAAAAATCGAAAAAAAAAATTGGAAAAAAAATTCAAAAAAAATTCAAAAATGAATCGAAAAAAAAAATTTTCGAAAAGAATTTCAAAAAAAAAAATTCAAAAAAAAAATAAAAAAAAAAATTTAAAAAAATTTTCTTAAAAAAATTTTAAAAAAATTTAAAAAAAATTTAAAAAAAAATTTTAAAAAAATTCTTAAAAAAAATTTAAAAAAAAATTCAAAAAAAAAATTCAAAAAAAATTTACAAAAAAAAATTCAAAAAAAAAAATTATAAAAAAAATTTCGAAAAAAAAAATTTCAAATAAAAAATTTTCAAAAAAAATTTCAAAAAAAATTTTTAAAAAAAAATCGAAAAAAAAATTTTTCGAAAAAATTCGAAAAAAAAATTTCAAAAAAAAATTTACAAAAAAAAATTCAAAAAAAAAATTACAAAAAAAATTTCGAAAAAAATTACAAAAAAAAATTTAAAGAAAAATTACAAAAAAAAATTTAAAAAAAAATTTAAAAAAATTTTAAAAAAATTTTCAAAAAACAAATTTCAAAAAAAATTGAAAAAAAAATTTAAAAAAAAATTACAAAAAAAAATTTAAAAAAAATTGAAAAAAAAAATTGAAAAAAAAAAATTGGAAAAAAAAATTTCAAAATAAATTCAAAAAAAAAATCGAAAAAAAAATTTTCGAAAAAAATTTCAAAAAAAAATTCATAAAAAAAATTTTTAAAAAAATTTTAAAAAAATTTTCTTAAAAAAAATTTTAAAAAAAATTTAAAAAAAAATTTACAAAAAAAAAATTCAAAAGAAAAAATTACAAAAAATATTTCAAATAAAAAATTTTCAAAAAAAATTTCAAAAAAAATTTAAAAATAAAATCGAAAAAAAAAATTTTCGAAAAAATTCGAAAAAAAAATTTCAAAAAAAAATTTACAAAAAAAAAATTCAAAAGAAAAAATTACAAAAAAAAATTCAAATAAAAAATTTTCAAAAAAAATTTAAAAATAAAATCGAAAAAAAAAATTTTCGAAAGAATTCGAAAAAAAAATTTCAAAAAAAAATTTATAAAAAAAATTTTAAAAAAAATTTAAAAAAAATTTTCTTAAAAAAAATTTAAAAAAAAAATTTAAAAAAAAAATTTTAAAAAATTTCAAAAAAAAATTTACAAAAAAAAAATTCAAAAGAAAAAATTACAAAAAAAATTTCAAATAAAAAATTTTCAAAAAAAATTTCAAAAAAAATTTAAAAATAAAATTTACAAAAAAGAAATTCAAAAAAAAAATTACAAAAAAAATTTCGAAAAAAATTACAAATAAAAATTTAAAAAAAAATTACAAAAAAAAATTTAAAAAAAATTTTTAAAAAAATTTTAAAAAAATTTCTTAAAAAAATTTTTAAAAAAATTCAAAAAAAAAATTCAAAAAAAATTTACAAAAAAAAATTCAAAAAAAAAAATTACAAAAAAAAATTCAAAAAAAAATTTACAAAAAAAAATTCAAAAAAAAAATTTAAAAAAAAATTTCAAAAAAAAATTTACAAAAAAAAAATTCAAAAGAAAAGATTACAAAAAAAATTTCAAATAAAAAATTTTCAAAAAAAATTTCAAAAAAAATTTAAAAATAAAATCGAAAAAAAAAATTTTCGAAAAAATTCGAAAAAAAAATTTCAAAAAAAAATTTACAAAAAAAAATTCAAAAAAAAATTACAAAAAAAATTTCGAAAAAAATTACAAAAAAAAAATTTAAAAAAAATTACAAAAAAAAATTTAAAAAAAATTTTTTGAAAAATTTTAAGAAAATTAAAAAAAAAAAATTTCAAAAAACTTCAAAAAAAAATTTCAAAAAAATTTAAAAAAAATTTCTTAAAAAAATTTTTAAAAAAATTCAAAAAAAAAATTCAAAAAAAAATTTACAAAAAAAAATTCAAAAAAAAAAATTACAAAAAAAAATTCAAAAAAAAAATTTACAAAAAAAATTCAAAAAAAAATCACAAAAAAAAATTTCATAAAAAATTTTTAAAAAATGTTCAAAAAAAAATTGAAAAAAAAAATAAAAAAAAAGTAAAAAAAGATCACAAAAAAATAATTTCATAAAAAAATTTAAAAAAAAGTTCAAAAAAAAATTTACAAAAAAAAATTCAAAAAAAAAATTTACAAAAAAAAATTCGAAAAAAAAATTTCAAAAAAAAAATTTCAAATAAAAAATTTTCAAAAAAAAACTTCAAAACAAATTTCAAGAAAAAATTTCGAAAATTTCGTAAAAAAAAATTCAAAAAAAAAATTTACAAAAAAAAATTCGAAAAAAAATCAAAGAGAAAAATTGAAAAAAAAAATTTAAAAAAAAATTCACAAAAAAAAAATTTCATAAAAAAATTTTAAAAAATTTACAAAAAAAAAATTGAAAAAAAATATTTCAAAAAAAAAATTTCAAAAAAAATTTTCGTAAAAAAAAATTTTCAAAAAAAATCAAAAAAAATTTTTCAAAGAGAAAAATTGAAAAAAAAATTTTTAAAAAAATTTAAAAAAAAAATTCACAAAAAAAAATTTTATAAAAAAATTTTAAAAAATTTTCAAAAAAAAAATGAAAAAAAATTTTTAAAAAAATTTCAGAAAAAATTCGAAAAAAACAATTAAAAAAAAAATTACAAAAAAAATTTCTAATAAAAAATTTTCAAAAAAAATTTCAAAAAAATTTACAAAATAAAATTACAAGAAAAATAAAAAAAAATTTCAAAAAAAATTGAAAAAAAAATCGAAAAAATAAATTTTCGAAAAAAATTTCAAAAAAAAAATTCAAAAAAAAAATTTCAAAAAAAAAATTCAAAAAAAAAATTAAAAAAAAAATTTAAAAAAATTTCCTTAAAAAAATTTTAAAAAAATTTAAAAAAAATTTAAAAAAAAAATTTAAAAAAAATTCTTAAAAAAAATAAAAAAAAAAATTCAAAAAAAAATTTCAAAAAAAATTTACAAAAAAAAATTCAAAAAAAAAATTACAAAAAAAATTTCGAAAAAAAAAATTTCAAATAAAACATTTTCAAAAAAAGTTTCAAAAAAAATTTTAAAAAAAAATCGAAAAAAAAATTTTTCGAAAAAATTCGAAAAAAAAATTTCAAAAAAAAATTTACAAAAAAAAATTCAAAAAAAAAAATTACATAAAAAATTTCGAAAAAAATTACAAAAAAAAATTTAAAGAAAAATTACAAAAAAAAAATTAAAAAAAATTTTAAAAAAAATTTTAAAAAAATTTTCAAAAAACAAATTTCAAAAAAAATTGAAAAAAAAAATCGAAAAAAAAATTTTCGAAAAAAATTTCAAAAAAAAATTCATAAAAAAAATTTAAAAAAAAATTTAAAAAAAATTTTCTTAAAAAAAATTTTTAAAAAAAATTTTAAAAAAAAATTTAAAAAAATTTCAAAAAAAAATTTACAAAAAAAAAATTCAAAAGAAAAAATTACAAAAAAAATTTCAAATAAAAAATTTTCAAAAAAAATTTCAAAAAAAATTTAAAAATAAAATTTACAAAAAAGAAATTCAAAAAAAAAATTACAAAAAAAATTTCGAAAAAAATTACAAATAAAAATTTTAAAAAAAATTACAAAAAAAAAATTTAAAAAAAATTTTAAAAAAAATTTTAAAAAAATTTCTTAAAAAAATTTTTAAAAAAATTCAAAAAAAAAATTCAAAAAAAATTTACAAAAAAAAATTCAAAAAAAAAAAATTACAAAAAAAAATTCAAAAAAAAATTTACAAAAAAAAATTCAAAAAAAAAATTTACAAAAAAAAATTCGAGAAAAAAATTTCAAAAAAAAAATTTCAAATAAAAAATTTTCAAAAAAAAACTTCAAAACAAATTTCAAGAGAAAATTTCGAAAATTTCGTAAAAAAAATTCAAAAAAAAATTTACAAAAAAAAATTCGAAAAAAAATCAAAGAGAAAAATTGAAAAAAAAAATTTTAAAAAAATTCACAAAAAAAAAATTCAAAAAAAAATAATTTCATAAAAAAATTTAAAAAAAAATCGAAAAAAAAATTGAAAAAAAAAAATTTCAAAAAAAAAATTTCAAAAAAAATTTTCGTAAAAAAAAAAATTTCAAAAAAAATCAAAAAAAATTTTTCAAAGAGAAAAATTGAAAAAAAAATTTTAAAAAAAAATTCACAAAAAAAAAATTTCATAAAAAAATATAAAAAAATTTTCAAAAAAAAAATTAAAAAAAAAAATTTTAAAAAAATTTCAAAAAAAATTCGAAAAAAACAATTCAATAAAAAAAATTACAAAAAAATTTCTAATAAAAAATTTTCAAAAAAAAATTAAAAAAAAATAAAAAAAAAAATTACAAGAAAAATTTAAAAAAAAATTTCAAAAAAAATTGAAAAAAAAATCGAAAAAATAAATTTTCGAAAAAAATTTCAAAAAAAAAATTCAAAAAAAAAATTTTCAAAAAAAAAATTGAAAAAAAAATTTTAAAAAAATTTTCAAAAAAAATTCACAAAAAAAAATCTCAAAAAAAAATGTAAAAAAATCAAAAAAAAATTCAAAGAAAATTTAAAAAAAATTAAAAAAAAAAATTCAAAAAAAAAATTTTCAAAAAAAAAATTGAAAAAAAAAATAAAAAAAAAATTAAAAAAAAAATTCACAAAAAAATAATTTCATAAAAAAATTTAAAAAAAAATCGAAAAAAAAATTTTCGAAAAAAATTTTTAAAAAATTCAAAAAAAAATTTCAAAAAAATCGGAAAAAAAAATAAATTTCAAAAAAAAATTTTCAAGAGAAAATTTTTCAAAAAAAAAAATTCAAGAAAAAATTCAAAAAAAAAATGAAAAATAAATAAAAAAAAAATTCGGAAAAAAAAAATTTCAAAAAAAATTTTAAAAAAATTTTTCAAAAAAAATTTCAAAAAAAAAATTTAAAAAAATTTAAAAAAAAATTTAAAAAAAAATTTAAAAAAAAAATTCACAAAAAAAAAATTTCATAAAAGAATTTTTAAAAATTTTCAAAAAAAAAATTTTAAAAAAAATTTAAAAAAAAATTAAAAAAAAAATTCACCAAAAAAAAATTTCATAAAAAAATTTAAAAAAATTTTCAAAAAAAAAATTGAAAAAAAAAATTTTAAAAAAATTTAAAAAAAATTTTCTTAAAAAAAATTTAAAAAAAAATCGAAAAAAAATTTTTCGAAAAAATAAAAAAAAAAAATTTCAAAAAAAAATTTACAAAAAAAATTCAAAAAAAAAATTACAAAAAAAATTTCGAAAAAAAATTTCAAATAAAAAATTTTCAAAAAAAATTTCGAAAAAAATTACAAAAAAAAATTTAAAAAAAAATTACAAAAAAAAATTTAAAAAAATTTTCAAAAAAAAAATTCAAAAAAAAATTCAAAAAAAAATTACAAAAAAATTTCAAATAAAAAATTTTCAAAAAATATTTCAAAAAAAATTTTAAAAAAATCGAAAAAAAAAATTTTCGAAAAAATTCGAAAAAAAAATTTCAAAAAAAAATTTACAAAAAAAGAATTCAAAAAAAAAATTACAACAAAAATTTCGAAAAAAATTACAAAAAAAAAATTAAAAAAAAATTACAAAAAAAAATTTTAAAAAAATTTTAAAAAAAATTTAAAAAATTTTTTCAAAAAACAAATTTCAAAAAAAATTCAAAAAAATATTTTAAAAAAATTACAAAAAAAAATTTAAAAAAAATTGAAAAAAAAAAAATTGGAAAAAAAAATTTCAAAAAAAAAATTTCAAAAAAAAAATCGAAAAAAAAAATTTTCGAAAAAGATTTCAAAAAAAAAATTCAAAAAAAAAATTAAAAAAAAAATTTTAAAAAAATTTTCTTAAAAAAAATTAAAAAAAAATTTAAAAAAAAATTCAAAAAATATTTTCTTAAAAAAAATTTTAAAAAAATTTTCAAAAAAAATTTCAAAAAAAATAAAAAAAAAAAATCGAAAAAAAAAATTTTCGAAAAAATTCGAAAAAAAAATTTCAAAAAAAAATTTACAAAAAAAAATTCAAACAAAAAAATTACAAAAAAAATTTCGAAAAAAATTTCAAATAAAAAATTTTCAAAAAAAATTTCGAAAAAAATTTTAAAAAAAATTTAAAAAAATTACAAAAAAAAATTTTAAAAAAATAAAAAAAAAAATTTAAAAAAAATTTTCAAAAAAAAAAAATTCAAAAAAAAATTCAAAAAAAAATTTCAAAAAAATTTCAAGAAAAATTTCAAAAAAAATTCAAAAAAAAAATTACAAAAAAAAATTTCGAAAAAAATTTTTCAAAAAAAAAATTTCAAAAAAATTCAAAAAAAAATTTTAAAAAAAATTTCAAAAAAAATTCGAAAAAAACAATTCAAAAAAAAAAATACAAAAAAATTTCTAATAAAAAATTTTCAAAAAAAATTTCAAAAAAAATTACAAAAAAAAATTACAAGAAAAATTAAAAAAAAAAATTCAAAAAAATTGAAAAAAAAATCGAAAAAATAAATTTTCGAAAAAAATTTCGAAAAAAAAATTCAAAAAAAAAATTTTCAAAAAAAAATTGAAAAAAAAAAATTTAAAAAAATTGAAGAAAAATCGAAAAAAAAAATTGGAAAAAAAATTTTCAAAAAAAAAAATTCAAAAAAAAATTAAAAAAAAAATTTAAAAAAATTTTCTTAAAAAAATTTTTAAAAAATTTAAAAAAAATTTTAAAGAAAATTTAAAAAAAAATTCTTAAAAAAAATTAAAAAAAAAAAATTCAAAAAAAAATTTCAAAAAAAATTTACAAAAAAAATTCAAAAAAAAAATTACAAAAAAAAATTCGAAAAAAAAAATTTCAAATAAAAAATTTTCAAAAAAAAATTTTAAAAAAAAATCGAAAAAAAAATTTTTCGAAAAAATTCGAAAAAAAAATTTCAAAAAAAAAATTACAAAAAAAAATTCAAAAAAAAATTACAAAAAAAATTTCGAAAAAAATTACAAAAAAAAATTTAAAGAAAAATTACAAAAAAAAAATTTAAAAAAAATTTAAAAAAGATTAAAAAAAATTTACAAAAAACAAATTTCAAAAAAAATTGAAAAAAAAATTTAAAAAAAATAACAAAAAAAATTTTAAAAAAATTGGAAAAAAAAAATTGGAAAAAACAATTTCGAAAAAAATTTCAAAAAAAAAATTCATAAAAAAAATTTTAAAAAAAATTTTAAAAAAAATTTCTTGAAAAAAAATTAAAAAAAAAATTTAAAAAAAAATTTAAAAAAAATTTTCTTAAAAAAAATTAAAAAAAAAAATTCAAAAAAAAATTTCAAAAAAAAATTTACAAAAAAAAAATTCAAAAGAAAAAATTACAAAAAAAATTTCAAATAAAAAATTTTCAAAAAAAATTTCAAAAAAAAATTTAAAAATAAAATCGAATAAAAAAATTTTCGAAAAAATTCGAAAAAAAAATTTCAAAAAAAAATTTACAAAAAAAAAATTCAAAAAAAAAATTACAAAAAAAATTTCGAAAAAAATTACAAAAAAAATTTTAAAAAAAATTACAAAAAAAAATTTAAAAAAAATTTTAAAAAAAATTTTAAGAAAATTAAAAAAAAAAAATTTCAAAAAACTTCAAAAAAAAATTTCAAAAAAATTTGAAAAAAAATTTAAAAAAAATTTCTTAAAAAAATTTTTAAAAAAATTCAAAAAAAAAATTCAAAAAAAAATTTACAAAAAAAAATTCAAAAAAAAATTACAAAAAAAAATTCAAAAAAAAAAATTTACAAAAGAAATTCAAAAAAAAATCACAAAAAATAATTTCATAAAAAAATTTAGAAAAATGTTCAAAAAAAAAATTGAAAAAAAAATAAAAAAAGATCACAAAAAAATAATTTCATAAAAAAATTTAAAAAAAAGTTCAAAAAAAAATTTACAAAGAAAAATTCAAAAAAAAAATACAAAAAAAAATTTCGAAAAAAATTTTTCAAAAAAAACTTTAAAAAATATTTCAAAAAATATTTCGAAAAAAATTACAAAAAAAAAAAATAAAAAAAAATTTAAAAAACATTTTAAAAAAAAATTTAAAAAAAAATTTCAAAAAAAAATTTCAAAAAAAATTCAAATAAAAATTTTAAAAAAAATTTTAAAAAAAAATTCACAAAAAAAAAATTTCATAAAAAAATTTAAAAAAATTTTCAAAAAAAAAATTGAAAAAAAAATTTTTAAAAAAATTTCAAAAAAAATTCGAAAAAAACAATTCAAAAAAAAAATTACAAAAAAAATTTCTAATAAAAAATTTTCAAAAAAAATTTCAAAAAAAATTACAAAAAAAGATTACAAGAAAAATTAAAAAAAAAATTTTCAAAAAAAATTAAAAAAAAAATCGAAAAAATAAATTTTCGAAAAAAATTTCGAAAAAAAAATTCAAAAAAAAAATTTAAAAAAAAAAATTACAAAAAAAAATTTAAAAAAAATTGAAAAAAAAATTGAAAAAAAAAATTGGAAAAAAAAATTTCAAAAAAAATTCAAAAAAAAAATCGAAAAAAAAATTTTCGAAAAAAATTTCAAAAAAAAATTCATAAAAAAAATTTAAAAAAAAATTTAAAAAAAATTTTCTTAAAAAAAATTTAAAAAAAAAATTTTAAAAAAAATTTTAAAAAAAATTTCTTAAAAAAAATTTAAAAAAAAATTCAAAAAAAAATTTCAAAAAAAAATTTACAAAAAAAAAATTCAAAAGAAAAAATTACAAAAAAAATTTCAAATAAAAAATTTTCAAAAAAAATTTCAAAAAAAATTTAAAAATAAAATCGAAAAAAAAAATTTTCGAAAAAATTCGAAAAAAAAATTTCAAAAAAAAATTTACAAAAAAAATTCAAAAAAAAAATTACAAAAAAAATTTCGAAAAAAATTACAAAAAAAAATTTAAAAAAAAATTTAAAAAAAAAATTAAAAAAAAATTTTTAAAAAATTTTTAAGAAAATTTAAAAAAAAAATTTTCAAAAAACTTCAAAAAAAAATTTCAAAAAAATTTTAAAAAAATTTTAAAAAAATTTCTTAAAAAAATTTTAAAAAAATTTCAAAAAAAAAATTCAAAAAAAAATTTACAAAAAAAAAATTCAAAAAAAAAATTACAAAAAAAAATTCAAAAAAAAATTTACAAAAAAAATTAAAAAAAAAATCACAAAAAAAAATTTCATAAAAAAATTTTAAAAAATGTTCAAAAAAAAATTTACAAAAAAAAATTCAAAAAAAAAATTTACAAAAAAAAAATCGAAAAAAAAATTTCAAAAAAAAAATTTCAAATAAAAAATTTTCAAAAAAAAACTTCAAAACAAATTTCAAGAAAAAATTTCGAAAATTTCGTAAAAAAAAAATTCAAAAAAAAAAATTTACAAAAAAAAAATTCGAAAAAAAATCAAAGAGAAAAATTGAAAAAAAAAATTTTAAAAAAAATTCACAAAAAAAAAATTTCATAAAAAAATTTTAAAAAATTTTCAAAAAAAAAATTGAAAAAAAAAATTAAAAAAAAAAAAATTCAAAAAAAATTTTCGTAAAAAAAAATTTTCAAAAAAAATCAAAAAAAATTTTTCAAAGAGAAAAATTGAAAAAAAAAATTTAAAAAAAATTTAAAAAAAAATTCACAAAAAAAAAATTTCATAAAAAAATTTTCAAAAAAAAAATTGAAAAAAAAATTTTTAAAAAAATTTCAAAAAAAATTCGAAAAAAACAATTCAAAAAAAATTACAAAAAAAATTTCTAATAAAAAATTTTCAAAAAAAATTTCAAAAAAAATTACAAAAAAAAATTACAAGAAAAATTTTAAAAAAAATTTTAAAAAAAATTGAAAAAAAAATCGAATAATTAAATTTTCGAAAAATATTTCAAAAAAAAAAATTAAAAAAAAAAATTTCAAAAAAAAAATTTTAAAAAAAAATTTAAAAAAAATTGAAAAAAAATGGAAAAAAAAAATTGGAAAAAAAATTCAAAAATGAATCGAAAAAAAAAATTTTCGAAAAAAATTTCAAAAAAAAATTCAAAAAAAAATAAAAAAAAAAATTTAAAAAAATTTTCTTGAAAAAATTTTAAAAAAATTTAAAAAAAATTAAAAAAAAAATTTTGAAAAAATTCTTAAAAAAAATTTTTAAAAAAATTCAAAAAAAAATTTCAAAAAAAATTTACAAAAAAAAATTCAAAAAAAAAATTACAAAAAAAATTTCGAAAAAAAAAATTTCAAATAAAAAATTTTCAAAAAAAATTTCAAAAAAAATTTTTAAAAAAAAATCGAAAAAAAAATTTTTCGAAAAAATTCGAAAAAAAAATTTCAAAAAAAAATTTACAAAAAAAAATTCAAAAAAAAAATTACAAAAAAAATTTCGAAAAAAATTACAAAAAAAAATTTAAAGAAAAATTACAAAAAAAAATTAAAAAAAAATTTTAAAAAAATTTTAAAAAAATTTTCAAAAAACAAATTTCAAGAAAAATTGAAAAAAAAATTTAAAAAAAAATTACAAAAAAAAATTTAAAAAAAATTAAAAAAAAAAATTGAAAAAAAAAAATTGGAAAAAAAAATTTCAAAATAAATTCAAAAAAAAAATCGAAAAAAAAATTTTCGAAAAAAATTTCAAAAAAAAATTCATAAAAAAAAATTTAAAAAAAATTTTAAAGAAATTTTCTTAAAAAAAATTTTAAAAAAAATTTTAAAAAAAATTTACAAAAAAAAAATTCAAAAGAAAAAATTACAAAAAATATTTCAAATAAAAAATTTTCAAAAAAAATTTCAAAAAAAATTTAAAAATAAAATCGAAAAAAAAAATTTTCGAAAAAATTCGAAAAAAAAATTTCAAAAAAAAATTTACAAAAAAAAAATTCAAAAGAAAAAATTACAAAAAAAATTTCAAATAAAAAATTTTCAAAAAAAATTTAAAAATAAAATCGAAAAAAAAAATTTTCGAAAGAATTCGAGAAAAAAATTTCAAAAAAAAATTTACAAAAAAAAAAATTCAAAAAAAAAATTACAAAAAAAATTTCGAAAAAAATTACAAAAAAAATTTTAAAAAAAATTACAAAAAAAAATTTAAAAAAAATTTAAAGAAAAATTACAAAAAAAAAATTAAAAAAAATTTTAAAAAAAATTTAAAAAAAATTTTCAAAAAACAAATTTAAAAAAAAATTGAAAAAAAAATTTAAAAAAAAATTACAAAAAAAAATTTAAAAAAAATTGAAAAAAAAATTGAAAAAAAAAATTGGAAAAAAAAATTTCAAAAAAAATTCAAAAAAAAAATCTAAAAAATAGTTTTAAAAAAATTATCTTAAAAAAAATAAAAAAAAAAAATTTAAAAAAAAAATTAAAAAAAATTTTCTTAAAAAAAATTTTAAAAAAAAATTCAAAAAAAAATTTCAAAAAAAAATTTACAAAAAAAAAATTCAAAAGAAAAAATTACAAAAAAAATTTCAAATAAAAAATTTTCAAAAAAAATTTCAAAAAAAATTCAAAAAAAAAATCGAAAAAAAAATTTTCGAAAAAAATTTCAAAAAAAAATTCATAAAAAAAATTTTAAAAAAAATTTAAAAAAAATTTTCTTAAAAAAAATTTAAAAAAAAAATTTTTAAAAAAATTTAAAAAAAAATTTCTTAAAAAAAATTAAAAAAAAAATTCAAAAAAAAATTTCAAAAAAAAAATTACAAAAAAAAAATTCAAAAGAAAAAATTACAAAAAAAATTTCAAATAAAAAATTTTCAAAAAAAATTTCAAAAAAAATTTAAAAATAAAATCGAAAAAAAAAATTTTCGAAAAAATTCGAAAAAAAAATTTCAAAAAAAAATTTACAAAAAAAAAATTCAAAAAAAAAATTACAAAAAAAATTTCGAAAAAAATTACAAAAAAAAAATTTAAAAAAAAATTAAAAAAAAAATTAAAAAAAAATTTTTAAAAAAATTTTAAGAAAATTTGAAAAAAAAATTTTCAAAAAACTTCAAAAAAAAATTTCAAAAAAATTTTAAAAAAATTTAAAAAAAATTTCTTAAAAAAATTTTTAAAAAAATTCAAAAAAAAAATTCAAAAAAAAATTTACAAAAAAAAAATTCAAAAAAAAAATTACAAAAAAAAATTCAAAAAAAAAATTTACAAAAAAAATTCAAAAAAAAATCACAAAAAAAAATTTCATAAAAAAATTTAAAAAAATGTTCAAAAAAAAATTTACAAAAAAAAATTCAAAAAAAAAATTTACAAAAAAAAATTCGAAAAAAAAATTTCAAAAAAAAAATTTCAAATAAAAAATTTTCAAAAAAAAACTTCAAAACAAATTTCAAGAAAAAATTTCGAAAATTTCGTAAAAAAAAAATTCAAAAAAAAAATTTACAAAAAAAAATTCGAAAAAAAATCAAAGAGAAAAATTGAAAAAAAAAATTTTAAAAAAAATTCACAAAAAAAAAAATTTCATAAAAAAATTTTAAAAAATTTTCAAAAAAAAAATTGAAAAAAAAAATTTAAAAAAAAAAAAATTTCAAAAAAAATTTTCGTAAAAAAAAATTTTCAAAAAAAATCAAAAAAAATTTTTCAAAGAGAAAAATTGAAAAAAAAAAATTTAAAAAAAATTAAAAAAAAAATTCACAAAAAAAAAATTTCATAAAAAAATTTTCAAAAAAAAAATTGAAAAAAAAATTTTTAAAAAAATTTCAAAAAAAATTCGAAAAAAACAATTCAAAAAAAAATTACAAAAAAAAATTCTAATAAAAAATTTTCAAAAAAATTTTCAAAAAAAATTTCAAAAAAAATTACAAAAAAAAATTACAAGAAAAATTTTAAAAAAAATTTTAAAAAAAATTGAAAAAAAAATCGAAAAATTAAATTTTCGAAAAAAATTTCAAAAAAAAAATTAAAAAAAAAAAATTTCAAAAAAAAAATTTAAAAAAAAAATTAAAAAAAAATTGAAAAAGAATCGAAAAAAAAAATTGGAAAAAAAATTCAAAAAAAATTCAAAAATGAATCGAAAAAAAAAAATTTTCGAAAAAAATTTCAAAAAAAAAATTCGAAAAAAAAAATAAAAAAAAAAATTTAAAAAAATTTTCTTAAAAAAATTTTTAAAAAATTTTAAAAAAATTTAAAAAAAAATTTTAAAAAAATTCTTAAAAAAATTTTTAAAAAAATTCAAAAAAAAATTTCAAAAAAAATTTACAAAAAAAAATTCAAAAAAAAAATTACAAAAAAAAATTTCGAAAAAAAAAATTTCAAATAAAAAATTTTCAAAAAAATTTCAAAAAAAATTTTTAAAAAAAAATCGAAAAAAAAATTTTTCGAAAAAATTCGAAAAAAAAATTTCAAAAAAAAATTTACAAAAAAAAATTCAAAAAAAAAATTACAAAAAAAATTTCGAAAAAAATTACAAAAAAAAAATTTAAAGAAAAATTACAAAAAAAAATTTAAAAAAAATTTTAAAAAAATTTTAAAAAAATTTTCAAAAAACAAATTTCAAAAAAAATTGAAAAAAAAATTTTAAAAGAAATTACAAAAAAAAATTTAAAAAAAATTGAAAAAAAAAATTGAAAAAAAAAAATTGGAAAAAAAAATTTCAAAATAAATTCAAAAAAAAAATCGAAAAAAAAATTTTCGAAAAAAATTTCAAAAAAAAATTCATAAAAAAAATTTTAAAAAAAATTTTAAAAAAATTTTCTCAAAAAAAATTTGAAAAAAAATTTAAAAAAAAATTTACAAAAAAAAAATTCAAAAGAAAAAATTACAAAAAAAATTTCAAATAAAAAATTTTCAAAAGAAATTTCAAAAAAAATTTAAAAATAAAATCGAAAAAAAAAATTTTCGAAAAAATTCGAAAAAAAAATTTCAAAAAAAAATTTACAAAAAAAAAATTCAAAAGAAAAAATTACAAAAAAAATTTCAAATAAAAAATTTTCAAAAAAAATTTAAAAATAAAATCGAAAAAAAAAATTTTCGAAAGAATTCGAAAAAAAAACTTAAAAAAAAATTTACAAAAAAAAAATTCAAAAAAAAATTACAAAAAAAATTTCGAAAAAAATTACAAAAAAAATTTTAAAAAAAATTACAAAAAAAAATTTAAAAAAAATTTAAAGAAAAATTACAAAAAAAAAATTAAAAAAAATTTTAAAAAAAATTTAAAAAAAATTTTCAAAAAACAAATTTAAAAAAAAATTGAAAAAAAAAATTAAAAAAAAATTACAAAAAAAAATTTTAAAAAAATTGAAAAAAAAAATTGAAAAAAAAAATTGGAAAAAAAATTTCAAAAAAAATTCAAAAAAAAAAAATCTAAAAAATAGTTTTAAAAAAATTATCTTAAAAAAAATTTAAAAAAAAATTTAAAAAAAAAATTAAAAAAAATTTTCTTAAAAAAAATTTAAAAAAAAAATTCAAAAAAAAATTTCAAAAAAAAATTTACAAAAAAAAAATTCAAAAGAAAAAATTACAAAAAAAATTTCAAATAAAAAATTTTCAAAAAAAATTTCAAAAAAAATTTAAAAATAAAATCGAAAAAAAAAATTTTCGAAAAAATTCGAAAAAAAAATTTCAAAAAAAAATTTACAAAAAAAAATTCAAAAAAAAATTACAAAAAAAATTTCGAAAAAAATTACAAAAAAAAAATTTAAAAAAAATTACAAAAAAAAATTCAAAAAAAAAAATTACAAAAAAAATTCAAAAAAAAATCACAAAAAAATTTCATAAAAAATTTTTAAAAAATGTTCAAAAAAAAATTGAAAAAAAAAATAAAAAAAAAGTAAAAAAAGATCACAAAAAAATAATTTCATAAAAAAATTTAAAAAAAAGTTCAAAAAAAAATTTACAAAAAAAAATTCAAAAAAAAAATTTACAAAAAAAAATTCGAAAAAAAAATTTCAAAAAAAAAATTTCAAATAAAAAATTTTCAAAAAAAAACTTCAAAACAAATTTCAAGAAAAAATTTCGAAAATTTCGTAAAAAAAAAATTCAAAAAAAAAATTTACAAAAAAAAATTCGAAAAAAAATCAAAAAGAAAAATTGAAAAAAAAAATTTTAAAAAAAATTCACAAAAAAAAAATTTCATAAAAAAATTTTAAAAAATTTTCAAAAAAAAAATTTAAAAAAAAAATTAAAAAAAAAATTTCAAAAAAAAAATTTCAAAAAAAATTTTCGTAAAAAAAAGTTTTCAAAAAAAATCAAAAAAAATGTTTCAAAGAGAAAAATTGAAAAAAAAATTTTTAAAAAAATTTTAAAAAAAAATTCACAAAAAAAAATTTCATAAAAAAATTTAAAAAAATTTTCAAAAAAAAATGAAAAAAAATTTTTAAAAAAAATTCAAAAAAATTTCGAAAAAAACAATTAAAAAAAAAATTACAAAAAAAATTTCTACTAAAAAATTTTCAAAAAAAATTTCAAAAAAAATTACAAAATAAAATTACAAGAAAAATAAAAAAATATTTCAAAAAAAATTGAAAAAAAAATCGAAAAAATAAATTTTCGAAAAAAATTTCAAAAAAAAAATTCAAAAAAAAAATTTCAAAAAAAAATTCAAAAAAAAAATTAAAAAAAAAATTAAAAAAAATTTTAAAAAAAATTTTAAAAAAATTTTCAAAAAACAAATTTCAAAAAAAATTGAAAAAAAAATCGAAAAAAAAATTTTCGAAAAAAATTTCAAAAAAAAATTCATAAAAAAAATTTTAAAAAAAATTTTAAAAAAAATTTCTTAAAAAAAATTTTAAAAAAAAATTTAAAAAAAAAATTAAAAAAAATTTCAAAAAAAAATTTACAAAAAAAAAATTCAAAAGAAAAAATTACAAAAAAAATTTCAAATAAAAAATTTTCAAAAAAAATTTCAAAAAAAATTTAAAAATAAAATCGAAAAAAAAAATTTTCGAAAAAATTCGAAAAAAAAATTTCAAAAAAAATTTACAAAAAAAAAATTCAAAAAAAAAATTACAAAAAAAATTTCGAAAAAAATTACAAATAAAAATTTAAAAAAAAATTACAAAAAAAAATTTAAAAAAAATTTTTAAAAAAATTTTAAAAAAATTTCTTAACAAAATTTTTTAAAAAATTCAAAAAAAAAATCAAAAAAAAATTTACAAAAAAAAAATTCAAAAAAAAAAATTACAAAAAAAAATTCAAAAAAAAAATTCACAAAAAAAAATTCAAAAAAAAAAATTACAAAAAAAAATTCGAAAAAAAAATTTCAAAAAAAAAATTTCAAATAAAAAATTTTCAAAAAAAAACTTCAAAACAAATTTCAAGAGAAAATTTCGAAAATTTCGTAAGAAAAAATTCAAAAAAAAAATTTACAAAAAAAAATTCGAAAAAAAATCAAAGAGAAAAATTGAAAAAAAAAAATTTTTTAAAAATTCACAAAAAAAAATTCAAAAAAAAATAATTTCATAAAAAAATTTAAAAAAAAATCGAAAAAAAAATTGAAAAAAAAAATTTCAAAAAAAAAATTTCAAAAAAAATTTTCGTAAAAAAAAAATTTCAAAAAAAATCAAAAACAATTTTTCAAAGAGAAAAATTGAAAAAAAAATTTTAAAAAAAATTTAAAAAAAAAATTCACAAAAAAAAAATTTCATAAAAAAATTTAAAAAAATTTTCAAAAAAAAAATTGAAAAAAAAAATTTTTAAAAAATTTCAAAAAAAATTCGAAAAAAACAATTCAATAAAAAAAATTACAAAAAAAATTTCTAATAAAAAATTTTCAAAAAAAATTTCAAAAAAAATAACAAAAAAAATTACAAGAAAAATTAAAAAAAAAATTTCAAAAAAAATTGAAAAAAAAATCGAAAAAATAAATTTTCGAAAAAAATTAAAAAAAAAAAATTAAAAAAAAAATTTTCAAAAAAAAATTGAAAAAAAAATGTAAAAAAAAATTTCAAAAAAAATTCACAAAAAAAAATCTCAAAAAAAAATGTAAAAAAATCAAAAAAAAATTCAAAGAAAATTTAAGAAAAAATTTCAAAAAAAATTTTCAAGAGAAAATTTTTCAAAAAAAAAAATTCAAGAAAAAATTCAAATAAAAAATGAAAAATAATTTAAAAAAAAATTCGGAAAAAAAAAATTTCAAAAAAAATTTTAAAAAAATTGGAAAAAAAATTTTCAAAAAAAAATTTCAAAAAAAAAATTAAAAAAAATTTTTAAAAAAATTTTAAAAAAAATTTAAAAAAAAAATTCACAAAAAAAAAAATTCATAAAAGAATTTAAAAAAATTTTCAAAAAAAAAATTTAAAAAAAAATTTTAAAAAAAATTTTAAAAAAAATTCACCAAAAAAAAATTTCATAAAAAAATTTAAAAAAATTTTCAAAAAAAAATTGAAAAAAAAAATTTTAAAAAAATTTAAAAAAAATTTTCTTAAAAAAAATTTCAAAAAAAATTTAAAAAAAAATCGAAAAAAAATTTTTCGAAAAAATTTCAAAAAAATTTCAAAAAAAAATTTACAAAAAAAATTCAAAAAAAAAATTACAAAAAAAATTTCGAAAAAAAATTTCAAATAAAAAATTTTCAAAAAAAATTTCGAAAAAAATTACAAAAAAAATTTTAAAAAAAATTACAAAAAAAAATTAAAAAAAATTTTCAGAAAAAAATTTAAAAAAAAATTTAAAAAAAAATTACAAAAAAAAATTTAAAAAAAAATTTCAAAAAAAAAATTCAAAAAAAAATTCAAAAAAAAATTACAAAAAAAATTTCAAATGAAAAATATTCAAAAAATATTTCAAAAAAAATTTAAAAAAAATTGGAAAAAAAATTTACAAAAAAAAAATTCAAAAAAAAAATTACAAAAAAAATTTCAAATAAAAAATTTTCAAAAAAAAATTCAAAAAAAATGTTTAAAAAAAATCGAAAAAAAAAATTTTCGAAAAAATTCGAAAAAAAAATTTCAAAAAAAAATTTACAAAAAAAGAATTCAAAAAAAAAATTACAAAAAAAATTTCGAAAAAAATTACAAAAAAAAATTTTAAAAAAAATTACAAAAAAAAATTTTAAAAAAATTTAAAAAAAAATTTAAAAAAAATTTTCAAAAAACAAATTTCAAAAAAAATTCAAAAAAATATTTTAAAAAAAATTACAAAAAAAAATTTAAAAAAAATTGAAAAAAAAAATTGGAAAAAAAAATTTCAAAAAAAAAATTTCAAAAAAAAAATCGAAAAAAAAAATTTTCGAAAAAGATTTCAAAAAAAAAATTCAAAAAAAAAATTAAAAAAAAAATTTTAAAAAAATTTTCATAAAAAAAATAAAAAAAAAATTAAAAAAAAAATTAAAAAAAAATTTTCTTAAAAAAAATTTAAAAAAAAATTTCAAAAAAAATTTCAAAAAAAATTTAAAAAAAAATCGAAAAAAAAAATTTTCGAAAAAATTCGAAAAAAAAATTTCAAAAAAAAATTTACAAAAAAAAATTCAAACAAAAAAATTCCAAAAAAAATTTCGAAAAAAATTTCAAATAAAAAATTTTCAAAAAAAATTTCGAAAAAAATTAAAAAAAAAAATTAAAAAAATTTTAAAAAAATTTAAAAAAAAATTTAAAAAAAATTTTTGAAAAAAAAAATTCAAAAAAAAATTCAAAAAAAAATTTCAAAAAAATTTCAAAAAAAATTTCAAAAAAAATTCAAAAAAAAATTACAAAAAAAAATTTCGAAAAAAATTTTTCAAAAAAAACTTTAAAAAATATTTCAAAAAATATTTCGAAAAAAATTACAAAAAAAAAATTAAAAAAAATTACAAAAAAAAATTTAAAAAACATTTTAAAAAAAATTTTAAAAAAAATTTTCAAAAAAAAAAATTCAAAAAAAATTCAAAAAAAAATTTTAAAAAAAATTTAAAAAAAAATTCACAAAAAAAAATTTCATAAAAAAATTTAAAAAAATTTTCAAAAAAAAAATTGAAAAAAAAATTTTTTAAAAAATTTCAAAAATAATTCGAAAAAAACAATTCAAAAAAAAAATTACAAAAAAAATTTCTAATAAAAAATTTTCAAAAAAAATTTCAAAAAAAATTACAAAAAAAAATTACAAGAAAAATTAAAAAAAAAATTCAAAAAAATTGAAAAAAAAATCGAAAAAATAAATTTTCGAAAAAAATTTCGAAAAAAAAATTCAAAAAAAAAATTTTCAAAAAAAAATTGAAAAAAAAAATTTTAAAAAAATTGAAAAAAAATCGAAAAAAAAAATTGGAAAAAAAATTTTCAAAAAAAAAATTCAAAAAAAATTCAAAAATGAATCGAAAAAAAAAATTTTCGAAAAAAATTTCAAAAAAAAATTCAAAAAAAAAATTAAAAAAAAAAATTTAAAAAAATTTTCTTAAAAAAATTTTTAAAAAATTTAAAAAAAATTTTAAAGAAAATTTAAAAAAAAATTCTTAAAAAAAATTTTAAAAAAAAATTCAAAAAAAAATTTCAAAAAAAATTTACAAAAAAAAATTCAAAAAAAAAATTACAAAAAAAATTTCGAAAAAAAAAAATTTCAAATAAAAAATTTTCAAAAAAAATTTCAAAAAAAATTTAAAAATAAAATCGAAAAAAAAAATTTTCGAAAAAATTCGAAAAAAAAATTTCAAAAAAAAATTTACAAAAAAAAAATTCAAAAAAAAAATTACAAAAAAAATTTCGAAAAAAATTACAAAAAAAAATTTAAAAAAAAATTACAAAAAAAAATTTTAAAAAAATTTAAAAAAAAATTTTAAGAAAATAAAAAAAAAAAAATTTCAAAAAACTTCAAAAAAAAAAATTCAAAAAAATTTGAAAAAAAATTTTAAAAAAATTTCTTAAAAAAATTTAAAAAAAAATTCAAAAAAAAATTCAAAAAAAAATTTACAAAAAAAAAATTCAAAAAAAAAATTACAAAAAAAAATTCAAAAAAAAAATTTACAAAAAAAATTTAAAAAAAAATCACAATAAAAAATTTCATAAAAAAATTTAGAAAAATGTTCAAAAAAAAAATTGAAAAAAAAATTTAAAAAAAATAAAAAAAGATCACAAAAAAATAATTTCATAAAAAAATTTAAAAAAAAGTTCAAAAAAAAATTTACAAAGAAAAATTAAAAAAAAAATACAAAAAAAAATTTCGAAAAAAATTTTTCAAAAAAAACTTTAAAAAATATTTCAAAAAATATTTCGAAAAAAATTACAAAAAAAAAATTAAAAAAAATTACAAAAAAAAATTTAAAAAACATTTTAAAAAAAATTTAAAAAAAAAAATTCAAAAAAAAATTTCAAAAAAAATTCAAAAAAAAATTTTAAAAAAAATTTTAAAAAAAAATTCACAAAAAAAAAATTTCATAAAAAAATTTAAAAAAATTTTCAAAAAAAAAATTGAAAAAAAAAATTTTTTAAAAAATTTCAAAAAAAATTCGAAAAAAACAATTCAAAAAAAAAAATTACAAAAAAAATTTATAATAAAAAATTTTCAAAAAAAATTTCAAAAAAAATTACAAAAAAAAATTACAAGAAAGATTAAAAAAAAAATTTCAAAAAAAATTGAAAAAAAAATCGAAAAAATAAATTTTCGAAAAAAATTTCGAAAAAAAAATTTAAAAAAAAATTTCGAAAAAAAAAATTTCAAATAAAAAATTTTCAAAAAAAATTTCAAAAAAAATTTTTAAAAAAAAATCGAAAAAAAAATTTTTCGAAAAAATTCGAAAAAAAAATTTCAAAAAAAAATTTACAAAAAAAAATTCAAAAAAAAAATTACAAAAAAAATTTCGAAAAAAATTACAAAAAAAAATTTAAAGAAAAATTACAAAAAAAAATTAAAAAAAAATTTTAAAAAAATTTTAAAAAAATTTTCAAAAAACAAATTTCAAGAAAAATTGAAAAAAAAAATTAAAAAAAAATTACAAAAAAAAATTTAAAAAAAATTGAAAAAAAAAATTGAAAAAAAAAAATTGGAAAAAAAAATTTCAAAATAAATTCAAAAAAAAAATCGAAAAAAAAATTTTCGAAAAAAATTTCAAAAAAAAATTCATAAAAAAAAATTTAAAAAAAATTTTAAAGAAATTTTCTTAAAAAAAATTTTAAAAAAAATTTTAAAAAAAATTTACAAAAAAAAAATTCAAAAGAAAAAATTACAAAAAATATTTCAAATAAAAAATTTTCAAAAAAAATTTCAAAAAAAATTTAAAAATAAAATCGAAAAAAAAAATTTTCGAAAAAATTCGAAAAAAAAATTTCAAAAAAAAATTTACAAAAAAAAAATTCAAAAGAAAAAATTACAAAAAAAATTTCAAATAAAAAATTTTCAAAAAAAATTTAAAAATAAAATCGAAAAAAAAAATTTTCGAAAGAATTCGAAAAAAAAATTTCAAAAAAAAATTTACAAAAAAAAAATTCAAAAAAAAAATTACAAAAAAAATTTCGAAAAAAATTACAAAAAAAATTTTAAAAAAAATTACAAAAAAAAATTTAAAAAAAATTTAAAGAAAAATTACAAAAAAAAAATTAAAAAAAATTTTAAAAAAAATTTAAAAAAAAATTTTCAAAAAACAAATTTAAAAAAAAATTGAAAAAAAAATTTAAAAAAAAATTGAAAAAAAAATTTTAAAAAAAATTACAAAAAAAAATTTAAAAAAAATTGAAAAAAAAAATTGAAAAAAAAAATTGGAAAAAAAAATTTCAAAAAAAATTCAAAAAAAAAATCTAAAAAATAGTTTTAAAAAAATTATCTTAAAAAAAATTTAAAAAAAAAATTTAAAAAAAAAATTAAAAAAAAATTTTCTTAAAAAAAATTTTAAAAAAAAATTCAAAAAAAAATTTCAAAAAAAAATTTACAAAAAAAAAATTCAAAAGAAAAAATTACAAAAAAAATTTCAAATAAAAAATTTTCAAAAAAAATTTCAAAAAAAATTCAAAAAAAAAATCGAAAAAAAAATTTTCGAAAAAAATTTCAAAAAAAAATTCATAAAAAAAATTTTAAAAAAAATTTAAAAAAAATTTTCTTAAAAAAAATTTAAAAAAAAAATTTTTAAAAAAATTTTAAAAAAAATTTCTTAAAAAAAATTAAAAAAAAAATTCAAAAAAAAATTTCAAAAAAAAAATTACAAAAAAAAAATTCAAAAGAAAAAATTACAAAAAAAATTTCAAATAAAAAATTTTCAAAAAAAATTTCAAAAAAAATTTAAAAATAAAATCGAAAAAAAAAATTTTCGAAAAAATTCGAAAAAAAAATTTCAAAAAAAAATTTACAAAAAAAAAATTCAAAAAAAAAATTACAAAAAAAATTTCGAAAAAAATTACAAAAAAAAATTTTAAAAAAAATTAAAAAAAAAAATTTAAAAAAAATTTTTAAAAAAATTTTAAGAAAATTTGAAAAAAAAAATTTTCAAAAAACTTCAAAAAAAAATTTCAAAAAAATTTTAAAAAAATTTAAAATAATTTCTTAAAAAAATTTTAAAAAAAATTCAAAAAAAAAATTCAAAAAAAAATTTACAAAAAAAAAATTCAAAAAAAAAATTACAAAAAAAAATTCAAAAAAAAAATTTACAAAAAAAATTCAAAAAAAAATCACAAAAAAAAATTTCATGAAAAAATTTAAAAAAATGTTCAAAAAAAAATTTACAAAAAAAAATTCAAAAAAAAAATTTACAAAAAAAAATTCGAAAAAAAAATTTCAAAAAAAAAATTTCAAATAAAAAATTTTCAAAAAAAAACTTCAAAACAAATTTCAAGAAAAAATTTCGAAAATTTCGTAAAAAAAAAATTCAAAAAAAAAATTTACAAAAAAAAATTCGAAAAAAAATCAAAGAGAAAAATTGAAAAAAAAAATTTTAAAAAAAATTCACAAAAAAAAAATTTCATAAAAAAATTTTAAAAAATTTTCAAAAAAAAAATTGAAAAAAAAAATTTAAAAAAAAATTTTCGTAAAAAAAAATTTTCAAAAAAAATCAAAAAAAATTTTTCAAAGAGAAAAATTGAAAAAAAAAATTTAAAAAAAATTTTAAAAAAAATTCACAAAAAAAAAATTTCATAAAAAAATTTTCAAAAAAAAAATTGAAAAAAAAATTTTTAAAAAAATTTCAAAAAAAATTCGAAAAAAACAATTCAAAAAAAAATTACAAAAAAAATTTCTAATAAAAAATTTTCAAAAAAAATTTCAAAAAAAATTACAAAAAAAAATTACAAGAAAAATTTTTAAAAAAATTAAAAAAAAAATTGAAAAAAAAATCGAAAAATTAAATTTTCGAAAAAAATTTCAAAAAAAAAAATTAAAAAAAAAAAATTTCAAAAAAAAAATTTAAAAAAAAAATTAAAAAAAAATTGAAAAAAAATCGAAAAAAAAAATTGGAAAAAAAATTCAAAAAAAATTCAAAAATGAATCGAAAAAAAAAATTTTCGAAAAAAATTTCAAAAAAAAAATTCGAAAAAAAAAATAAAAAAAAAAATTTAAAAAAATTTTCTTAAAAAAATTTTTAAAAAATTTTTAAAAAATTAAAAAAAAAATTTTAAAAAAATTCTTAAAAAAAATTTTAAAAAAATTCAAAAAAAAATTTCAAAAAAAATTTACAAAAAAAAATTCAAAAAAAAAATTACAAAAAAAATTTCGAAAAAAAAAATTTCAAATAAAAAATTTTCAAAAAAAATTTCAAAAAAAATTTTTAAAAAAAAATCGAAAAAAAAATTTTTCGAAAAAATTCGAAAAAAAAATTTCAAAAAAAAATTTACAAAAAAAAATTCAAAAAAAAAATTACAAAAAAAATTTCGAAAAAAATTACAAAAAAAAATTTAAAGAAAAATTACAAAAAAAAATTTAAAAAAAATTTTAAAAAAATTTTAAAAAAATTTTCAAAAAACAAATTTCAAAAAAAATTGAAAAAAAAATTTTAAAAGAAATTACAAAAAAAAATTTAAAAAAAATTGAAAAAAAAAATTGAAAAAAAAAAATTGGAAAAAAAAATTTCAAAATAAATTCAAAAAAAAAATCGAAAAAAAAATTTTCGAAAAAAATTTCAAAAAAAAATTCATAAAAAAAATTTTAAAAAAAATTTTAAAAAAATTTTCTTAAAAAAAATTTAAAAAAAAATTTAAAAAAAAATTTACAAAAAAAAAATTCAAAAGAAAAAATTACAAAAAAAATTTCAAATAAAAAATTTTCAAAAAAAATTTAAAAATAAAATCGAAAAAAAAAATTTTCGAAAGAATTCGAAAAAAAAACTTCAAAAAAAAATTTACAAAAAAAAAATTCAAAAAAAAAATTACAAAAAAAATTTCGAAAAAAATTACAAAAAAAAAATTTTAAAAAAAATTACAAAAAAAAATTTAAAAAAAATTTAAAGAAAAATTACAAAAAAAAAATTAAAAAAAATTTTAAAAAAAATTTTAAAAAAATTTTCAAAAAACAAATTTAAAAAAAAATTGAAAAAAAAAATTAAAAAAAAATTACAAAAAAAAATTTTAAAAAAATTGAAAAAAAAAATTGAAAAAAAAAATTGGAAAAAAAATTTCAAAAAAAATTCAAAAAAAAAATCTAAAAAATAGTTTTAAAAAAATTATCTTAAAAAAAATTTAAAAAAAAATTTAAAAAAAAAATTAAAAAAAATTTTCTTAAAAAAAATTTAAAAAAAAAATTCAAAAAAAAATTTCAAAAAAAAATTTACAAAAAAAAAATTCAAAAGAAAAAATTACAAAAAAAATTTCAAATAAAAAATTTTCAAAAAAAATTTCAAAAAAAATTTAAAAATAAAATCGAAAAAAAAAATTTTCGAAAAAATTCGAAAAAAAAATTTCAAAAAAAAATTTACAAAAAAAAATTCAAAAAAAAATTACAAAAAAAATTTCGAAAAAAATTACAAAAAAAAAATTTAAAAAAAATTACAAAAAAAAATTCAAAAAAAAAATTTACAAAAAAAATTCAAAAAAAAATCACAAAAAAAAATTTCATAAAAAATTTTTAAAAAATGTTCAAAAAAAAATTGAAAAAAAAAATAAAAAAAAGTAAAAAAAGATCACAAAAAAATAATTTCATAAAAAAATTAAAAAAAAAGTTCAAAAAAAATTTACAAAAAAAAATTCAAAAAAAAAATTTACAAAAAAAAATTCGAAAAAAAAATTTCAAAAAAAAAATTTCAAATAAAAAATTTTCAAAAAAAAACTTCAAAACAAATTTCAAGAAAAAATTTCGAAAATTTCGTAAAAAAAAAATTCAAAAAAAAAATTTACAAAAAAAAATTCGAAAAAAAATCAAAAAGAAAAATTGAAAAAAAAAATTTTAAAAAAAATTCACAAAAAAAAAATTTCATAAAAAAATTTTAAAAAATTTTCAAAAAAAAAATTTAAAAAAAAAATTAAAAAAAAAATTTCAAAAAAAAAATTTCAAAAAAAATTTTCGTAAAAAAAAGTTTTCAAAAAAAATCAAAAAAAATTTTTCAAAGAGAAAAATTGAAAAAAAAATTTTTAAAAAAATTTTAAAAAAAAATTCACAAAAAAAAATTTCATAAAAAAATTAAAAAAAATTTTCAAAAAAAAATGAAAAAAAATTTTTAAAAAAAATTCAAAAAAATTTCGAAAAAAACAATTAAAAAAAAAATTACAAAAAAAATTTCTACTAAAAAATTTTCAAAAAAAATTTCAAAAAAAATTACAAAATAAAATTACAAGAAAAATAAAAAAATATTTCAAAAAAAATTGAAAAAAAAATCGAAAAAATAAATTTTCGAAAAAAATTTCAAAAAAAAATTCAAAAAAAAAATTTCAAAAAAAAATTCAAAAAAAAAATTAAAAAAAAAATTTAAAAAAATTTTCTTAAAAAAATTTAAAAAAAAATTTAAAAAAATTTTTTAAAAAAATTTAAAAAAAATTCTTAAAAAAAATAAAAAAAAAATTCAAAAAAAAATTTCAAAAAAAATTTACAAAAAAAATTCAAAAAAAAATTTACAAAAAAAAATTCGAAAAAAAAATTTCAAAAAAAAATTTACAAAAAAAAATTCAAAAAAAAAAATTACATAAAAAATTTCGAAAAAAATTACAAAAAAAAATTTAAAGAAAAATTACAAAAAAAAAATTAAAAAAAATTTTAAAAAAAATTTTAAAAAAATTTTCAAAAAACAAATTTCAAAAAAAATTGAAAAAAAAATCGAAAAAAAAATTTTCGAAAAAAATTTCAAAAAAAAATTCATAAAAAAAATTTTAAAAAAAATTTTAAAAAAAATTTCTTAAATAAAATTTTAAAAAAAAATTAAAAAAAAAAATTAAAAAAATTTCAAAAAAAAATTTACAAAAAAAAAATTCAAAAGAAAAAATTACAAAAAAAATTTCAAATAAAAAATTTTCAAAAAAAATTTCAAAAAAAATTTAAAAATAAAATCGAAAAAAAAAATTTTCGAAAAAATTCGAAAAAAAAATTTCAAAAAAAAATTTACAAAAAAAAAATTCAAAAAAAAATTACAAAAAAAATTTCGAAAAAAATTACAAATAAAAATTAAAAAAAAAATTACAAAAAAAAATTTAAAAAAAATTTTTAAAAAAATTTAAAAAAAATTTCTTAACAAAATTTTTTAAAAAATTCAAAAAAAAAATCAAAAAAAAATTTACAAAAAAAAAATTCAAAAAAAAAAATTACAAAAAAAAATTCAAAAAAAAAATTCACAAAAAAAAATTCAAAAAAAAAATTTACAAAAAAAAATTCGAAAAAAAAATTTCAAAAAAAAAATTTCAAATAAAAAATTTTCAAAAAAAAACTTCAAAACAAATTTCAAGAGAAAATTTCGAAAATTTCGTAAGAAAAAATTCAAAAAAAAAATTTACAAAAAAAAATTCGAAAAAAAATCAAAGAGAAAAATTGAAAAAAAAAAATTTTTAAAAAATTCACAAAAAAAAATTCAAAAAAAAATAATTTCATAAAAAAATTTAAAAAAAAATCGAAAAAAAAATTGAAAAAAAAAATTTCAAAAAAAAAATTTCAAAAAAAATTTTCGTAAAAAAAAAATTTCAAAAAAAATCAAAAACAATTTTTCAAAGAGAAAAATTGAAAAAAAAATTTTAAAAAAAATTTTAAAAAAAAATTCACAAAAAAAAAATTTCATAAAAAAATTTAAAAAAATTTTCAAAAAAAAAATTGAAAAAAAAAATTTTAAAAAAATTTCAAAAAAAATTCGAAAAAAACAATTCAATAAAAAAAATTACAAAAAAAATTTCTAATAAAAAATTTTCAAAAAAAATTTCAAAAAAAATAACAAAAAAAAATTACAAGAAAAATTAAAAAAAAAATTTCAAAAAAAATTGAAAAAAAAATCGAAAAAATAAATTTTCGAAAAAAATTTAAAAAAAAAATTAAAAAAAAAAATTTTCAAAAAAAAAATTGAAAAAAAAATGTAAAAAAAATTTTCAAAAAAAATTCACAAAAAAAAATCTCAAAAAAAAATGTAAAAAAATCAAAAAAAAATTCAAAGAAAATTTAAGAAAAAATTTAAAAAAAAATTCAAAAAAAAAATTTTCAAAAAAAAATTGAAAAAAAAAATAAAAAAAAAATTAAAAAAAAAAAATTCACAAAAAAATAATTTCATAAAAAAATTTTAAAAAAAATCGAAAAAAAAATTTTCGAAAAAAATTTTAAAAAAATTCAAAAAAAAATTTCAAAAAAATCGGAAAAAAAAATAAATTTCAAAAAAAATTTTCAAGAGAAAATTTTTCAAAAAAAAAAATTCAAGAAAAAATTCAAATAAAAAATGAAAAATAATTAAAAAAAAAATTCGGAAAAAAAAAATTTCAAAAAAAATTTTAAAAAAATTGGAAAAAAAATTTTCAAAAAAAAATTTCAAAAAAAAAATTAAAAAAAATTTTTAAAAAAATTTTAAAAAAAATTTAAAAAAAAAATTCACAAAAAAAAAATTTCATAAAAGAATTTAAAAAAATTTTCAAAAAAAAAATTTAAAAAAAAATTTTAAAAAAAATTTAAAAAAAAATTCACCAAAAAAAAATTTCATAAAAAAATTTAAAAAAATTTTCAAAAAAAAAATTGAAAAAAAAAATTTTAAAAAAATTTAAAAAAAATTTTCTTAAAAAAAATTTCAAAAAAAATTTTAAAAAAAATCGAAAAAAAATTTTTCGAAAAAATTTTAAAAAAATTTACAAAAAAAATTCAAAAAAAAAATTACAAAAAAAATTTCGAAAAAAAATTTCAAATAAAAAATTTTCAAAAAAAATTTCGAAAAAAATTACAAAAAAAAATTTTAAAAAAAATTACAAAAAAAAATTTAAAAAAATTTTCAGAAAAAAATTTAAAAAAAAATTTTAAAAAAAATTACAAAAAAAAATTTAAAAAAATTTTCAAAAAAAAAATTCAAAAAAAAATTCAAAAAAAAATTACAAAAAAAATTTCAAATAAAAAATATTCAAAAAATATTTCAAAAAAAATTAAAAAAAAATTGGAAAAAAAATTTACAAAAAAAAAATTCAAAAAAAAAATTACAAAAAAAATTTCAAATAAAAAATTTTCAAAAAAAAATTCAAAAAAAATGTTTAAAAAAAATCGAAAAAAAAAATTTTCGAAAAAATTCGAAAAAAAAATTTCAAAAAAAAATTTACAAAAAAAGAATTCAAAAAAAAATTACAAAAAAAATTTCGAAAAAAATTACAAAAAAAAATTTTAAAAAAAATTACAAAAAAATTTTAAAAAAATTTAAAAAAAAATTTAAAAAAATTTTTCAAAAAACAAATTTCAAAAAAAATTCAAAAAAATATTTTAAAAAAAATTACAAAAAAAAATTTAAAAAAAATTGAAAAAAAAAAAATTGGAAAAAAAAATTTCAAAAAAAAAATTTCAAAAAAAAAATCGAAAAAAAAAATTTTCGAAAAAGATTTCAAAAAAAAAATTCAAAAAAAAAATTTAAAAAAAAATTTTTAAAAAATTTTCATAAAAAAAATTAAAAAAAAAATTTAAAAAAAAATTCAAAAAAAATTTTCTTAAAAAAAATTAAAAAAAAAATTTCAAAAAAAATTTCGAAAAAAATTTAAAAAAAAATTTCAAAAAAAAATTTACAAAAAAAAATTCAAACAAAAAAATTACAAAAAAAATTTCGAAAAAAATTTCAAATAAAAAATTTTCAAAAAAAATTTCGAAAAAAATTAAAAAAAAAAATTAAAAAAATTTTAAAAAAATTTTAAAAAAAATTTAAAAAAAATTTTTGAAAAAAAAAATTCAAAAAAAAATTCAAAAAAAAATTTCAAAAAAATTTCAAAAAAAATTTCAAAAAAAAATTTTAAAAAAATTTTAAAAAAAATTTTAAGAAAATAAAAAAAAAAAAATTTCAAAAAACTTCAAAAAAAAAATTCAAAAAAATTTGAAAAAAAATTTAAAAAAAATTTCTTAAAAAAATTTAAAAAAAAATTCAAAAAAAAAATTCAAAAAAAAATTTACAAAAAAATAAATTCAAAAAAAAAATTACGAAAAAAAATTCAAAAAAAAAATTTACAAAAAAAATTAAAAAAAAAATCACAATAAAAAATTTCATAAAAAAATTTAGAAAAATGTTCAAAAAAAAAATTGAAAAAAAAATTTTAAAAAAATAAAAAAAGATCACAAAAAAATAATTTCATAAAAAAATTTAAAAAAAAGTTCAAAAAAAAATTAACAAAGAAAAATTAAAAAAAAAAATAAAAAAAAAAATTTCGAAAAAAATTTTTCAAAAAAAACTTTAAAAAATATTTCAAAAAATATTTCGAAAAAAATTACAAAAAAAAAATTAAAGAAAATTACAAAAAAAAATTTAAAAAACATTTTTAAAAAAATTTTAAAAAAAATTTTCAAAAAAAAAAATTCAAAAAAAATTCAAAAAAAAATTTTAAAAAAAATTTAAAAAAAAATTCACAAAAAAAAATTTCATAAAAAAATTTAAAAAAATTTTCAAAAAAAAAATTGAAAAAAAAATTTTTTAAAAAATTTCAAAAATAATTCGAAAAAAACAATTCAAAAAAAAAATTACAAAAAAAATTTCTAATAAAAAATTTTCAAAAAAAATTTCAAAAAAAATTACAAAAAAAATTACAAGAAAAATTAAAAAAAAATTTCAAAAAAATTGAAAAAAAAATCGAAAAAATAAATTTTCGAAAAAAATTTCGAAAAAAAAATTCAAAAAAAAAATTTTCAAAAAAAAAATTGAAAAAAAAAATTTTAAAAAAATTTAAAAAAAATCGAAAAAAAAAATTGGAAAAAAAATTTTCAAAAAAAAAATTCAAAAAAAATTCAAAAATGAATCGAAAAAAAAAATTTTCGAAAAAAATTTCAAAAAAAAATTCAAAAAAAAAATTAAAAAAAAAATTTAAAAAAATTTTCTTAAAAAAATTTTTAAAAAATTTTAAAAAAATTTTGAAGAAAATTTAAAAAAAAATTCTTAAAAAAAATTTAAAAAAAAAATTCAAAAAAAAATTTCAAAAAAAATTTACAAAAAAAAATTCAAAAAAAAAATTACAAAAAAAATTTCGAAAAAAAAAAATTTCAAATAAAAAATTTTAAAAAAAAATTTCAAAAAAAATTTAAAAATAAAATCGAAAAAAAAAATTTTCGAAAAAATTCGAAAAAAAAATTTCAAAAAAAAATTTACAAAAAAAAAATTCAAAAAAAAAATTACAAAAAAAATTTCGAAAAAAATTACAAAAAAAAATTTAAAAAAAAATTACAAAAAAAAATTTTAAAAAAATTTTAAAAAAAATTTTAAGAAAATAAAAAAAAAAAAATTTCAAAAAACTTCAAAAAAAAAATTCAAAAAAATTTGAAAAAAAATTTAAAAAAAATTTCTTAAAAAAATTTTAAAAAAAATTCAAAAAAAAAATTCAAAAAAAAATTTACAAAAAAAAAATTCAAAAAAAAAATTACGAAAAAAAATTCAAAAAAAAAATTTACAAAAAAAATTAAAAAAAAATCACAATAAAAAATTTCATAAAAAAATTTAGAAAAATGTTCAAAAAAAAAATTGAAAAAAAAATTTAAAAAAAATAAAAAAAGATCACAAAAAAATAATTTCATAAAAAAATTTAAAAAAAAGTTCAAAAAAAAATTTACAAAGAAAAATTAAAAAAAAAATACAAAAAAAAATTTCGAAAAAAATTTTTCAAAAAAAACTTTAAAAAATATTTCAAAAAATATTTCGAAAAAAATTACAAAAAAAAAATTAAAAAAAATTACAAAAAAAAATTTAAAAAACATTTTAAAAAAAATTTTAAAAAAAAATTTCAAAAAAAAATTTCAAAAAAAATTCAAAAAAAAAATTTAAAAAAAATTTTTAAAAAAAATTCACAAAAAAAAAAATTCATAAAAAAATTTAAAAAAATTTTCAAAAAAAAAATTGAAAAAAAAAATTTTTTAAAAAATTTCAAAAAAAATTCGAAAAAAACAATTCAAAAAAAAAAATTACAAAAAAAATTTCTAATAAAAAATTTTCAAAAAAAATTTCAAAAAAAATTACAAAAAAAAATTACAAGAAAGATTAAAAAAAAAATTTCAAAAAAAATTGAAAAAAAAATCGAAAAAATAAATTTTCGAAAAAAATTTCGAAAAAAAAATTTAAAAAAAAATTTTTCAAAAAAAAATTACAAAAAAAAATTTTAAAAAAATTGAAAAAAAAATTGAAAAAAAAATTGGAAAAAAAAATTTCAAAAAAAATTCAAAAAAAAAATCGAAAAAAAAATTTTCGAAAAAAATTTCAAAAAAAAATTCATAAAAAAAATTTTAAAAAAAATTTAAAAAAAATTTTCTTAAAAAAAATTAAAAAAAAAAATTTAAAAAAAAATTTTAAAAAAATTTTCTTAAAAAAAATTAAAAAAAAAATTCAAAAAAAAATTTCAAATAAAAATTTACAAAAAAAAAATTCAAAAGAAAAAATTACAAAAAAAATTTCAAATAAAAAATTTTCAAAAAAAATTTCAAAAAAAATTTAAAAATAAAATCGAAAAAAAAAATTTTCGAAAAAATTCGAAAAAAAAATTTCAAAAAAAAATTTACAAAAAAAAATTCAAAAAAAAAATTACAAAAAAAATTTCGAAAAAAATTACAAAAAAAAATTTTAAAAAAAATTACAAAAAAAAAATTTTAAAAAATTTTTAAAAAAATTTTAAGAAAATAAAAAAAAAAAATTTCAAAAAACTTCAAAAAAAAAATTTAAAAAAATTTCGAAAAAAATTTAAAGAAAAATTTAAAAAAATTACAAAAAAAAATTTTAAAAAAATTAAAAAAAAAATTTAAAAAAAAATTTCAAAAAAAAAAATTCAAAAAAAAATTTCAAAAAAATTTCAAAAAAAATTTCAAAAAAAATTCAAAAAAAAAATTACAAAAAAAAATTTCGAAAAAAATTTTTCAAAAAAAACTTTAAAAAATATTTCAAAAAATATTTCGAAAAAAATTACAAAAAAAAAATTAAAAAAAATTACAAAAAAAAATTTAAAAAACATTTTTAAAAAAATTTTAAAAAAAATTTTCAAAAAAAAAATTTCAAAAAAAATTCAAAAAAAAATTTTAAAAAAAATTTAAAAAAAAATTCACAAAAAAAAAATTTCATAAAAAAATTTTCAAAAAAAAAATTGAAAAAAAAATTTTTAAAAAAATTTCAAAAAAAATTCGAAAAAAACAATTCAAAAAAAAAAATTACAAAAAAAAATTTCTAATAAAAAATTTTCAGAAAAAATTTCAAAAAAAATTACAAAAAAAATTACAAGAAAAATTAAAAAAAAAAATTCAAAAAAATTGAAAAAAAAATCGAAAAAATAAATTTTCGAAAAAAATTTCGAAAAAAAAAAATTTTCAAAAAAAAAAATTGAAAAAAAAATTTTTAAAAAAATTGAAAAAAAATCGAAAAAAAAAATTGGAAAAAAAATTTTCAAAAAAAAAATTAAAAAAAAATTCAAAAATGAATCGAAAAAAAAAATTTTCGAAAAAAATTTCAAAAAAAAATTCAAAAAAAAAATTAAAAAAAAAAATTTAAAAAAATTTTCTTAAAAAAATTTTTAAAAAATTTTAAAAAAATTTTAAAGAAAATTTAAAAAAAAATTCTTAAAAAAAATTTAAAAAAAAAATTCAAAAAAAAATTTCAAAAAAAATTTACAAAAAAAAATTCAAAAAAAAAATTACAAAAAAAATTTCGAAAAAAAAAATTTCAAATAAAAAATTTTCAAAAAAAAATTCAAAAAAAAATTTAAAAAAAAAATTCAAAAAAAAAAATTCAAAAAAAATTTACAAAAAAAAATTCAAAAAAAAAATTACAAAAAAAATTTCGAAAAAAAAAAATTTCAAATAAAAAATTTTCAAAAAAAATCGAAAAAAAAATTTTTCGAAAAAATTCGAAAAAAAAATTTCAAAAAAAAATTTACAAAAAAAAATTAAAAAAAAAAAAATTACAAAAAAAATTTCGAAAAAAATTACAAAAAAAAAATTAAAGAAAAATTACAAAAAAAAATTTTAAAAAAATTTAAAAAAGATTAAAAAAAAATTACAAAAAACAAATTTCAAAAAAAATTGAAAAAAAAATTTAAAAAAAATAACAAAAAAAATTTAAAAAAAATTGAAAAAAAAAATTGGAAAAAAAAATTTCAAAAAAAATTCAGAAAAAAAATCGAAAAAAAAATTTTCGAAAAAAATTTCAAAAAAAAAATTCATAAAAAAAATTTAAAAAAAAATTTTAAAAAAAATTTCTTGAAAAAAAATTTTAAAAAAAAATTTTAAAAAAATTTAAAAAAAATTTTCTTAAAAAAAATTTAAAAAAAAAATCAAAAAAAAATTTCAAAAAAAAATTTACAAAAAAAAAATTCAAAAGAAAAAATTACAAAAAAAATTTCAAATAAAAAATTTTCAAAAAAAATTTCAAAAAAAATTTAAAAATAAAATCGAAAAAAAAAATTTTCGAAAAAATTCGAAAAAAAAATTTCAAAAAAAAATTTACAAAAAAAAAATTCAAAAAAAAAATTACAAAAAAAATTTCGAAAAAAATTACAAAAAAAAATTTTAAAAAAAATTACAAAAAAAAATTTAAAAAAAATTTTAAAAAAAATTTTAAGAAAATAAAAAAAAAAAAATTTCAAAAAACTTCAAAAAAAAATTTCAAAAAAATTTGAAAAAAAATTTTAAAAAAATTTCTTAAAAAAATTTTTAAAAAAATTCAAAAAAAAAATTCAAAAAAAAATTTACAAAAAAAAAATTCAAAAAAAAAAAATTACAAAAAAAAATTCAAAAAAAAAAAATTACAAAAAAAATTCATAAAAAAATCACAAAAAAAATTGAAAAAAAATTTAAAAAAAATTTCTTAAAAAAATTTAAAAAAAAATTCAAAAAAAAAATTCAAAAAAAAATTTACAAAAAAAAATTCAAAAAAAAATACAAAAAAAATTTCGAAAAAAATTACAAAAAAAAATTTAAAGAAAAATTACAAAAAAAAATTAAAAAAAATTTTAAAAAAAATTTTAAAAAATTTTTCAAAAAACAAATTTAAAAAAAAATTGAAAAAAAAATTTTAAAAAAAATTACAAAAAAAAACTTAAAAAAAATTGAAAAAAAAAATTAAAAAAAAAAATTGGAAAAAAAATTTCAAAAAAAATTCAAAAAAAAAATCTAAAAAAAAATTTTAAAAAAATTTTCTTAAAAAAAATTTTAAAAAAAAATTAAAAAAAATTTTCTTAAAAAAACTTTAAAAAAAAAATTCAAAAAAAAATTTCAAAAAAAAATTTACAAAAAAAAAATTCAAAAGAAAAAATTACAAAAAAAATTTCAAATAAAAAATTTTCAAAAAAATTTAAAAAAAAATTTAAAAATAAAATCGAAAAAAAAAATTTCGAAAAAATTCGAAAAAAAAATTTCAAAAAAAATTTACAAAAAAAAATTCAAAAAAAAAATTACAAAAAAAATTTCGAAAAAAAAAATTTCAAATAAAAAATTTTCAAAAAAAATTTCAAAAAAAATTTTAAAAAAAAATCGAAAAAAAAATTTTTCGAAAAAATTCGAAAGAAAAATTTTAAAAAAAAATTTACAAAAAAAAATTCAAAAAAAAAATTACATAAAAAATTTCGAGAAAAATTACAAAAAAAAATTTAAAGAAAAATTACAAAAAAAAATTAAAAAAAATTAAAAAAAAAAATTAAAAAATTTTTCAAAAAACAAATTTCAAAAAAAATTGAAAAAAAAATAAAAAAAAATAACAAAAAAAATTTAAAAAAAATTGAAAAAAAAAATTCAAAAAAAAAATTGGAAAAAAAAAATTCAAAAAAAATTTAAAAAAAAATTCGAAAAAAAAATTTTCGAAAAAAATTTCAAAAAAAAAATTCATAAAAAAAATTTTAAAAAAAATTTTAAAAAAAATTTCTTAAAAAAATTTTAAAAAAAAATTAAAAAAAATTTCAAAAAAAAATTTACAAAAAAAAAATTCAAAAGAAAAAATTACAAAAAAAATTTCAAATAAAAAATTTTCAAAAAAAATTTAAAAATAAAATCGAAAAAAAAAATTTTCGAAAAAATTCGAAAAAAAAATTTCAAAACAAAATTTACAAAAAAAAAATTCAAAAAAAAAATTACAAAAAAAATTTCGAAAAAAATTACAAATAAAAATTTTAAAAAAAATTACAAAAAAAAATTTAAAAAAAATTTTAAAAAAAATTTAAAAAAAATTTCTTAAAAAAATTTTAAAAAGAATTCAAAAAAAAAATTCAAAAAAAAATTTACAAAAAAAAAATTCAAAAAAAAAATTACAAAAAAAAATTCAAAAAAAAAATTTACAAAAAAAATTCAAAAAAAATCACAAAAAAAAATTTCATAAAAAAATTTAAAAAAATGTTCAAAAAAAAATTGAAAAAAAAATTTAAAAAAAATAAAAAAAGATCACAAAAAAATAATTTCATAAAAAAATTAAAAAAAAAGTTCAAAAAAAAATTTACAAAAAAAAATTCAAAAAAAAAATTTACAAAAAAAAATTCGAAAAAAAAATTTCAAAAAAAAAATTTCAAATAAAAAATTTTCAAAAAAAAACTTCAAACAAATTTCAAGAGAAAATTTCGAAAATTTCGTAAAAAAAAATTCAAAAAAAAAATTTACAAAAAAAAATTCGAAAAAAAATCAAAGAGAAAAATTGAAAAAAAAAAATTTTAAAAAAATTCACAAAAAAAAATTCAAAAAAAAATAATTTCATAAAAAAATTTAAAAAAAAATCGAAAAAAAAATTGAAAAAAAAAATTTCAAAAAAAAAATTTCAAAAAAAATTTTCGTAAAAAAAAAATTTCAAAAAAAATCAAAAAAAATTTTTCAAAGAGAAAAATTGAAAAAAAAATTTTAAAAAAAATTTTAAAAAAAAATTCACAAAAAAAAAATTTCATAAAAAAATTTAAAAAAATTTTCAAAAAAAAATTGAAAAAAAAAATTTTAAAAAAATTTCAAAAAAAATTCGAAAAAAACAATTCAATAAAAAAAATTACAAAAAAAAATTCTAATAAAAAAATTTCAAAAAAAATTTCAAAAAAAATAACAAAAAAAAATTACAAGAAAAATTGAAAAAAAAATTTCAAAAAAAATTGAAAAAAAAATCGAAAAAATAAATTTTCGAAAAAAATTTAAAAAAAAAAAATTCAAAAAAAAAATTTTCAAAAAAAAAATTGAAAAAAAAATGTAAAAAAAATTTTCAAAAAAAATTCACAAAAAAAAATCTCAAAAAAAATGTAAAAAAATCAAAAAAAAATTCAAAGAAAATTTAAAAAAAAATTAAAAAAAAAATCAAAAAAAAAAATTTTCAAAAAAAAATTGAAAAAAAAAAATAAAAAAAAAATTAAAAAAAAAAATTCACAAAAAAATAATTTCATAAAAAAATTTTAAAAAAAATCGAAAAAAAAATTTTCGAAAAAAATTTTAAAAAAATTCAAAAAAAAATTTCAAAAAAATCGGAAAAAAAAATGAATTTCAAAAAAAAATTTTCAAGAGAAAATTTTTCAAAAAAAAAAAATTCAAGAAAAAATTCAAATAAAAAATGAAAAATAAATAAAAAAAAAATTCGGAAAAAAAAAATTTCAAAAAAAATTTTAAAAAAATTGGAAAAAAAAATTTCAAAAAAAAATTTCAAAAAAAAAATTAATAAAAATTTTAAAAAAAATAAAAAAAAAAATTTAAAAAAAAAATTCACAAAAAAAAATTTCATAAAAGAATATAAAAAAAATTTCAAAAAAAAAATTTAAAAAAAAATTTAAAAAAAAATTTTAAAAAAAATTCACCAAAAAAAAATTTCATAAAAAAATTTAAAAAAATTTTCAAAAAAAAAATTGAAAAAAAAAATTTTAAAAAAATTTAAAAAAAATTTTCTTAAAAAAAATTTCAAAAAAAATTTTAAAAAAAATCGAAAAAAAATTTTTCGAAAAAATTTTAAAAAAAAATTCAAAAAAAAATTTACAAAAAAAATTCAAAAAAAAAATTACAAAAAAAATTTCGAAAAAAAATTTCAAATAAAAAATTTTCAAAAAAATTTCGAAAAAAATTACAAAAAAAAATTTTAAAAAAAATTACAAAAAAAAAATAAAAAAAATTTTCAAAAAAAAATTCAAAAAAAATTTTTAAAAAAAATTACAAAAAAAAATTAAAAAAAAATTTTCAAAAAAAAAATTCAAAAAAAAATTCAAAAAAAAATTACAAAAAAAATTTCAAATAAAAAATTTTCAAAAAATATTTCAAAAAAAATTAAAAAAAAATTGGAAAAAAAATTTACAAAAAAAAAATTCAAAAAAAAAATTACAAAAAAAATTTCAAATAAAAAATTTTCAAAAAAAAATTTAAAAAAAATGTTTGAAAAAAATCGAAAAAAAAAATTTTCGAAAAAATTCGAAAAAAAAATTTCAAAAAAAAATTTACAAAAAAAGAATTCAAAAAAAAAATTACAAAAAAAATTTCGAAAAAAATTACAAAAAAAAATTTAAAAAAAATTACAAAAAAAAATTTTAAAAAAATTTTAAAAAAAATTTAAAAAATTTTTTCAAAAAACAAATTTCAAAAAAAATTCAAAAAAATATTTTAAAAAAAATTACAAAAAAAAAATTTAAAAAAAATTGAAAAAAAAAAATTGGAAAAAAAAATTTCAAAAAAAAAATTTCAGAAAAAAAATCGAAAAAAAAAATTTTCGAAAAAGATTTCAAAAAAAAAATTCAAAAAAAAAATTTAAAAAAAAATTTTAAAAAAATTTTCTTAAAAAAAATTAAAAAAAAAATTTAAAAAAAAATTCAAAAAAAATTTTCTTAAAAAAAATTTAAAAAAAAATTTCAAAAAAAATTTAAAAAAAAATCGAAAAAAAAAATTTTCGAAAAAATTCGAAAAAAAAATTTCAAAAAAAAATTTACAAAAAAAAATTCAAACAAAAAAATTACAAAAAAAATTTCGAAAAAAATTTCAAATAAAAAATTTTCAAAAAAAATTTCGAAAAAAATTTAAAAAAAAATTAAAAAAAATTACAAAAAAAATTTTTAAAAAAATTGAAAAAAAAATTTAAAAAAATTTTCAAAAAAAAAAATTCAAAAAAAAATTCAAAAAAAAATTTCAAAAAAATTTCAAAAAAAATTTCAAAAAAAATTCAAAAAAAAATTACAAAAAAAAATTTCGAAAAAAATTTTTCAAAAAAAACTTTAAAAAATATTTCAAAAAATATTTCGAAAAAAATTACAAAAAAAAAATTAAAAAAAATTACAAAAAAAAATTTAAAAAACATTTTAAAAAAAATTTTAAAAAAAATTTTCAAAAAAAAAATTTCAAAAAAAATTCAAAAAAAAATTTTAAAAAAAATTTAAAAAAAAATTCACAAAAAAAAAATTTCATAAAAAAATTTAAAAAAATTTTCAAAAAAAAAATTGAAAAAAAAATTTTTAAAAAAATTTCAAAAAAAATTCGAAAAAAACAATTCAAAAAAAAATTACAAAAAAAATTTCTAATAAAAAATTTTCAAAAAAAATTTCAAAAAAAATTACAAAAAAAAATTACAAGAAAAATTAAAAAAAAATTTCAAAAAAATTGAAAAAAAAATCGAAAAAATAAATTTTCGAAAAAAATTTCGAAAAAAAAATTCAAAAAAAAAATTTTCAAAAAAAAAATTGAAAAAAAAAATTTTAAAAAAATTGAAAAAAAATCGAAAATTGGAAAAAAAATTTTCAAAAAAAAAAATTCAAAAAAAATTCAAAAATGAATCGAAAAAAAAAATTTTCGAAAAAAATTTCAAAAAAAAAATTCAAAAAAAAAATTGAAAAAAAAAAATTTAAAAAAATTTTCTTAAAAAAATTTTTAAAAAATTTAAAAAAAATTTTAAAGAAAATTTAAAAAAAAATTCTTAAAAAAAATAAAAAAAAAAAATTCAAAAAAAAATTTCAAAAAAAATTTACAAAAAAAAATTCAAAAAAAAAATTACAAAAAAAATTTCGAAAAAAAAAAATTTCAAATAAAAAATTTTCAAAAAAAATTTCAAAAAAAATTTAAAAATAAAATCGAAAAAAAAAATTTTCGAAAAAATTCGAAAAAAAAATTTCAAAAAAAAATTTACAAAAAAAAAAATTCAAAAAAAAAATTACAAAAAAAATTTCGAAAAAAATTACAAAAAAAAATTTAAAAAAAAATTACAAAAAAAAATTTTAAAAAAATTTTAAAAAAAATTTTAAGAAAATAAAAAAAAAAAAATTTCAAAAAACTTCAAAAAAAAAATTCAAAAAAATTTGAAAAAAAATTTTAAAAAAATTTCTTAAAAAAATTAAAAAAAAAATTAAAAAAAAAAATTCAAAAAAAAATTTACAAAAAAAAAATTCAAAAAAAAAATTACAAAAAAAATTCAAAAAAAAAATTTACAAAAAAAATTCAAAAAAAAATCACAAAAAAAAATTTCATAAAAAAATTTAGAAAAATGTTCTAAAAAAAAATTGAAAAAAAAATTTAAAAAAAATAAAAAAAGATCACAAAAAAATAATTTCATAAAAAAATTTAAAATAAAGTTCAAAAAAAAATTTACAAAGAAAAATTAAAAAAAAAATACAAAAAAAAATTTCGAAAAAAATTTTTCAAAAAAAACTTTAAAAAATATTTCAAAAAATATTTCGAAAAAAATTACAAAAAAAAAATTAAAAAAAATTACAAAAAAAAATTTAAAAAACATTTTAAAAAAAATTTAAAAAAAAAATTTAAAAAAAAATTTCAAAAAAAATTCAAAAAAAAATTTTAAAAAAAAATTCACAAAAAAAAAATTTCATAAAAAAATTTAAAAAAATTTTCAAAAAAAAAATTGAAAAAAAAAAATTTTTTTAAAAATTTCAAAAAAAATTCGAAAAAAACAATTCAAAAAAAAAATTACAAAAAAAATTTCTAATAAAAAATTTTCAAAAAAAATTTCAAAAAAAATTACAAAAAAAAATTACAAGAAAAATTAAAAAAAAATTTTCAAAAAAAATTGAAAAAAAAATCGAAAAAATAAATTTTCGAAAAAAATTTCGAAAAAAAAATTTAAAAAAAAATTTTTCAAAAAAAAATTACAAAAAAAATTTTAAAAAAATTGAAAAAAAAATTGAAAAAAAAAATTGGAAAAAAAAATTTCAAAAAAAATTCAAAAAAAAATTTCAAAAAAAATTTACAAAAAAAAATTCAAAAAAAAAATTACAAAAAAAATTTCGAAAAAAAAAATTTCAAATAAAAAATTTTCAAAAAAAATTTCAAAAAAAATTTTTAAAAAAAAATCGAAAAAAAAATTTTTCGAAAAAATTCGAAAAAAAAATTTCAAAAAAAAATTTACAAAAAAAAATTCAAAAAAAAAATTAAAAAAAAATTTCGAAAAAAATTACAAAAAAAAATTTAAAGAAAAATTACAAAAAAAAATTAAAAAAAAATTTTAAAAAAATTTTAAAAAAATTTTCAAAAAACAAATTTCAAAAAAAATTGAAAAAAAAATTTAAAAAAAAATTACAAAAAAAAATTTAAAAAAAATTGAAAAAAAAAATTGAAAAAAAAAATTGGAAAAAAAAATTGAAAAAAAAAATTCAAAAAAAAAATCGAAAAAAAAATTTTCGAAAAAAATTTCAAAAAAAAAATTCATAAAAAAAATTTTAAAAAAAATTTAAAAAAAATTTTCTTAAAAAAAATTTAAAAAAAAAATTAAAAAAAAATTTACAAAAAAAAAATTCAAAAGAAAAAATTACAAAAAAAATTTCAAATAAAAAATTTTCAAAAAAAATTTCAAAAAAAATTTAAAAATAAAATCGAAAAAAAAAATTTTCGAAAAAATTCGAAAAAAAAATTTCAAAAAAAAATTTACAAAAAAAAAATTCAAAAGAAAAAATTACAAAAAAAATTTCAAATAAAAAATTTTCAAAAAAAATTTCAAAAAAAATTTAAAAATAAAATCGAAAAAAAAAATTTTTGAAAAAATTCGAAAAAAAAATTTCAAAAAAAAATTTACAAAAAAAAAATTCAAAAGAAAAAATTACAAAAAAAATTTCAAATAAAAAATTTTCAAAAAAAATTTAAAAATAAAATCGAAAAAAAAAATTTTCGAAAGAATTCGAAAAAAAAATTTCAAAAAAAAATTTACAAAAAAAAAATTCAAAAAAAAAATTACAAAAAAAATTTCGAAAAAAATTACAAAAAAAATTTTAAAAAAAATTAAAAAAAAAAATTTAAAAAAATTTTAAGAAAATTAAAAAAAAAAAAATCAAAAAACTTCAAAAAAAAATTCAAAAAAAATTTTAAAAAAAAATTAAAAAAAATTTCTTGAAAAAAGTTTTTAAAAAAATTCAAAAAAAAAATTCAAAAAAAAAATTACAAAAAAAAAATTCAAAAAAAAAAATTACAAAAAAAAATTCAAAAAAAAAATTTACAAAAAAAATTCAAAAAAAAAATCACAAAAAAAAAATTCATAAAAAAATTTAAAAAAATGTTCAAAAAAAAATTGAAAAAAAAATAAAAAAAAAATAAAAAAAGATCACAAAAAAATAATTTCATAAAAAAGTTCAAAAAAAAATTTACAAAAAAAATTCAAAAAAATAAATTTACAAAAAAAAATTCGAAAAAAAAATTTCAAAAAAAAAATTTCTAATAAAAAATTTTCAAAAAAAACTTCAAAACAAATTTCAAGAAAAAATTTCGAAAATTTCGTGAAAAAAAAATTCAAAAAAAAAATTTACAAAAAAAAATTCGAAAAAAAATCAAAGAGAAAAATTGAAAAAAAAAATTTAAAAAAAAAATCACAAAAAAAAATTTCATAAAAAATTTTTAAAAATTTTCAAAAAAAAAATTGAAAAAAAAAATTGAAAAAAAAAAATTAAAAAAAAAAATTTCAAAAAAAATTTTCGTAAAAAAAAATTTTCAAAAAAAATCAAAAAAAATTTTTCAAAGAGAAAAATTGAAAAAAAAATTTTAAAAAAAATTTTAAAAAAAAATTCACAAAAAAAAAATTTCATAAAAAAATTTAAAAAAATTGAAAAAAAAAATTGAAAAAAAAATTTTTTAAAAAATTTCAAAAAAAATTCGAAAAAAACAATTCAAAAAAAAAATAACAAAAAAAATTTCTAATAAAAAATTTTCAAAAAAAATTACAAAAAAAAATACAAGAAAAATTTAAAAAAAAATTTCAAAAAAAATTGAAAAAAAAATCGAAAAAATAAATTTTCGAAAAAAATTTCAAAAAAAAATTCAAAAAAAAAATTTTCAAAAAAAAAATTGAAAAAAAAAATTTAAAAAATATTGAAAAAAAATCGAAAAAAAAAATTGGAAAAAAAATTTTCAAAAAAAAAGATTCAAAAAAAATTCAAAAATGAATCGAAAAAAAAAATTTTCGAAAAAAATTTCAAAAAAAAAATTCAAAAAAAAAATTCAAAAAAAAAATTTAAAAAAATTTTCTTAAAAAAATTTTAAAAAAATTTAAAAAAAATTAAAAAAAAATTTTTTAAAAAATTCTTAAAAAAAATTCAAAAAAAAATTCAAAAAAAAATTTCAAAAAAAATTTACAAAAAAAAAATTCAAAAAAAAAATTACAAAAAAAATTTCGAAAAAAAAAATTTCAAATAAAAAATTTTCAAAAAAAATTTAAAAAAATTTAAAAAAAAAAATCGAAAAAAAAATTTTTCGAAAAAATTCGAAAAAAAAATTTCAAAAAAAAATTCACAAAAAAAAATTCAAAAAAAAAATTACAAAAAAAATTTCGAAAAAAATTACAAAAAAAAATTTAAAGAAAAATTACAAAAAAAAAATTAAAAAAAATTTTAAAAAAAATTTTAAAAAAATTTTCAAAAAACAAATTTCAAAAAAAATTGAAAAAAAAATTTTAAAAAAAATTACAAAAAAAAACTTAAAAAAATTGAAAAAAAAATTGAAAAAAAAAAATTGGAAAAAAAATTTCAAAAAAAATTCAAAAAAAAAATCTAAAAAAAAATTTAAAAAAAAATTTCTTAAAAAAAATTTAAAAAAAAAATTAAAAAAAAAAATTTAAAAAAATTTTCTTAAAAAAAATTTAAAAAAAAAAATTCAAAAAAAAATTTCAAAAAAAAATTTACAAAAAAAAAATTCAAAAGAAAAAATTACAAAAAAAATTTCAAATAAAAAATTTTCAAAAAAATTTCAAAAAAAATTTAAAAATAAAATCGAAAAAAAAAATTTTCGAAAAAATTCGAAAAAAAAATTTCAAAAAAAAAATTTACAAAAAAAAAATTCAAAAAAAAAATTACAAAAAAAATTTCGAAAAAAATTACAAAAAAAAAATTTAAAAAAAATTACAAAAAAAAATTTTAAAAAAAATTTTAAAAAAATTTTAAGAAAATTAAAAAAAAAAAATTTCAAAAAACTTCAAAAAAAAATTTCAAAAAAATTAAAAAAAATTTTTTTTAAAAATTTCTTAAAAAAATTTTTAAAAAAATTCAAAAAAAAAATTCTAAAAAAAATTTACAAAAAAAAAATTCAAAAAAAAAATTACAAAAAAAAATTCAAAAAAAAATTTACAAAAAAAATTCAAAAAAAAATCACAAAAAAAAATTTCATAAAAAAATTTTAAAAAATGTTCAAAAAAAAAAATTGAAAAAAAAAATAAAAAAAAAATAAAAAAAGATCACAAAAAAATAATTTCATAAAAAAAATTTAAAAAAAAGTTCAAAAAAAAATTTACAAAAAAAATTCAAAAAAAAAATTTACAAAAAAAAATTCGAAAAAAAAATATCAAAAAAAAAATTTCAAATAAAAAATTTTCAAAAAAAAACTTCAAAACAAATTTCAAGAAAAAATTTCGAAAAATTCGTAAAAAAAATTCAAAAAAAAAATTTACGAAAAAAAATTCGAAAAAAAATCAAAGAGAAAAATTGAAAAAAAAAATTTAAAAAAAAATTCACAAAAAAAAAATTTCATAAAAAAATTTTAAAAAATTTTCAAAAAAAAATTGAAAAAAAAAATTTCAAAAAAAAAATTTCAAAAAAAATTTTCGTAAAAAAAAATTTTCAAAAAAAATCAAAAAAAATTTTTCAAAGAGAAAAATTGAAAAAAAAATTAAAAAAAAATTTTTTTAAAAAAATTCACAAAAAAAAAATTTCATAAAAAAATTTAAAAAAATTTTCAAAAAAAAATTGAAAAAAAAAATTTTTAAAAAAATTTCAAAAAAAATTCGAAAAAAACAATTAAAAAAAAATTACAAAAAAAATTTCTAATAAAAAATTTTCAAAAAAAATTTCAAAAAAAATTACAAAATAAAATTACAAGAAAAATTAAAAAAAATTTCAAAAAAAATTGAAAAAAAAATCGAAAAAATAAATTTTCGAAAAAAATTTCAAAAAAAAAATTGAAAAAAAAAATTTTCAAAAAAAAAATTGAAAAAAAAAATTTAAAAAAAATCGAAAAAAAAATTACAAAAAAAATTCAAAAAAAAATCACAAAAAAAAATTTCATAAAAAATTTTTAAAAAATGTTCAAAAAAAAATTTACAAAAAAAATTCAAAAAAAAAATTTCCAAAAAAAATTCAAAAAAAAATCACAAAAAAAAATTTCATAAAAAAATTTAAAAAAATGTTCAAAAAAAAATTTACAAAAAAAAATTCAAAAAAAAAATTTAAAAAAAATTGAAAAAAAATCGAAAAAAAAAATTGGAAAAAAAATTCAAAAAAAATTCAAAAATGAATCGAAAAAAAAAATTTTCGAAAAAAAATTCAAAAAAAAAATTCAAAAAAAAAATAAAAAAAAAATTTAAAAAAATTTTCTTAAAAAAATTTTAAAAAAATTTTTAAAAAATTTAAAAAAAAAATTTAAAAAAAATTCAAAAAAAAAATTTTAAAAAAAATTCAAAAAAAAATTTCAAAAAAAATTTACAAAAAAAAATTCAAAAAAAAAATTACAAAAAAAATTTCGAAAAAAAAAATTTCAAATAAAAAATTTTCAAAAAAAATTTCAAAAAAAATTTTAAAAAAAAAATCGAAAAAAAAATTTTTCGAAAAAATTCGAAAAAAAAATTTCAAAAAAAAATTTACAAAAAAAAATTCAAAAAAAAAATTATAAAAAAAATTTCGAAAAAAATTACAAAAAAAAATTTAAAGAAAAATTACAAAAAAAAATTTTAAAAAAATTTTAAAAAAATTTTAAAAAAATTTTCAAAAAACAAATTTCAAAAAAAATTGAAAAAAAAATTTTAAAAAAAATTACAAAAAAAAATTTAAAAAAAATTGAAAAAAAAATTGAAAAAAAAAAATTGGAAAAAAAAATTTCAAAAAAAATTCAAAAAAAAAATCGAAAAAAAAATTTTCGAAAAAAATTTCAAAAAAAAAATTCATAAAAAAAAATTAAAAAAAAATTTAAAAAAAATTTTCTTAAAAAAAATTTTAAAAAAAATTTTAAAAAAAATTTACAAAAAAAAAATTCAAAAGAAAAAATTACAAAAAAAATTTCAAAAAAAATTTAAAAATAAAATCGAAAAAAAAAATTTTCGAAAAAATTCGAAAAAAAAATTTCAAAAAAAAATTTACAAAAAAAAAATTCAAAAGAAAAAATTACAAAAAAAAACTTAAAAAAATTGAAAAAAAAATTGAAAAAAAAAAATTGGAAAAAAAATTTCAAAAAAAATTCAAAAAAAAAATCTAAAAAAAAATTTAAAAAAAAATTTCTTAAAAAAAATTTAAAAAAAAAATTAAAAAAAAAAAATAAAAAAAAAAATTTAAAAAAATTTTCTTAAAAAAAATTTTAAAAAAAAATTCAAAAAAAAATTTCAAAAAAAATTTACAAAAAAAAAATTCAAAAGAAAAAATTACAAAAAAAATTTCAAATAAAAAATTTTCAAAAAAATTTCAAAAAAAATTTAAAAATAAAATCGAAAAAAAAAAATTTCGAAAAAATTCGAAAAAAAAATTTCAAAAAAAAAATTTACAAAAAAAAAATTCAAAAAAAAAATTACAAAAAAAATTTCGAAAAAAATTACAAAAAAAAATTTAAAAAAAATTACAAAAAAAAATTTAAAAAAAAATTTTAAAAAAATTTTAAGAAAATTAAAAAAAAAAAATTTCAAAAAACTTCAAAAAAAAATTTCAAAAAAATTAAAAAAAAATTTTTTTAAAAATTTCTTAAAAAAATTTTTAAAAAAATTCAAAAAAAAATTCTAAAAAAAATTTACAAAAAAAAAATTCAAAAAAAAAATTACAAAAAAAAATTCAAAAAAAAATTTACAAAAAAAATTCAAAAAAAAATCACAAAAAAAAATTTCATAAAAAAATTTTAAAAAATGTTCAAAAAAAAAAATTGAAAAAAAAAAATAAAAAAAAATAAAAAAAGATCACAAAAAAATAATTTCATAAAAAAAATTTAAAAAAAAGTTCAAAAAAAAATTTACAAAAAAAATTCAAAAAAAAAATTTACAAAAAAAAATTCGAAAAAAAAATATCAAAAAAAAAATTTCAAATAAAAAATTTTCAAAAAAAAACTTCAAAACAAATTTCAAGAAAAAATTTCGAAAATTTCGTAAAAAAAAAATTCAAAAAAAAAATTTACGAAAAAAAATTCGAAAAAAAATCAAAGAGAAAAATTGAAAAAAAAAATTTAAAAAAAAATTCACAAAAAAAAATTTCATAAAAAAATTTTAAAAAATTTTCAAAAAAAAATTGAAAAAAAAAATTTCAAAAAAAAAATTTCAAAAAAAATTTTCGTAAAAAAAAATTTTCAAAAAAAATCAAAAAAAATTTTTCAAAGAGAAAAATTGAAAAAAAAATTTAAAAAAAAATTTTTTAAAAAAATTCACAAAAAAAAATTTCATAAAAAAATTTAAAAAAATTTTCAAAAAAAAATTGAAAAAAAAAATTTTTAAAAAAATTTCAAAAAAAATTCGAAAAAAACAATTAAAAAAAAATTACAAAAAAAATTTCTAATAAAAAATTTTCAAAAAAAATTTCAAAAAAAATTACAAAATAAAATTACAAGAAAAATTAAAAAAAATTTCAAAAAAAATTGAAAAAAAAATCGAAAAAATAAATTTTCGAAAAAAATTTCAAAAAAAAAATTGAAAAAAAAAATTTTCAAAAAAAAAATTGAAAAAAAAAATTTAAAAAAAATCGAAAAAAAAAATTACAAAAAAAATTCAAAAAAAAATCACAAAAAAAAATTTCATAAAAAATTTTTAAAAAATGTTCAAAAAAAAATTTACAAAAAAAATTCAAAAAAAAAATTTACAAAAAAAATTCAAAAAAAAATCACAAAAAAAAATTTCATAAAAATATTTAAAAAAATGTTCAAAAAAAAATTTACAAAAAAAAATTCAAAAAAAATTCAAAAATGAATCGAAAAAAAAAATTTTCGAAAAAAAAATCAAAAAAAAAATTCAAAAAAAAATAAAAAAAAAAATTTAAAAAAATTTTCTTAAAAAAATTTTAAAAAAATTTTTAAAAAATTTAAAAAAAAAATTTAAAAAAAATTCAAAAAAAAAATTTTAAAAAAAATTCAAAAAAAAATTTCAAAAAAAATTTACAAAAAAAAATTCAAAAAAAAAATTACAAAAAAAATTTCGAAAAAAAAAATTTCAAATAAAAAATTTTCAAAAAAAATTTCAAAAAAAATTTTTAAAAAAAAATCGAAAAAAAAATTTTTCGAAAAAATTCGAAAAAAAAATTTCAAAAAAAAATTTACAAAAAAAAATTCAAAAAAAAAATTATAAAAAAAATTTCGAAAAAAATTACAAAAAAAAATTTAAAGAAAAATTACAAAAAAAAATTTTAAAAAAATTTTAAAAAAATTTTAAAAAAATTTTCAAAAAACAAATTTCAAAAAAAATTGAAAAAAAAATTTTTAAAAAAATTACAAAAAAAAATTTAAAAAAAATTGAAAAAAAAAATTGAAAAAAAAAAATTGGAAAAAAAAATTTCAAAAAAAATTCAAAAAAAAAATCGAAAAAAAAATTTTCGAAAAAAATTTCAAAAAAAAAATTCATAAAAAAAAATTTAAAAAAAATTTAAAAAAAATTTTCTTAAAAAAAATTTAAAAAAAAATTTTAAAAAAAATTTACAAAAAAAAAATTCAAAAGAAAAAATTACAAAAAAAATTTCAAAAAAAATTTAAAAATAAAATCGAAAAAAAAAATTTTCGAAAAAATTCGAAAAAAAAATTTCAAAAAAAAATTTACAAAAAAAAAATTCAAAAGAAAAAATTACAAAAAAAATTTCAAATAAAAAATTTTCAAAAAAAATTTAAAAATAAAATCGAAAAAAAAAAATTTCGAAAGAATTCGAAAAAAAAATTTCAAAAAAAAATTTACAAAAAAAAAATTCAAAAAAAAAATTACAAAAAAAATTTCGAAAAAAATTACAAAAAAAATTTTAAAAAAAATTACAAAAAAAAATTAAAAAAAAAATTTTTAAAAAAATTTTAAGAAAATTAAAAAAAAAAAATTCAAAAAACTTCAAAAAAAAAATTCAAAAAAATTTTAAAAAAAATTTAAAAAAAAATTCTTGAAAAAATTTTAAAAAAAAATTCAAAAAAAAAATTCAAAAAAAAATTTACAAAAAAAAAATTCAAAAAAAAAATTCAAAAAAAAAATTTACAAAAAAAATTCAAAAAAAAATCACAAAAAAAAATTTCATAAAAAAATTTAAAAAAATGTTCAAAAAAAAATTGAAAAAAAAAAATAAAAAAAAAATAAAAAAAGATCACAAAAAAATAATTTCATAAAAAAGTTCAAAAAAAAATTTACAAAAAAAATTCAAAAAAAAAATTTACAAAAAAAATTCGAAAAAAAAATTAAAAAAAAAAAATTTCAAATAAAAAATTTTCAAAAAAAACTTCAAAACAAATTTCAAGAAAAAATTTCGAAAATTTCGTGAAAAAAAAATTCAAAAAAAAAATTTACAAAAAAAAATTCGAAAAAAAATCAAAGAGAAAAATTGAAAAAAAAAATTTAAAAAAAAAATCACAAAAAAAATTTCATAAAAAATTTTTAAAAATTTTCAAAAAAAAATTGAAAAAAAAAATTGAAAAAAAAAAATTAAAAAAAAAAATTTCAAAAAAAATTTTCGTAAAAAAAAATTTTCAAAAAAAATCAAAAAAAATTTTTCAAGGAGAAGAGAAAAATTGAAAAAAAAATTTTAAAAAAAATTTTTAAAAAAAATTCACAAAAAAAAAATTTCATAAAAAAATTTAAAAAAATTGAAAAAAAAAATTGAAAAAAAAATTTTTTAAAAAATTTCAAAAAAAATTCGAAAAAAACAATTCAAAAAAAAAAATAACAAAAAAAATTTCTAATAAAAAATTTTCAAAAAAAATTTCAAAAAAAATTACAAAAAAAAATACAAGAAAAATTTAAAAAAAAATTTCAAAAAAAATTGAAAAAAAAATCGAAAAAATAAATTTTCGAAAAAAATTTCAAAAAAAAAAATCAAAAAAAAAATTTTCAAAAAAAAAATTGAAAAAAAAAATTTAAAAAAAATTGAAAAAAAATCGAAAAAAAAAAATTGGAAAAAAAATTTTCAAAAAAAAAAATTCAAAAAAAATTCAAAAATGAATCGAAAAAAAAATTTTCGAAAAAAATTTCAAAAAAAAAATTCAAAAAAAAAATTCAAAAAAAAAATTTAAAAAAATTTTCTTAAAAAAATTTTAAAAAAAATTTAAAAAAATTAAAAAAAATTTTTTTTAAAAAATTCTTTAAAAAAATTTTAAAAAAAAATTCAAAAAAAAATTTCAAAAAAAATTTACAAAAAAAAATTCAAAAAAAAAATTACAAAAAAAATTTCAAATAAAAAATTTTCAAAAAAAATTTCAAAAAAAATTTTTAAAAAAAAATCGAAAAAAAAATTTTTCGAAAAAATTCGAAAAAAAAATTTCAAAAAAAAATTTACAAAAAAAAATTCAAAAAAAAAATTACAAAAAAAATTTCGAAAAAAATTACAAAAAAAAATTTAAAGAAAAATTACAAAAAAAAAATTAAAAAAAATTTTTAAAAAAATTTAAAAAAAATTTTCAAAAAACAAATTTAAAAAAAAATTGAAAAAAAAATTTTAAAAAAAATTACAAAAAAAAACTTTAAAAAATTGAAAAAAAAAAATTGAAAAAAAAAAATTGGAAAAAAAATTTCAAAAAAAATTCAAAAAAAAAATCTAAAAAAAAATTTTAAAAAAATTTTCTTAAAAAAAATTTTAAAAAAAAATTTAAAAAAAAAATTAAAAAAAAATTTCTTAAAAAAAATTTTAAAAAAAAATTCAAAAAAAAATTTCAAAAAAAAATTTACAAAAAAAAATTCGAAAAAAAAATTTCAAAAAAAAAATTTCAAATAAAAAATTTTCAAAAAAAACTTCAAAACAAATTTCAAGAAAAAATTTCGAAAATTTCGTAAAAAAAAAATTCAAAAAAAAAATTTACAAAAAAAAATTCGAAAAAAAATCAAAGAGAAAAATTGATAAAAAAAATTTAAAAAAAAAAATTTCATAAAAAATTTTTAAAAATTTTCAAAAAAAAAATTGAAAAAAAAAATTGAAAAAAAAAAATTAAAAAAAAAATTTCAAAAAAAATTTTCGTAAAAAAAAATTTTCAAAAAAAATCAAAAAAAATTTTTCAAAGAGAAAAATTGAAAAAAAAATTTTAAAAAAAATTTTAAAAAAAAATTCACAAAAAAAAAATTTCATAAAAAAATTTAAAAAAATTGAAAAAAAAAAATTGAAAAAAAAATTTTTAAAAAAATTTCCAATAAAAAATTTTCAAAAAAAATTTCAAAAAAAATTACAAAAAAAAATACAAGAAAAATTAAAAAAAAAGTTTCAAAAAAAATTGAAAAAAAAATCGAAAAAATAAATTTTCGAAAAAAATTTCAAAAAAAAAATTCAAAAAAAAAATTTTCAAAAAAAAAATTGAAAAAAAAAATTTAAAAAAAATTGAAAAAAAATCGAAAAAAAAAATTGGAAAAAAAATTTTCAAAAAAAAAAATTCAAAAAAAATTCAAAAATGAATCGAAAAAAAAAATTTTCGAAAAAAATTTCAAAAAAAAAATTCAAAAAAAAAATTCAAAAAAAAATTTAAAAAAATTTTCTTAAAAAAATTTTAAAAAAATTTTAAAAAAATTTTTTAAAAAAATTCTTAAAAAAAATTTAAAAAAAAAAATTCCAAAAAAAATTTCAAAAAAAATTTACAAAAAAAAATTCAAAAAAAAAATTACAAAAAAAATTTCGAAAAAAAAAATTTCAAATAAAAAATTTTCAAAAAAAATTTCTAAAAAAAATTAGAAAAAAAAATCGAAAAAAAAAATTTTCGAAAAAATTCGAAAAAAAAATTTCAAAAAAAAATTTACAAAAAAAATTCAAAAAAAAAATTACAAAAAAAATTTCGAAAAAAATTACAAAAAAAAATTTAAAGAAAAATTACAAAAAAAAAATTAAAAAAAATTTTTAAAAAAATTTAAAAAAAATTTTCAAAAAACAAATTTCAAAAAAAATTGAAAAAAAAATTTTAAAAAAAATTACAAAAAAAAACTTAAAAAAATTGAAAAAAAAAATTAAAAAAATAAAATTGGAAAAAAAATTTCAAAAAAAATTCAAAAAAAAAATCTAAAAAAAAATTTAAAAAAAATTTTCTTAAAAAAAATTTAAAAAAAAAATTTAAAAAAAAAATTAAAAAAAATTTTCTTAAAAAAAATTTAAAAAAAAAATTCAAAAAAAAATTTCAAAAAAAAATTTACAAAAAAAAAATTCAAAAGAAAAAATTACAAAAAAAATTTCAAATAAAAAATTTTCAAAAAAATTTCAAAAAAAATTTAAAAATAAAATCGAAAAAAAAAATTTTCAAAAAAATTCGAAAAAAAAATTTCAAAAAAAAATTTACAAAAAAAAAATTCAAAAAAAAAATTACAAAAAAAAATTCGAAAAAAATTACAAAAAAAAAATTTAAAAAAAATTACAAAAAAAATTTTAAAAAAAATTTTAAAAAAATTTTAAGAAAATTAAAAAAAAAAATTTCAAAAAACTTCAAAAAAAAATTTCAAAAAAATTAAAAAAAAAATTTTGAAAAAATTTCTTAAAAAAATTTTTTAAAAAATTCAAAAAAAAATTCAAAAAAAAATCACAAAAAAAAATTTCATAAAAAAATTTTAAAAAATGTTCAAAAAAAAAATTGAAAAAAAAAAATAAAAAAAAAATAAAAAAAGATCACAAAAAAATAATTTCATAAAAAAATTTAAAAAAAAGTTCAAAAAAAAATTTACAAAAAAAAATTGAAAAAAAAAAATTTACAAAAAAAAATTCGAAAAAAAAATTTCAAAAAAAAAATTTCAAATAAAAAATTTTCGAAAAAAAAAATTGAAAAAAAAAATTTTAAAAAAATTGAAAAAAAATCGAAAAAAAAAATTGGAAAAAAAAATTTAAAAAAAATTACAAAAAAAAACTTAAAAAAATTGAAAAAAAAAATTAAAAAAAAAAAATTGGAAAAAAAATTTCAAAAAAAATTCAAAAAAAAATCTAAAAAAAAATTTAAAAAAAATTTTCTTAAAAAAAATTAAAAAAAAAAATTTAAAAAAATTTTCTTAAAAAAAATTTTAAAAAAAAATTCAAAAAAAAATTTCAAAAAAAAATTTACAAAAAAAAAATTCAAAAGAAAAAATTACAAAAAAAATTTCAAATAAAAAATTTTCAAAAAAATTTCAAAAAAAATTTAAAAATAAAATCGAAAAAAAAATTTTTCGAAAAAATTCGAAAAAAAAATTTCAAAAAAAAATTTACAAAAAAAAATTCAAAAAAAAAATTATAAAAAAAATTTCGAAAAAAATTACAAAAAAAAATTTAAAGAAAAATTACAAAAAAAAATTTAAAAAAAATTTTAAAAAAATTTTAAAAAAATTTTCAAAAAACAAATTTCAAAAAAAATTGAAAAAAAAATTTTAAAAAAAATTACAAAAAAAAATTTAAAAAAAATTGAAAAAAAAAATTGAAAAAAAAAAATTGGAAAAAAAAATTTCAAAAAAAATTCAAAAAAAAAATCGAAAAAAAAATTTTCGAAAAAAATTTCAAAAAAAAAAATCATAAAAAAAAATTAAAAAAAAATTTAAAAAAAATTTTCTTAAAAAAAATTTTAAAAAAAATTTTAAAAAAAATTTACAAAAAAAAAATTCAAAAGAAAAAATTACAAAAAAAATTTCAAAAAAAATTTAAAAATAAAATCGAAAAAAAAAATTTTCGAAAAAATTCGAAAAAAAAATTTCAAAAAAAAATTTACAAAAAAAAAATTCAAAAGAAAAAATTACAAAAAAAAACTTAAAAAAATTGAAAAAAAAATTGAAAAAAAAAAATTGGAAAAAAAATTTCAAAAAAAATTCAAAAAAAAAATCTAAAAAAAAATTTTAAAAAAAATTTCTTAAAAAAAATTTAAAAAAAAAATTAAAAAAAAAAATTTAAAAAAATTTTCTTAAAAAAAATTTTAAAAAAAAATTCAAAAAAAAATTTCAAAAAAAAATTTACAAAAAAAAAATTCAAAAGAAAAAATTACAAAAAAAATTTCAAATAAAAAATTTTCAAAAAAATTTCAAAAAAAATTTAAAAATAAAATCGAAAAAAAAAATTTTCGAAAAAATTCGAAAAAAAAATTTCAAAAAAAAAATGTACAAAAAAAAAATTCAAAAAAAAAATTACAAAAAAAATTTCGAAAAAAATTACAAAAAAAAATTTAAAAAAAATTACAAAAAAAAATTTAAAAAAAAATTTTAAAAAAATTTTAAGAAAATAAAAAAAAAAAAAATTCAAAAAACTTCAAAAAAAAATTTCAAAAAAATTAAAAAAAAAATTTTTTAAAAATTTCTTAAAAAAATTTTTAAAAAAATTCAAAAAAAAAATTCTAAAAAAAATTTACAAAAAAAAAATTCAAAAAAAAAATTACAAAAAAAAATTCAAAAAATAATTTACAAAAAAAATTCAAAAAAAAATCACAAAAAAAAATTTCATAAAAAAATTTTAAAAAATGTTCAAAAAAAAAATTGAAAAAAAAAAATAAAAAAAAAATAAAAAAAGATCACAAAAAAATAATTTCATAAAAAAAATTTAAAAAAAAGTTCAAAAAAAAATTTACAAAAAAAATTCAAAAAAAAAATTTACAAAAAAAATTCGAAAAAAAAATATCAAAAAAAAAATTTCAAATAAAAAATTTTCAAAAAAAAACTTCAAAACAAATTTCAAGAAAAAATTTCGAAAATTTCGTAAAAAAAAAATTCAAAAAAAAAATTTACGAAAAAAAATTCGAAAAAAAATCAAAGAGAAAAATTGAAAAAAAAAATTTAAAAAAAAATTCACAAAAAAAAAATTTCATAAAAAAATTTTAAAAAATTTTCAAAAAAAAATTGAAAAAAAAAATTTCAAAAAAAAAATTTCAAAAAAAATTTTCGTAAAAAAAAATTTTCAAAAAAAATCAAAAAAAATTTTTCAAAGAGAAAAATTGAAAAAAAAATTAAAAAAAAAATTTTTTAAAAAAATTCACAAAAAAAAAATTTCATAAAAAAATTTAAAAAAATTTTCAAAAAAAAATTGAAAAAAAAAATTTTTAAAAAAATTTAAAAAAAAATTCGAAAAAAACAATTAAAAAAAAATTACAAAAAAAATTTCTAATAAAAAATTTTCAAAAAAAAATTTCAAAAAAAATTACAAAATAAAATTACAAGAAAAATTAAAAAAAATTTCAAAAAAAATTGAAAAAAAAATCGAAAAAATAAATTTTCGAAAAAAATTTCAAAAAAAAAATTGAAAAAAAAAATTTTCAAAAAAAAAATTGAAAAAAAAAATTTAAAAAAAATCGAAAAAAAAAATTACAAAAAAAATTCAAAAAAAAATCACAAAAAAAAATTTCATAAAAAATTTTTAAAAAATGTTCAAAAAAAAATTTACAAAAAAAATTCAAAAAAAAAATTTACAAAAAAAATTCAAAAAAAAATCACAAAAAAAAATTTCATAAAAAAATTTAAAAAAATGTTCAAAAAAAAATTAACAAAAAAAAATTCAAAAAAAAAATTTAAAAAAAATTGAAAAAAAATCGAAAAAAAAAATTGGAAAAAAAATTCAAAAAAAATTCAAAAATGAATCGAAAAAAAAAATTTTCGAAAAAAAATTCAAAAAAAAAATTCAAAAAAAAAATAAAAAAAAAAATTTAAAAAAATTTTCTTAGAAAAATTTTAAAAAAATTTTTAAAAAATTTAAAAAAAAAATTTAAAAAAAATTCAAAAAAAAAATTTTAAAAAAAATTCAAAAAAAAATTTCAAAAAAAATTTACAAAAAAAAATTCAAAAAAAAAATTACAAAAAAAATTTCGAAAAAAAAAATTTCAAATAAAAAATTTTCAAAAAAAATTTCAAAAAAAATTTTTTAAAAAAAATCGAAAAAAAAATTTTTCGAAAAAATTCGAAAAAAAAATTTCAAAAAAAAATTTACAAAAAAAAATTCAAAAAAAAAATTATAAAAAAAATTTCGAAAAAAATTACAAAAAAAAAATTTAAAGAAAAATTACAAAAAAAAATTTAAAAAAAATTTTAAAAAAATTTTAAAAAAATTTTCAAAAAACAAATTTCAAAAAAAATTGAAAAAAAAATTTTAAAAAAAATTACAAAAAAAAATTTAAAAAAAATTGAAAAAAAAAATTGAAAAAAAAAAATTGGAAAAAAAAATTTCAAAAAAAATTCAAAAAAAAAATCGAAAAAAAAATTTTCGAAAAAAATTTCAAAAAAAAAATTCATAAAAAAAAATTAAAAAAAAATTTAAAAAAAATTTTCTTAAAAAAAATTTAAAAAAAAATTTTAAAAAAAATTTACAAAAAAAAAATTCAAAAGAAAAAATTACAAAAAAAATTTCAAAAAAAATTTAAAAACAAAATCGAAAAAAAAAATTTTCGAAAAAATTCGAAAAAAAAATTTCAAAAAAAAATTTACAAAAAAAAAATTCAAAAGAAAAAATTACAAAAAAATTTCAAATAAAAAATTTTCAAAAAAAATTTAAAAATAAAATCGAAAAAAAAAAATTTCGAAAGAATTCGAAAAAAAAATTTCAAAAAAAAATTTACAAAAAAAAAATTCAAAAAAAAAATTACAAAAAAAATTTCGAAAAAAATTACAAAAAAAATTTTTAAAAAAATTACAAAAAAAAATTAAAAAAAAAATTTTAAAAAAATTTTAAGAAAATTAAAAAAAAAAAATTCAAAAAACTTCAAAAAAAAAATTCAAAAAAATTTAAAAAAAAATTTAAAAAAAAATTCTTGAAAAAATTTAAAAAAAAAATTCAAAAAAAAAATTCAAAAAAAAATTTACAAAAAAAAAATTCAAAAAAAAAATTACAAAAAAAAATTCAAAAAAAAAATTTACAAAAAAAATTCAAAAAAAAATCACAAAAAAAAATTTCATAAAAAAATTTAAAAAAATGTTCAAAAAAAAATTGAAAAAAAAAAATAAAAAAAAAATAAAAAAAGATCACAAAAAAATAATTTCATAAAAAAGTTCAAAAAAAAATTTACAAAAAAAATTCAAAAAAAAAATTTACAAAAAAAATTCGAAAAAAAAATTTCAAAAAAAAAATTTCAAATAAAAAATTTTCAAAAAAAACTTCAAAACAAATTTCAAGAAAAAATTTCGAAAATTTCGTGAAAAAAAAATTCAAAAAAAAAATTTACAAAAAAAAATTCGAAAAAAAATCAAAGAGAAAAATTGAAAAAAAAAATTTAAAAAAAAAATCACAAAAAAAAATTTCATAAAAAATTTTTAAAAATTTTCAAAAAAAAAATTGAAAAAAAAAATTGAAAAAAAAAAATTAAAAAAAAAAATTTCAAAAAAAATTTTCGTAAAAACAAATTTTCAAAAAAAATCAAAAAAAATTTTTCAAAGAGAAGAGAAAAATTGAAAAAAAAATTTTAAAAAAAATTTAAAAAAAAAATTCACAAAAAAAAAATTTCATAAAAAAATTTAAAAAAATTGAAAAAAAAATTTTTTAAAAAATTTCAAAAAAAATTCGAAAAAAACAATTCAAAAAAAAAAATAACAAAAAAAATTTCTAATAAAAAATTTTCAAAAAAAATTTCAAAAAAAATTACAAAAAAAAATACAAGAAAAATTTAAAAAAAAATTTCAAAAAAAATTGAAAAAAAAATCGAAAAAATAAATTTTCGAAAAAAATTTCAAAAAAAAAATTCAAAAAAAAAATTTTCAAAAAAAAAATTGAAAAAAAAAATTTAAAAAAAATTGAAAAAAAATCGAAAAAAAAAAATTGGAAAAAAAATTTTCAAAAAAAAAAATTCAAAAAAAATTCAAAAATGAATCGAAAAAAAAATTTTCGAAAAAAATTTCAAAAAAAAAATTCAAAAAAAAAATTCAAAAAAAAAATTTAAAAAAATTTTCTTAAAAAAATTTTAAAAAAAATTTAAAAAAATTAAAAAAAAATTTTTTTAAAAAATTCTTAAAAAAAAATTAAAAAAAAAATTCAAAAAAAAATTTCAAAAAAAATTTACAAAAAAAAATTCAAAAAAAAAATTACAAAAAAAAATTTCAAATAAAAAATTTTCAAAAAAAATTTCAAAAAAAATTTTTAAAAAAAAATCGAAAAAAAAATTTTTCGAAAAAATTCGAAAAAAAAATTTCAAAAAAAAATTTACAAAAAAAAATTCAAAAAAAAAATTACAAAAAAAATTTCGAAAAAAATTACAAAAAAAAATTTAAAGAAAAATTACAAAAAAAAAATTAAAAAAAATTTTTAAAAAAATTTAAAAAAAATTTTCAAAAAACAAATTTAAAAAAAAATTGAAAAAAAAATTTTAAAAAAAATTACAAAAAAAAACTTTGAAAAATTGAAAAAAAAAAATTGAAAAAAAAAAATGGAAAAAAAATTTCAAAAAAAATTCAAAAAAAAAATCTAAAAAAAAATTTAAAAAAAATTTTCTTAAAAAAAATTAAAAAAAAAAATTTAAAAAAAAAATTAAAAAAAAAATTTCTTAAAAAAAATTTAAAAAAAAAATTCAAAAAAAAATTTCAAAAAAAAATTTACAAAAAAAAATTCGAAAAAAAAATTTCAAAAAAAAAATTTCAAATAAAAAATTTTCAAAAAAAACTTCAAAACAAATTTCAAGAAAAAATTTCGAAAATTTCGTAAAAAAAAAATTCAAAAAAAAAATTTACAAAAAAAAATTCGAAAAAAAATCAAAGAGAAAAATTGATAAAAAAAATTTTAAAAAAAAAATTTCATAAAAAATTTTTAAAAATTTTCAAAAAAAAAATTGAAAAAAAAAATTTAAAAAAAAAAATTAAAAAAAAAATTTCAAAAAAAATTTTCGTAAAAAAAAATTTTCAAAAAAAATCAAAAAAAATTTTTCAAAGAGAAAAATTGAAAAAAAAATTTAAAAAAAAATTTAAAAAAAAAATTCACAAAAAAAAAATTTCATAAAAAAATTTAAAAAAATTGAAAAAAAAAATTGAAAAAAAAATTTTTAAAAAAATTTCCAATAAAAAATTTTCAAAAAAAATTTCAAAAAAAATTACAAAAAAAAATACAAGAAAAATTAAAAAAAAAGTTTCAAAAAAAATTGAAAAAAAAATCGAAAAAATAAATTTTCGAAAAAAATTTCAAAAAAAAAATTCAAAAAAAAAATTTTCAAAAAAAAAATTGAAAAAAAAAATTTAAAAAAAATTGAAAAAAAATCGAAAAAAAAAATTGGAAAAAAATTTTCAAAAAAAAAAATTCAAAAAAAATTCAAAAATGAATCGAAAAAAAAAATTTTCGAAAAAAATTTCAAAAAAAAAATTCAAAAAAAAAATTCAAAAAAAAATTTAAAAAAATTTTCTTAAAAAAATTTTAAAAAAATTTTAAAAAAATTTTAAAAAAATTTTTTAAAAAAATTCTTAAAAAAAATTTTAAAAAAAAAATTCCAAAAAAAATTTCAAAAAAAATTTACAAAAAAAAATTCAAAAAAAAAATTACAAAAAAAATTTCGAAAAAAAAAATTTCAAATAAAAAATTTTCAAAAAAAATTTCTAAAAAAAATTAAAAAAAAAAATCGAAAAAAAAAATTTTCGAAAAAATTCGAAAAAAAAATTTCAAAAAAAAATTTACAAAAAAAATTCAAAAAAAATTACAAAAAAAATTTCGAAAAAAATTACAAAAAAAAATTTAAAGAAAAATTACAAAAAAAAAATTAAAAAAAATTTTAAAAAAAATTTAAAAAAAATTTTCAAAAAACAAATTTCAAAAAAAATTGAAAAAAAAATTTTAAAAAAAATTACAAAAAAAAACTTAAAAAAATTGAAAAAAAAAATTAAAAAAAAAAAATTGGAAAAAAAATTTCAAAAAAAATTCAAAAAAAAAAATCTAAAAAAAAATTTAAAAAAAATTTTCTTAAAAAAAATTTTAAAAAAAAATTTAAAAAAAAAATTAAAAAAAATTTTTTAAAAAAAAATTTAAAAAAAAAATTCAAAAAAAAATTTCAAAAAAAAATTTACAAAAAAAAAATTCAAAAGAAAAAATTACAAAAAAAATTTCAAATAAAAAATTTTCAAAAAAATTTCAAAAAAAATTTAAAAATAAAATCGAAAAAAAAAATTTTCAAAAAAATTCGAAAAAAAAATTTCAAAAAAAAATTTACAAAAAAAAAATTCAAAAAAAAAATTACAAAAAAAAATTCGAAAAAAATTACAAAAAAAAAATTTAAAAAAAATTACAAAAAAAATTTTAAAAAAAATTTTAAAAAAATTTTAAGAAAATTAAAAAAAAAAATTTCAAAAAACTTCAAAAAAAAATTTCAAAAAAATTTAAAAAAAAATTTTAAAAAAATTTCTTAAAAAAATTTTTAAAAAAATTCAAAAAAAAATTCAAAAAAAAATCACAAAAAAAAATTTCATAAAAAAATTTTAAAAAATGTTCAAAAAAAAAATTGAAAAAAAAAAATAAAAAAAAAATAAAAAAAGATCACAAAAAAATAATTTCATAAAAAAATTTAAAAAAAAGTTCAAAAAAAAATTTACAAAAAAAAATTGAAAAAAAAAAATTTACAAAAAAAAATTCGAAAAAAAAATTTCAAAAAAAAAATTTCAAATAAAAAATTTTCGAAAAAAAAAATTGAAAAAAAAAATTTTAAAAAAATTGAAAAAAAATCGAAAAAAAAAATTGGAAAAAAAAATTTAAAAAAAATTACAAAAAAAAACTTAAAAAAATTGAAAAAAAAAATTAAAAAAAAAAAATTGGAAAAAAAATTTCAAAAAAAATTCAAAAAAAAATCTAAAAAAAAATTTTAAAAAAATTTTCTTAAAAAAAATTTAAAAAAAAAATTTAAAAAAATTTTCTTAAAAAAAATTTAAAAAAAAAATTCAAAAAAAAATTTCAAAAAAAAATTTACAAAAAAAAATTCAAAAGAAAAAATTACAAAAAAAATTTCAAATAAAAAATTTTCAAAAAAATTTCAAAAAAAATTTAAAAATAAAATCGAAAAAAAAAATTTTCGAAAAAATTCGAAAAAAAAATTTCAAAAAAAAATTTACAAAAAAAAAATTCAAAAAAAAAATTACAAAAAAAATTTCGAAAAAAATTACAAAAAAAAAATTTAAAAAAAATTACAAAAAAAAATTTAAAAAAAAAATTTAAAAAATTTTTAAGAAAATAAAAAAAAAAAAATTTCAAAAAACTTTAAAAAAAATTTCAAAAAAATTTTAAAAAAAATTTTTAAAAAATTTCTTAAAAAAATTTTTAAAAAAATTCAAAAAAAAAATTCAAAAAAAAATTTACAAAAAAAAAATTCAAAAAAAAAATTACAAAAAAAAATTCAAAAAAAAAATTTACAAAAAAAATTCAAAAAAAAATCACAAAAAAAAATTTCATTAAAAATTTTTAAAAAATGTTCAAAAAAAAAAATTGAAAAAAAAAATTAAAAAAAATAAAAAAAGATCACAAAAAAATAATTTCATAAAAAAATTTTAAAAAAAGTTCAAAAAAAAATTTACAAAAAAAAATTCGAAAAAAAAAATTTCAAATAAAAAATTTTCAAAAAAAATTTCAAAAAAAATTTAAAAAAAAAAATCGGTAAAAAAAAATTTTTCGAAAAAATTCGAAAAAAAAATTTCAAAAAAATATTTACAAAAAAAAAATTCAAAAAAAAAATTACAAAAAAAATTTCGAAAAAAATTACAAAAAAAAAATTTAAAAAAAATTACAAAAAAAAATTTTAAAAAAAATTTTAAAAAAATTTTAAGAAAATTAAAAAAAAAAAATTTCAAAAAACTTCAAAAAAAAATTTCAAAAAAATTTAAAAAAAAATTTTTAAAAAATTTCTTAAAAAAATTTTAAAAAAAATTCAAAAAAAAAATTCAAAAAAAAATTTACAAAAAAAAAATTCAAAAAAAAAATTACAAAAAAAAATTCAAAAAAAAAATTTACAAAAAAAATTCAAAAAAAAATCACAAAAAAAAATTTCATAAAAAAATTTTAAAAAATGTTCAAAAAAAAAAAAATTGAAAAAAAAAATAAAAAAAAAATAAAAAAAGATCTCAAAAAAATAATTTCATAAAAAAATTTTAAAAAAAGTTCAAAAAAAAATTTACAAAAAAAAATTCAAAAAAAAAAAATTACAAAAAAAATTCGAAAAAAAAATTTCAAAAAAAAAATTTCAAATAAAAAAATTTCAAAAAAAAACTTCAAAACAAATTTCAAGAAAAAATTTCGAAAATTTCGTAAAAAAAAAATAAAAAAAAAAAATTTACGAAAAAAAATTCGAAAAAAAATCAAAGAGAAAAATTGAAAAAAAAAATTTAAAAAAAAATTCACAAAAAAAAATTTTCATAAAAAAATTTTAAAAAATTTTCAAAAAAAAATTGAAAAAAAAAATTTCAAAAAAAAAATTTCAAAAAAAATTTTCGTAAAAAAAATTTTCAAAAAAAATCAAAAAAAATTTTTCAAAGAGAAAAATTGAAAAAAAAATTTTTAAAAAAATTTTTAAAAAAAATTCACAAAAAAAAAATTTCATAAAAAAATTTAAAAAAATTTTCAAAAAAAAATTGAAAAAAAAATTTTTAAAAAAATTTCAAAAAAAATTCGAAAAAAACAATTAAAAAAAAATTACAAAAAAAATTTCTAATAAAAAATTTTCAAAAAAAATTTCAAAAAAAATTACAAAATAAAATTACAAGAAAAATTAAAAAAAATTTCAAAAAAAATTGAAAAAAAATCGAAAAAAAATCGAAAAAAAAAATTACAAAAAAAATTCAAAAAAAAATCACAAAAAAAAATTTCATAAAAAAATTTAAAAAAATGTTCAAAAAAAAATTTACAAAAAAAAATTCAAAAAAAAAATTTACAAAAAAAATTCAAAAAAAAATCACAAAAAAAAATTTCATAAAAAAATTTTAAAAAATGTTCAAAAAAAAATTTACAAAAAAAAATTCAAAAAAAAAATTTACAAAAAAAAATTCGAAAAAAAAATTTCAAAAAAAAAATTTCAAATAAAAAATTTTCAAAAAAAAACTTCAAAACAGATTTCAAGAAAAAATTTCGAAAATTTCGTAAAAAAAAAATTCAAAAAAAAAATTTACAAAAAAAAATTCGAAAAAAAATCAAAGAGAAAAATTGAAAAAAAAAATTTAAAAAAAAAATCACAAAAAAAAAATTCATAAAAAAATTTTAAAAAATTTTCAAAAAAAATTTTCAAAAAAAAAATTGAAAAAAAAAATTTAAAAAAAAAAATTTCAAAAAAAATTTTCCTAAAAAAAAATTTTCAAAAAAAATCAAAAAAAATTTTTCAAAGAGAAAAATTGAAAAAAAAAATTTAAAAAAAATTTAAAAAAAAATTCACAAAAAAAAAATGTCATAAAAAAATTTTTAAAAAAAAAAATTGAAAAAAAAATTTTTAAAAAAATTTCAAAAAAAATTCGAAAAAAACAATTCAAAAAAAAAAATTACAAAAAAAATTTCTAATAAAAAATTTTCAAAAAAAATTTCAAAAAAAATTACAAAAAAAAATTACAAGAAAAATTAAAAAAAAAATTTAAAAAAAAATTGAAAAAAAAATCGAAAAAAAAAATTTAAAAAAAATTTTAAAAAAATTTTCAAAAAACAAATTTCAAAAAAAATTGAAAAAAAAATTTAAAAAAAAATTACAAAAAAAAATTTAAAAAAAATTGAAAAAAAAATTGAAAAAAAAAATTGGAAAAAAAAATTTCAAAAAAAATTCAAAAAAAAAATCGAAAAAAAAATTTTCGAAAAAAATTTCAAAAAAAAAATTCATAAAAAAAATTTAAAAAAAAATTTAAAAAAAATTTTCTTAAAAAAAATTAAAGAAAAAATTTAAAAAAAAATTTACAAAAAAAAAATTCAAAAGAAAAAATTACAAAAAAAATTTCAAATAAAAAATTTTCAAAAAAAATTTCAAAAAAAATTTCAAAATAAAATCGAAAAAAAAAATTTTCGAAAAAATTCGAAAAAAAAATTTCAAAAAAAAATTTACAAAAAAAAAATTCAAAAGAAAAAATTACAAAAAAAATTTCAAATAAAAAATTTTCAAAAAAAATTTAAAAATAAAATCGAAAAAAAAAATTTTCGAAAGAATTCGAAAAAAAAATTTCAAAAAAAATTTTCTTAAAAAAAATTAAAAAAAAAATTTTAAAAAAAATTTACAAAAAAAAAATTCAAAAGAAAAAATTACAAAAAAAATTTCAAATAAAAAATTTTAAAAAAAAATTTCAAAAAAAATTTAAAAAAAATTTAAAAAAAATTTTCTTAAAAAAAATTAAAAAAAAAATTTAAAAAAAAATTTACAAAAAAAAAATTCAACAGAAAAAATTACAAAAAAAATTTCAAATAAAAAATTTTCAAAAAAAATTTCAAAAAAAATTTAAAAATAAAATCGAAAAAAAAAATTTTCGAAAAAATTCGAAAAAAAAAATTCAAAAAAAAATTTACAAAAAAAAAATTCAAAAGAAAAAATTACAAAAAAAATTTCAAATAAAAAATTTTCAAAAAAAATTTAAAAATAAAATCGAAAAAAAAAATTTTCGAAAAAATTCGAAAAAAAAATTTCAAAAAAAAATTTACAAAAAAAAAATTCAAAAGAAAAAATTACAAAAAAAATTTCAAATAAAAAATTTTCAAAAAAAATTTAAAAATAAAATCGAAAAAAAAAAATTTCGAAAGAATTCGAAAAAAAAATTTCAAAAAAAAATTTACAAAAAAAAAATTCAAAAAAAAAATTACAAAAAAAATTTCGAAAAAAATTACAAAAAAAATTTTAAAAAAAATTACAAAAAAAAATTAAAAAAAAAATTTTAAAAAAATTTTAAGAAAATTAAAAAAAAAAAATTCAAAAAACTTCAAAAAAAAAATCAAAAAAATTTAAAAAAAAATTTAAAAAAAAATTCTTGAAAAAATTTAAAAAAAAAATTCAAAAAAAAATTTACAAAAAAAAAATTCAAAAAAAAAATTACAAAAAAAAATTCAAAAAAAAAATTTACAAAAAAAATTCAAAAAAAAATCACAAAAAAAAATTTCATAAAAAAATTTAAAAAAATGTTCAAAAAAAAATTGAAAAAAAAAAATAAAAAAAAAATAAAAAAAGATCACAAAAAAATAATTTCATAAAAAAGTTCAAAAAAAAATTTACAAAAAAAATTCAAAAAAAAAATTTACAAAAAAAATTCGAAAAAAAAATTTCAAAAAAAAAATTTCAAATAAAAAATTTTCAAAAAAAACTTCAAAACAAATTTCAAGAAAAAATTTCGAAAATTTCGTGAAAAAAAAATTCAAAAAAAAAATTTACAAAAAAAAATTCGAAAAAAAATCAAAGAGAAAAATTGAAAAAAAAAATTTAAAAAAAAAATCACAAAAAAAAATTTCATTAAAAATTTTTAAAAATTTTCAAAAAAAAAATTGAAAAAAAAAATTGAAAAAAAAAAATTAAAAAAAAAAATTTCAAAAAAAATTTTCGTAAAAAAAAATTTTCAAAAAAAATCAAAAAAAATTTTTCAAAGAGAAGAGAAAAATTGAAAAAAAAATTTTAAAAAAAATTTTAAAAAAAAATTCACAAAAAAAAAATTTCATAAAAAAATTTAAAAAAATTGAAAAAAAAAATTGAAAAAAAAAATTGAAAAAAAAATTTTTTAAAAAATTTCAAAAAAAATTCGAAAAAAACAATTCAAAAAAAAAAATAACAAAAAAAATTTCTAATAAAAAATTTTCAAAAAAAATTTCAAAAAAAATTACAAAAAAAATACAAGAAAAATTTAAAAAAAAATTTCAAAAAAAATTGAAAAAAAAATCGAAAAAATAAATTTTCGAAAAAAATTTCAAAAAAAAAATTCAAAAAAAAAATTTTCAAAAAAAAAATTGAAAAAAAAAATTTAAAAAAAATTGAAAAAAAATCGAAAAAAAAAAATTGGAAAAAAAAATTTTCAAAAAAAAAAATTCAAAAAAAATTCAAAAATGAATCGAAAAAAAAATTTTCGAAAAAAATTTCAAAAAAAAAATTCAAAAAAAAAATTTAAAAAAAAAATTTAAAAAAATTTTCTTAAAAAAATTTTAAAAAAAATTTAAAAAAATTTAAAAAAATTTTTTTTAAAAAATTCTTAAAAAAAATTTTAAAAAAAAATTAAAAAAAAAATTTCAAAAAAAATTTACAAAAAAAAATTCAAAAAAAAAATTACAAAAAAAATTTCAAATAAAAAATTTTCAAAAAAAATTTCAAAAAAAATTTTTAAAAAAAAATCGAAAAAAAAATTTTTCGAAAAAATTCGAAAAAAAAATTTCAAAAAAAAATTTACAAAAAAAAATTCAAAAAAAAAATTACAAAAAAAATTTCGAAAAAAATTACAAAAAAAAATTTAAAGAAAAATTACAAAAAAAAAATTAAAAAAAATTTTTAAAAAAATTTTAAAAAAATTTTCAAAAAACAAATTTAAAAAAAAATTGAAAAAAAAATTTAAAAAAAAATTACAAAAAAAAACTTTAAAAAATTGAAAAAAAAAAATTGAAAAAAAAAAATTGGAAAAAAAATTTCAAAAAAAATTCAAAAAAAAAATCTAAAAAAAAATTTAAAAAAAATTTTCTTAAAAAAAATTTAAAAAAAAAATTAAAAAAAAAAATTAAAAAAAAAATTTCTTAAAAAAAATTTTAAAAAAAAATTCAAAAAAAAATTTCAAAAAAAAATTTACAAAAAAAAATTCGAAAAAAAAATTAAAAAAAAAAAATTTCAAATAAAAAATTTTCAAAAAAAACTTCAAAACAAATTTCAAGAAAAAATTTCGAAAATTTCGTAAAAAAAAAATTCAAAAAAAAAATTTACAAAAAAAAATCAAAGAGAAAAATTGATAAAAAAAATTTTAAAAAAAAAATTTCATAAAAAATTTTTAAAAATTTTCAAAAAAAAAATTGAAAAAAAAAATTTAAAAAAAAAAATTAAAAAAAAAATTTCAAAAAAAATTTTCGTAAAAAAAAATTTTCAAAAAAAATCAAAAAAAATTTTTCAAAGAGAAAAATTGAAAAAAAAATTTAAAAAAAAATTTAAAAAAAAAATTCACAAAAAAAAAATTTCATAAAAAAATTTAAAAAAATTGAAAAAAAAAAATTGAAAAAAAAATTTTTAAAAAAATTTCCAATAAAAAATTTTCAAAAAAAATTTCAAAAAAAATTACAAAAAAAAATACAAGAAAAATTAAAAAAAAAGTTTCAAAAAAAATTGAAAAAAAAATCGAAAAAATAAATTTTCGAAAAAAATTTCAAAAAAAAAATTCAAAAAAAAAATTTTCAAAAAAAAAATTGAAAAAAAAAATTTAAAAAAAATTGAAAAAAAATCGAAAAAAAAAATTGGAAAAAAAATTTTCAAAAAAAAAAATTCAAAAAAAATTCAAAAATGAATCGAAAAAAAAAATTTTCGAAAAAAATTTCAAAAAAAAAATTCAAAAAAAAAATTCAAAAAAAAATTTAAAAAAATTTTCTTAAAAAAATTTTAAAAAAATTTTAAAAAAATTTTAAAAAAATTTTAAAAAAATTTTTTAAAAAAATTCTTAAAAAAAATTTAAAAAAAAAAATTCCAAAAAAAATTTCAAAAAAAATTTACAAAAAAAAATTCAAAAAAAAAATTACAAAAAAAATTTCGAAAAAAAAAATTTCAAATAAAAAATTTTCAAAAAAAATTTCTAAAAAAAATAAAAAAAAAAATCGAAAAAAAAAATTTTCGAAAAAATTCGAAAAAAAAATTTCAAAAAAAAATTTACAAAAAAAATTCAAAAAAAAAATTACAAAAAAAATTTCGAAAAAAATTACAAAAAAAAATTTAAAGAAAAATTACAAAAAAAAAATTAAAAAAAATTTTAAAAAAAATTTAAAAAAAATTTTCAAAAAACAAATTTCAAAAAAAATTGAAAAAAAAATTTTAAAAAAAATTACAAAAAAAAACTTAAAAAAATTGAAAAAAAAAATTTAAAAAAAAAAATTGGAAAAAAAATTTCAAAAAAAATTCAAAAAAAAAATCTAAAAAAAAATTTAAAAAAAATTTTCTTAAAAAAAATTTAAAAAAAAAATTTAAAAAAAAAATTAAAAAAAATTTTCTTAAAAAAAATTTAAAAAAAAAATTCAAAAAAAAATTTCAAAAAAAAATTTACAAAAAAAAAATTCAAAAGAAAAAATTACGAAAAAAATTTCAAATAAAAAATTTTCAAAAAAATTTCAAAAAAAATTTAAAAATAAAATCGAAAAAAAAAATTTTCAAAAAAATTCGAAAAAAAAATTTCAAAAAAAAATTTACAAAAAAAAAATTCAAAAAAAAAATTACAAAAAAAAATTCGAAAAAAATTACAAAAAAAAAATTTAAAAAAAATTACAAAAAAAATTTTAAAAAAAAATTTAAAAAAATTTTAAGAAAATTAAAAAAAAAAATTTCAAAAAACTTCAAAAAAAAATTTCAAAAAAATTTAAAAAAAAATTTTAAAAAAATTTCTTAAAAAAATTTTTAAAAAAATTCAAAAAAAAATTCAAAAAAAAATCACAAAAAAAAATTTCATAAAAAAATTTTAAAAAATGTTCAAAAAAAAAATTGAAAAAAAAAAATAAAAAAAAAATAAAAAAAGATCACAAAAAAATAATTTCATAAAAAAATTTAAAAAAAAGTTCAAAAAAAAATTTACAAAAAAAAATTGAAAAAAAAAAATTTACAAAAAAAAATTCGAAAAAAAAATTTCAAAAAAAAAATTTCAAATAAAAAATTTTCGAAAAAAAAAATTGAAAAAAAAAATTTTAAAAAAATTGAAAAAAAATCGAAAAAAAAAATTGGAAAAAAAAATTTAAAAAAAATTACAAAAAAAAACTTAAAAAAATTGAAAAAAAAAATTTAAAAAAAAAAATTGGAAAAAAAATTTCAAAAAAAATTCAAAAAAAAATCTAAAAAAAAATTTAAAAAAAATTTTCTTAAAAAAAATTTAAAAAAAAAATTTAAAAAAAAAATTTAAAAAAATTTTCTTAAAAAAAATTTTAAAAAAAAATTCAAAAAAAAATTTCAAAAAAAAATTTACAAAAAAAAAATTCAAAAGAAAAAATTACAAAAAAAATTTCAAATAAAAAATTTTCAAAAAAATTTCAAAAAAAATTTAAAAATAAAATCGAAAAAAAAAATTTTCGAAAAAATTCGAAAAAAAAATTTCAAAAAAAAATTTACAAAAAAAAAATTCAAAAAAAAAATTACAAAAAAAATTTCGAAAAAAATTACAAAAAAAAAATTTAAAAAAAATTACAAAAAAAAATTAAAAAAAAAATTTTAAAAAATTTTTAAGAAAATTAAAAAAAAAAAATTTCAAAAAACTTCAAAAAAAAATTTCAAAAAAATTTAAAAAAAAATTTTTAAAAAATTTCTTAAAAAAATTTTTAAAAAAATTCAAAAAAAAAAATCAAAAAAAAATTTACAAAAAAAAAATTCAAAAAAAAAATTACAAAAAAAAATTCAAAAAAAAAATTTACAAAAAAAATTCAAAAAAAATCACAAAAAAAAATTTCATTAAAAATTTTTTAAAAATGTTCAAAAAAAAAAATTGAAAAAAAAAATTAAAAAAAATAAAAAAAGATCACAAAAAAATAATTTCATAAAAAAATTTTAAAAAAAGTTCAAAAAAAAATTTACAAAAAAAAATTCGAAAAAAAAAATTTCAAATAAAAAATTTTCAAAAAAAATTTCAAAAAAAATTAAAAAAAAAAAATCGGTAAAAAAAAATTTTTCGAAAAAATTCGAAAAAAAAATTTCAAAAAAATATTTACAAAAAAAAAATTCAAAAAAAAAATTACAAAAAAAATTTCGAAAAAAATTACAAAAAAAAAATTTAAAAAAAATTACAAAAAAAAATTTTAAAAAAAATTTTAAAAAAATTTTAAGAAAATTAAAAAAAAAAAATTTCAAAAAAAATTTTTAAAAAATTTCTTAAAAAAATTTTTAAAAAAATTCAAAAAAAAAATTCAAAAAAAAATTTACAAAAAAAAAATTCAAAAAAAAAATTACAAAAAAAAATTCAAAAAAAAAATTTACAAAAAAAATTCAAAAAAAAATCACAAAAAAAAATTTCATAAAAAAATTTTAAAAAATGTTCAAAAAAAAAAAATTGAAAAAAAAAAATAAAAAAAAAATAAAAAAAGATCTCAAAAAAATAATTTCATAAAAAAATTTTAAAAAAAGTTCAAAAAAAAATTTACAAAAAAAAATTCAAAAAAAAAAATTTACAAAAAAAATTCGAAAAAAAAATTTCAAAAAAAAAATTTCAAATAAAAAAATTTCAAAAAAAAACTTCAAAACAAATTTCAAGAAAAAATTTCGAAAATTTCGTAAAAAAAAATAAAAAAAAAAAATTTACGAAAAAAAATTCGAAAAAAAATCAAAGAGAAAAATTGAAAAAAAAAATTTAAAAAAAAATTCACAAAAAAAAAATTTCATAAAAAAATTTTAAAAAATTTTCAAAAAAAAATTGAAAAAAAAAATTTCAAAAAAAAAATTTCAAAAAAAAATCAAAGAGAAAAATTGATAAAAAAAATTTTAAAAAAAAAATTTCATAAAAAATTTTTAAAAATTTTCAAAAAAAAAATTGAAAAAAAAAATTTAAAAAAAAAAATTAAAAAAAAAATTTCAAAAAAAATTTTCGTAAAAAAAAATTTTCAAAAAAAATCAAAAAAAATTTTTCAAAGAGAAAAATTGAAAAAAAAATTTAAAAAAAAATTTAAAAAAAAAATTCACAAAAAAAAAATTTCATAAAAAAATTTAAAAAAATTGAAAAAAAAAATTGAAAAAAAAATTTTTAAAAAAATTTCCAATAAAAAATTTTCAAAAAAAATTTCAAAAAAAATTACAAAAAAAAATACAAGAAAAATTAAAAAAAAAGTTTCAAAAAAAATTGAAAAAAAAATCGAAAAAATAAATTTTCGAAAAAAATTTCAAAAAAAAAATTCAAAAAAAAAATTTTCAAAAAAAAAATTGAAAAAAAAAATTTAAAAAAAATTGAAAAAAAATCGAAAAAAAAAATTGGAAAAAAATTTTCAAAAAAAAAAATTCAAAAAAAATTCAAAAATGAATCGAAAAAAAAAATTTTCGAAAAAAATTTCAAAAAAAAAATTCAAAAAAAAAATTCAAAAAAAAATTTAAAAAAATTTTCTTAAAAAAATTTTAAAAAAATTTTAAAAAAATTTTAAAAAAATTTTTTAAAAAAATTCTTAAAAAAAATTTTAAAAAAAAAATTCCAAAAAAAATTTCAAAAAAAATTTACAAAAAAAAATTCAAAAAAAAAATTACAAAAAAAATTTCGAAAAAAAAAATTTCAAATAAAAAATTTTCAAAAAAAATTTCTAAAAAAAATTAAAAAAAAAAATCGAAAAAAAAAATTTTCGAAAAAATTCGAAAAAAAAATTTCAAAAAAAAATTTACAAAAAAAATTCAAAAAAAAATTACAAAAAAAATTTCGAAAAAAATTACAAAAAAAAATTTAAAGAAAAATTACAAAAAAAAAATTAAAAAAAATTTTAAAAAAAATTTAAAAAAAATTTTCAAAAAACAAATTTCAAAAAAAATTGAAAAAAAAATTTTAAAAAAAATTACAAAAAAAAACTTAAAAAAATTGAAAAAAAAAATTAAAAAAAAAAAATTGGAAAAAAAATTTCAAAAAAAATTCAAAAAAAAAAATCTAAAAAAAAATTTAAAAAAAATTTTCTTAAAAAAAATTTTAAAAAAAAATTTAAAAAAAAAATTAAAAAAAATTTTTTAAAAAAAAATTTAAAAAAAAAATTCAAAAAAAAATTTCAAAAAAAAATTTACAAAAAAAAAATTCAAAAGAAAAAATTACAAAAAAAATTTCAAATAAAAAATTTTCAAAAAAATTTCAAAAAAAATTTAAAAATAAAATCGAAAAAAAAAATTTTCAAAAAAATTCGAAAAAAAAATTTCAAAAAAAAATTTACAAAAAAAAAATTCAAAAAAAAAATTACAAAAAAAAATTCGAAAAAAATTACAAAAAAAAAATTTAAAAAAAATTACAAAAAAAATTTTAAAAAAAATTTTAAAAAAATTTTAAGAAAATTAAAAAAAAAAATTTCAAAAAACTTCAAAAAAAAATTTCAAAAAAATTTAAAAAAAAATTTTAAAAAAATTTCTTAAAAAAATTTTTAAAAAAATTCAAAAAAAAATTCAAAAAAAAATCACAAAAAAAAATTTCATAAAAAAATTTTAAAAAATGTTCAAAAAAAAAATTGAAAAAAAAAAATAAAAAAAAAATAAAAAAAGATCACAAAAAAATAATTTCATAAAAAAATTTAAAAAAAAGTTCAAAAAAAAATTTACAAAAAAAAATTGAAAAAAAAAAATTTACAAAAAAAAATTCGAAAAAAAAATTTCAAAAAAAAAATTTCAAATAAAAAATTTTCGAAAAAAAAAATTGAAAAAAAAAATTTTAAAAAAATTGAAAAAAAATCGAAAAAAAAAATTGGAAAAAAAAATTTAAAAAAAATTACAAAAAAAAACTTAAAAAAATTGAAAAAAAAAATTAAAAAAAAAAAATTGGAAAAAAAATTTCAAAAAAAATTCAAAAAAAAATCTAAAAAAAAATTTTAAAAAAATTTTCTTAAAAAAAATTTAAAAAAAAAATTTAAAAAAATTTTCTTAAAAAAAATTTAAAAAAAAAATTCAAAAAAAAATTTCAAAAAAAAATTTACAAAAAAAAATTCAAAAGAAAAAATTACAAAAAAAATTTCAAATAAAAAATTTTCAAAAAAATTTCAAAAAAAATTTAAAAATAAAATCGAAAAAAAAAATTTTCGAAAAAATTCGAAAAAAAAATTTCAAAAAAAAATTTACAAAAAAAAAATTCAAAAAAAAAATTACAAAAAAAATTTCGAAAAAAATTACAAAAAAAAAATTTAAAAAAAATTACAAAAAAAAATTTAAAAAAAAAATTTAAAAAATTTTTAAGAAAATAAAAAAAAAAAAATTTCAAAAAACTTTAAAAAAAATTTCAAAAAAATTTTAAAAAAAATTTTTAAAAAATTTCTTAAAAAAATTTTTAAAAAAATTCAAAAAAAAAATTCAAAAAAAAATTTACAAAAAAAAAATTCAAAAAAAAAATTACAAAAAAAAATTCAAAAAAAAAATTTACAAAAAAAATTCAAAAAAAAATCACAAAAAAAAATTTCATTAAAAATTTTTAAAAAATGTTCAAAAAAAAAAATTGAAAAAAAAAATTAAAAAAAATAAAAAAAGATCACAAAAAAATAATTTCATAAAAAAATTTTAAAAAAAGTTCAAAAAAAAATTTACAAAAAAAAATTCGAAAAAAAAAATTTCAAATAAAAAATTTTCAAAAAAAATTTCAAAAAAAATTTAAAAAAAAAAATCGGTAAAAAAAAATTTTTCGAAAAAATTCGAAAAAAAAATTTCAAAAAAATATTTACAAAAAAAAAATTCAAAAAAAAAATTACAAAAAAAATTTCGAAAAAAATTACAAAAAAAAAATTTAAAAAAAATTACAAAAAAAAATTTTAAAAAAAATTTTAAAAAAATTTTAAGAAAATTAAAAAAAAAAAATTTCAAAAAACTTCAAAAAAAAATTTCAAAAAAATTTAAAAAAAAATTTTTAAAAAATTTCTTAAAAAAATTTTAAAAAAAATTCAAAAAAAAAATTCAAAAAAAAATTTACAAAAAAAAAATTCAAAAAAAAAATTACAAAAAAAAATTCAAAAAAAAAATTTACAAAAAAAATTCAAAAAAAAATCACAAAAAAAAATTTCATAAAAAAATTTTAAAAAATGTTCAAAAAAAAAAAAATTGAAAAAAAAAATAAAAAAAAAATAAAAAAAGATCTCAAAAAAATAATTTCATAAAAAAATTTTAAAAAAAGTTCAAAAAAAAATTTACAAAAAAAAATTCAAAAAAAAAAAATTACAAAAAAAATTCGAAAAAAAAATTTCAAAAAAAAAATTTCAAATAAAAAAATTTCAAAAAAAAACTTCAAAACAAATTTCAAGAAAAAATTTCGAAAATTTCGTAAAAAAAAAATAAAAAAAAAAAATTTACGAAAAAAAATTCGAAAAAAAATCAAAGAGAAAAATTGAAAAAAAAAATTTAAAAAAAAATTCACAAAAAAAAATTTTCATAAAAAAATTTTAAAAAATTTTCAAAAAAAAATTGAAAAAAAAAATTTCAAAAAAAAAATTTCAAAAAAAATTTTCGTAAAAAAAATTTTCAAAAAAAATCAAAAAAAATTTTTCAAAGAGAAAAATTGAAAAAAAAATTTTTAAAAAAATTTTTAAAAAAAATTCACAAAAAAAAAATTTCATAAAAAAATTTAAAAAAATTTTCAAAAAAAAATTGAAAAAAAAATTTTTAAAAAAATTTCAAAAAAAATTCGAAAAAAACAATTAAAAAAAAATTACAAAAAAAATTTCTAATAAAAAATTTTCAAAAAAAATTTCAAAAAAAATTACAAAATAAAATTACAAGAAAAATTAAAAAAAATTTCAAAAAAAATTGAAAAAAAATCGAAAAAAAATCGAAAAAAAAAATTACAAAAAAAATTCAAAAAAAAATCACAAAAAAAAATTTCATAAAAAAATTTAAAAAAATGTTCAAAAAAAAATTTACAAAAAAAAATTCAAAAAAAAAATTTACAAAAAAAATTCAAAAAAAAATCACAAAAAAAAATTTCATAAAAAAATTTTAAAAAATGTTCAAAAAAAAATTTACAAAAAAAAATTCAAAAAAAAAATTTACAAAAAAAAATTCGAAAAAAAAATTTCAAAAAAAAAATTTCAAATAAAAAATTTTCAAAAAAAAACTTCAAAACAGATTTCAAGAAAAAATTTCGAAAATTTCGTAAAAAAAAAATTCAAAAAAAAAATTTACAAAAAAAAATTCGAAAAAAAATCAAAGAGAAAAATTGAAAAAAAAAATTTAAAAAAAAAATCACAAAAAAAAAATTCATAAAAAAATTTTAAAAAATTTTCAAAAAAAATTTTCAAAAAAAAAATTGAAAAAAAAAATTTAAAAAAAAAAATTTCAAAAAAAATTTTCCTAAAAAAAAATTTTCAAAAAAAATCAAAAAAAATTTTTCAAAGAGAAAAATTGAAAAAAAAAATTTAAAAAAAATTTAAAAAAAAATTCACAAAAAAAAAATGTCATAAAAAAATTTTTAAAAAAAAAAATTGAAAAAAAAATTTTTAAAAAAATTTCAAAAAAAATTCGAAAAAAACAATTCAAAAAAAAAAATTACAAAAAAAATTTCTAATAAAAAATTTTCAAAAAAAATTTCAAAAAAAATTACAAAAAAAAATTACAAGAAAAATTAAAAAAAAAATTTAAAAAAAAATTGAAAAAAAAATCGAAAAAAAAAATTTAAAAAAAATTTTAAAAAAATTTTCAAAAAACAAATTTCAAAAAAAATTGAAAAAAAAATTTAAAAAAAAATTACAAAAAAAAATTTAAAAAAAATTGAAAAAAAAATTGAAAAAAAAAATTGGAAAAAAAAATTTCAAAAAAAATTCAAAAAAAAAATCGAAAAAAAAATTTTCGAAAAAAATTTCAAAAAAAAAATTCATAAAAAAAATTTAAAAAAAAATTTAAAAAAAATTTTCTTAAAAAAAATTAAAGAAAAAATTTAAAAAAAAAATTACAAAAAAAAAATTCAAAAGAAAAAATTACAAAAAAAATTTCAAATAAAAAATTTTCAAAAAAAATTTCAAAAAAAATTTCAAAATAAAATCGAAAAAAAAAATTTTCGAAAAAATTCGAAAAAAAAATTTCAAAAAAAAATTTACAAAAAAAAAATTCAAAAGAAAAAATTACAAAAAAAATTTCAAATAAAAAATTTTCAAAAAAAATTTAAAAATAAAATCGAAAAAAAAAATTTTCGAAAGAATTCGAAAAAAAAATTTCAAAAAAAATTTTCTTAAAAAAAATTAAAAAAAAAATTTTAAAAAAAATTTACAAAAAAAAAATTCAAAAGAAAAAATTACAAAAAAAATTTCAAATAAAAAATTTTAAAAAAAAATTTCAAAAAAAATTTAAAAAAAATTTAAAAAAAATTTTCTTAAAAAAAATTAAAAAAAAAATTTAAAAAAAAATTTACAAAAAAAAAATTCAACAGAAAAAATTACAAAAAAAATTTCAAATAAAAAATTTTCAAAAAAAATTTCAAAAAAAATTTAAAAATAAAATCGAAAAAAAAAATTTTCGAAAAAATTCGAAAAAAAAAATTCAAAAAAAAATTTACAAAAAAAAAATTCAAAAGAAAAAATTACAAAAAAAATTTCAAATAAAAAATTTTCAAAAAAAATTTAAAAATAAAATCGAAAAAAAAAATTTTCGAAAAAATTCGAAAAAAAAATTTCAAAAAAAAATTTACAAAAAAAAAATTCAAAAGAAAAAATTACAAAAAAAATTTCAAATAAAAAATTTTCAAAAAAAATTTAAAAATAAAATCGAAAAAAAAAAATTTCGAAAGAATTCGAAAAAAAAATTTCAAAAAAAAATTTACAAAAAAAAAATTCAAAAAAAAAATTACAAAAAAAATTTCGAAAAAAATTACAAAAAAAATTTTAAAAAAAATTACAAAAAAAAATTAAAAAAAAAATTTTAAAAAAATTTTAAGAAAATTAAAAAAAAAAAATTCAAAAAACTTCAAAAAAAAAATCAAAAAAATTTAAAAAAAAATTTAAAAAAAAATTCTTGAAAAAATTTAAAAAAAAAATTCAAAAAAAAATTTACAAAAAAAAAATTCAAAAAAAAAATTACAAAAAAAAATTCAAAAAAAAAATTTACAAAAAAAATTCAAAAAAAAATCACAAAAAAAAATTTCATAAAAAAATTTAAAAAAATGTTCAAAAAAAAATTGAAAAAAAAAAATAAAAAAAAAATAAAAAAAGATCACAAAAAAATAATTTCATAAAAAAGTTCAAAAAAAAATTTACAAAAAAAATTCAAAAAAAAAATTTACAAAAAAAATTCGAAAAAAAAATTTCAAAAAAAAAATTTCAAATAAAAAATTTTCAAAAAAAACTTCAAAACAAATTTCAAGAAAAAATTTCGAAAATTTCGTGAAAAAAAAATTCAAAAAAAAAATTTACAAAAAAAAATTCGAAAAAAAATCAAAGAGAAAAATTGAAAAAAAAAATTTAAAAAAAAAATCACAAAAAAAAATTTCATTAAAAATTTTTAAAAATTTTCAAAAAAAAAATTGAAAAAAAAAATTGAAAAAAAAAAATTAAAAAAAAAAATTTCAAAAAAAATTTTCGTAAAAAAAAATTTTCAAAAAAAATCAAAAAAAATTTTTCAAAGAGAAGAGAAAAATTGAAAAAAAAATTTTAAAAAAAATTTTAAAAAAAAATTCACAAAAAAAAAAATTCATAAAAAAATTTAAAAAAATTGAAAAAAAAAATTGAAAAAAAAAATTGAAAAAAAAATTTTTTAAAAAATTTCAAAAAAAATTCGAAAAAAACAATTCAAAAAAAAAAATAACAAAAAAAATTTCTAATAAAAAATTTTCAAAAAAAATTTCAAAAAAAATTACAAAAAAAATACAAGAAAAATTTAAAAAAAAATTTCAAAAAAAATTGAAAAAAAAATCGAAAAAATAAATTTTCGAAAAAAATTTCAAAAAAAAAATTCAAAAAAAAAATTTTCAAAAAAAAAATTGAAAAAAAAAATTTAAAAAAAATTGAAAAAAAATCGAAAAAAAAAAATTGGAAAAAAAAATTTTCAAAAAAAAAAATTCAAAAAAAATTCAAAAATGAATCGAAAAAAAAATTTTCGAAAAAAATTTCAAAAAAAAAATTCAAAAAAAAAATTTAAAAAAAAAATTTAAAAAAATTTTCTTAAAAAAATTTTAAAAAAAATTTAAAAAAATTTAAAAAAATTTTTTTTAAAAAATTCTTAAAAAAAATTTTAAAAAAAAATTAAAAAAAAAATTTCAAAAAAAATTTACAAAAAAAAATTCAAAAAAAAAATTACAAAAAAAATTTCAAATAAAAAATTTTCAAAAAAAATTTCAAAAAAAATTTTTAAAAAAAAATCGAAAAAAAAATTTTTCGAAAAAATTCGAAAAAAAAATTTCAAAAAAAAATTTACAAAAAAAAATTCAAAAAAAAAATTACAAAAAAAATTTCGAAAAAAATTACAAAAAAAAATTTAAAGAAAAATTACAAAAAAAAAATTAAAAAAAATTTTTAAAAAAATTTTAAAAAAATTTTCAAAAAACAAATTTAAAAAAAAATTGAAAAAAAAATTTAAAAAAAAATTACAAAAAAAAACTTTAAAAAATTGAAAAAAAAAAATTGAAAAAAAAAAATTGGAAAAAAAATTTCAAAAAAAATTCAAAAAAAAAATCTAAAAAAAAATTTAAAAAAAATTTTCTTAAAAAAAATTTAAAAAAAAAATTAAAAAAAAAAATTAAAAAAAAAATTTCTTAAAAAAAATTTTAAAAAAAAATTCAAAAAAAAATTTCAAAAAAAAATTTACAAAAAAAAATTCGAAAAAAAAATTAAAAAAAAAAAATTTCAAATAAAAAATTTTCAAAAAAAACTTCAAAACAAATTTCAAGAAAAAATTTCGAAAATTTCGTAAAAAAAAAATTCAAAAAAAAAATTTACAAAAAAAAATCAAAGAGAAAAATTGATAAAAAAAATTTTAAAAAAAAAATTTCATAAAAAATTTTTAAAAATTTTCAAAAAAAAAATTGAAAAAAAAAATTGAAAAAAAAAAATTAAAAAAAAAATTTCAAAAAAAATTTTCGTAAAAAAAAATTTTCAAAAAAAATCAAAAAAAATTTTTCAAAGAGAAAAATTGAAAAAAAAATTTAAAAAAAAATTTAAAAAAAAAATTCACAAAAAAAAAATTTCATAAAAAAATTTAAAAAAATTGAAAAAAAAAAATTGAAAAAAAAATTTTTAAAAAAATTTCCAATAAAAAATTTTCAAAAAAAATTTCAAAAAAAATTACAAAAAAAAATACAAGAAAAATTAAAAAAAAAGTTTCAAAAAAAATTGAAAAAAAAATCGAAAAAATAAATTTTCGAAAAAAATTTCAAAAAAAAAATTCAAAAAAAAAATTTTCAAAAAAAAAATTGAAAAAAAAAATTTAAAAAAAATTGAAAAAAAATCGAAAAAAAAAATTGGAAAAAAAATTTTCAAAAAAAAAAATTCAAAAAAAATTCAAAAATGAATCGAAAAAAAAAATTTTCGAAAAAAATTTCAAAAAAAAAATTCAAAAAAAAAATTCAAAAAAAAATTTAAAAAAATTTTCTTAAAAAAATTTTAAAAAAATTTTAAAAAAATTTTAAAAAAATTTTAAAAAAATTTTTTAAAAAAATTCTTAAAAAAAATTTAAAAAAAAAAATTCCAAAAAAAATTTCAAAAAAAATTTACAAAAAAAAATTCAAAAAAAAAATTACAAAAAAAATTTCGAAAAAAAAAATTTCAAATAAAAAATTTTCAAAAAAAATTTCTAAAAAAAATAAAAAAAAAAATCGAAAAAAAAAATTTTCGAAAAAATTCGAAAAAAAAATTTCAAAAAAAAATTTACAAAAAAAATTCAAAAAAAAAATTACAAAAAAAATTTCGAAAAAAATTACAAAAAAAAATTTAAAGAAAAATTACAAAAAAAAAATTAAAAAAAATTTTAAAAAAAATTTAAAAAAAATTTTCAAAAAACAAATTTCAAAAAAAATTGAAAAAAAAATTTTAAAAAAAATTACAAAAAAAAACTTAAAAAAATTGAAAAAAAAAATTTAAAAAAAAAAATTGGAAAAAAAATTTCAAAAAAAATTCAAAAAAAAAATCTAAAAAAAAATTTAAAAAAAATTTTCTTAAAAAAAATTTAAAAAAAAAATTTAAAAAAAAAATTAAAAAAAATTTTCTTAAAAAAAATTTAAAAAAAAAATTCAAAAAAAAATTTCAAAAAAAAATTTACAAAAAAAAAATTCAAAAGAAAAAATTACGAAAAAAATTTCAAATAAAAAATTTTCAAAAAAATTTCAAAAAAAATTTAAAAATAAAATCGAAAAAAAAAATTTTCAAAAAAATTCGAAAAAAAAATTTCAAAAAAAAATTTACAAAAAAAAAATTCAAAAAAAAAATTACAAAAAAAAATTCGAAAAAAATTACAAAAAAAAAATTTAAAAAAAATTACAAAAAAAATTTTAAAAAAAAATTTAAAAAAATTTTAAGAAAATTAAAAAAAAAAATTTCAAAAAACTTCAAAAAAAAATTTCAAAAAAATTTAAAAAAAAATTTTAAAAAAATTTCTTAAAAAAATTTTTAAAAAAATTCAAAAAAAAATTCAAAAAAAAATCACAAAAAAAAATTTCATAAAAAAATTTTAAAAAATGTTCAAAAAAAAAATTGAAAAAAAAAAATAAAAAAAAAATAAAAAAAGATCACAAAAAAATAATTTCATAAAAAAATTTAAAAAAAAGTTCAAAAAAAAATTTACAAAAAAAAATTGAAAAAAAAAAATTTACAAAAAAAAATTCGAAAAAAAAATTTCAAAAAAAAAATTTCAAATAAAAAATTTTCGAAAAAAAAAATTGAAAAAAAAAATTTTAAAAAAATTGAAAAAAAATCGAAAAAAAAAATTGGAAAAAAAAATTTAAAAAAAATTACAAAAAAAAACTTAAAAAAATTGAAAAAAAAAATTTAAAAAAAAAAATTGGAAAAAAAATTTCAAAAAAAATTCAAAAAAAAATCTAAAAAAAAATTTAAAAAAAATTTTCTTAAAAAAAATTTAAAAAAAAAATTTAAAAAAAAAATTTAAAAAAATTTTCTTAAAAAAAATTTTAAAAAAAAATTCAAAAAAAAATTTCAAAAAAAAATTTACAAAAAAAAAATTCAAAAGAAAAAATTACAAAAAAAATTTCAAATAAAAAATTTTCAAAAAAATTTCAAAAAAAATTTAAAAATAAAATCGAAAAAAAAAATTTTCGAAAAAATTCGAAAAAAAAATTTCAAAAAAAAATTTACAAAAAAAAAATTCAAAAAAAAAATTACAAAAAAAATTTCGAAAAAAATTACAAAAAAAAAATTTAAAAAAAATTACAAAAAAAAATTAAAAAAAAAATTTTAAAAAATTTTTAAGAAAATTAAAAAAAAAAAATTTCAAAAAACTTCAAAAAAAAATTTCAAAAAAATTTAAAAAAAAATTTTTAAAAAATTTCTTAAAAAAATTTTTAAAAAAATTCAAAAAAAAAAATCAAAAAAAAATTTACAAAAAAAAAATTCAAAAAAAAAATTACAAAAAAAAATTCAAAAAAAAAATTTACAAAAAAAATTCAAAAAAAATCACAAAAAAAAATTTCATTAAAAATTTTTTAAAAATGTTCAAAAAAAAAAATTGAAAAAAAAAATTAAAAAAAATAAAAAAAGATCACAAAAAAATAATTTCATAAAAAAATTTTAAAAAAAGTTCAAAAAAAAATTTACAAAAAAAAATTCGAAAAAAAAAATTTCAAATAAAAAATTTTCAAAAAAAATTTCAAAAAAAATTAAAAAAAAAAAATCGGTAAAAAAAAATTTTTCGAAAAAATTCGAAAAAAAAATTTCAAAAAAATATTTACAAAAAAAAAATTCAAAAAAAAAATTACAAAAAAAATTTCGAAAAAAATTACAAAAAAAAAATTTAAAAAAAATTACAAAAAAAAATTTTAAAAAAAATTTTAAAAAAATTTTAAGAAAATTAAAAAAAAAAAATTTCAAAAAAAATTTTTAAAAAATTTCTTAAAAAAATTTTTAAAAAAATTCAAAAAAAAAATTCAAAAAAAAATTTACAAAAAAAAAATTCAAAAAAAAAATTACAAAAAAAAATTCAAAAAAAAAATTTACAAAAAAAATTCAAAAAAAAATCACAAAAAAAAATTTCATAAAAAAATTTTAAAAAATGTTCAAAAAAAAAAAATTGAAAAAAAAAAATAAAAAAAAAATAAAAAAAGATCTCAAAAAAATAATTTCATAAAAAAATTTTAAAAAAAGTTCAAAAAAAAATTTACAAAAAAAAATTCAAAAAAAAAAATTTACAAAAAAAATTCGAAAAAAAAATTTCAAAAAAAAAATTTCAAATAAAAAAATTTCAAAAAAAAACTTCAAAACAAATTTCAAGAAAAAATTTCGAAAATTTCGTAAAAAAAAATAAAAAAAAAAAATTTACGAAAAAAAATTCGAAAAAAAATCAAAGAGAAAAATTGAAAAAAAAAATTTAAAAAAAAATTCACAAAAAAAAAATTTCATAAAAAAATTTTAAAAAATTTTCAAAAAAAAATTGAAAAAAAAAATTTCAAAAAAAAAATTTCAAAAAAAAATTTCGTAAAAAAAAATTTTCAAAAAAAATCAAAAAAAATTTTTCAAAGAGAAAAATTGAAAAAAAAATTTTTAAAAAAATTTTTAAAAAAAATTCACAAAAAAAAAATTTCATAAAAAAATTTAAAAAAATTTTCAAAAAAAAATTGAAAAAAAAATTTTTAAAAAAATTTCAAAAAAAATTCGAAAAAAACAATTAAAAAAAAATTACAAAAAAAATTTCTAATAAAAAATTTTCAAAAAAAATTTCAAAAAAAATTACAAAATAAAATTACAAGAAAAATTTAAAAAAATTTCAAAAAAAATTGAAAAAAAATCGAAAAAAAATCGAAAAAAAAAATTACAAAAAAAATTCAAAAAAAAATCACAAAAAAAAATTTCATAAAAAAATTTAAAAAAATGTTCAAAAAAAATTTACAAAAAAAAATTCAAAAAAAAAATTTACAAAAAAAATTCAAAAAAAAATCACAAAAAAAAATTTCATAAAAAAATTTTAAAAAATGTTCAAAAAAAAATTTACAAAAAAAAATTCAAAAAAAAAATTTACAAAAAAAATTCGAAAAAAAAATTTCAAAAAAAAAATTTCAAATAAAAAATTTTCAAAAAAAAACTTCAAAACAGATTTCAAGAAAAAATTTCGAAAATTTCGTAAAAAAAAAATTCAAAAAAAAAATTTACAAAAAAAAATTCGAAAAAAAATCAAAGAGAAAAATTGAAAAAAAAAAATTTAAAAAAAAAATCACAAAAAAAAAAATTCATAAAAAAATTTTAAAAAATTTTCAAAAAAAATTTTCAAAAAAAAAATTGAAAAAAAAAATTGAAAAAAAAAATTTCAAAAAAAAAATTTCAAAAAAAATTTTCCTAAAAAAAATTTTCAAAAAAAATCAAAAAAAATTTTTCAAAGAGAAAAATTGAAAAAAAAAATTTAAAAAAAATTTAAAAAAAAATTCACAAAAAAAAAATTTCATAAAAAAATTTTTAAAAAAAAAATTGAAAAAAAAATTTTTAAAAAAATTTCAAAAAAAAATCGGTAAAAAAAAATTTTTCGAAAAAATTCGAAAAAAAAATTTCAAAAAAATATTTACAAAAAAAAAATTCAAAAAAAAAATTACAAAAAAAATTTCGAAAAAAATTATAAAAAAAAAATTTAAAATAAATTACAAAAAAAAATTTTAAAAAAAATTTTAAAAAAATTTTAAGAAAATTAAAAAAAAAAAATTTCAAAAAACTTCAAAAAAAAATTTCAAAAAAATTTAAAAAAAAATTTTTAAAAAATTTCTTAAAAAAATTTTAAAAAAAATTCAAAAAAAAAATTCAAAAAAAAATTTACAAAAAAAAAATTCAAAAAAAAAATTACAAAAAAAAATTCAAAAAAAAAATTTACAAAAAAAATTCAAAAAAAAATCACAAAAAAAAATTTCATAAAAAAATTTTAAAAAATGTTCAAAAAAAAAAAATTGAAAAAAAAAAATAAAAAAAAAATAAAAAAAGATCTCAAAAAAATAATTTCATAAAAAAATTTTAAAAAAAGTTCAAAAAAAAATTTACAAAAAAAAATTCAAAAAAAAAAATTTACAAAAAAAATTCGAAAAAAAAAATTTCAAAAAAAAAATTTCAAATAAAAAAATTTCAAAAAAAAACTTCAAAACAAATTTCAAGAAAAAATTTCGAAAATTTCGTAAAAAAAAAATAAAAAAAAAAAATTTACGAAAAAAAATTCGAAAAAAAATCAAAGAGAAAAATTGAAAAAAAAAATTTAAAAAAAAATTCACAAAAAAAAAATTTCATAAAAAAATTTTAAAAAATTTTCAAAAAAAAATTGAAAAAAAAAATTTCAAAAAAAAAATTTCAAAAAAAATTTTCGTAAAAAAAAAATTTCAAAAAAAATCAAAAAAAATTTTTCAAAGAGAAAAATTGAAAAAAAAATTTTTAAAAAAATTTTTAAAAAAAATTCACAAAAAAAAAATTTCATAAAAAAATTTAAAAAAATTTTCAAAAAAAAATTGAAAAAAAAATTTTTAAAAAAATTTCAAAAAAAAATCGAAAAAAACAATTAAAAAAAATTACAAAAAAAATTTCTAATAAAAAATTTTCAAAAAAAATTTCAAAAAAAATTACAAAATAAAATTACAAGAAAAATTAAAAAAAATTTCAAAAAAAATTGAATGAAATTCAAAAAAAAATCACAAAAAAAAATTTCATAAAAAAATTTAAAAAAATGTTCAAAAAAAAATTTACAAAAAAAAATTCAAAAAAAAAATTTACAAAAAAAATTCAAAAAAAAATCACAAAAAAAAATTTCATAAAAAAATTTTAAAAAATGTTCAAAAAAAAATTTACAAAAAAAAATTCAAAAAAAAAATTTACAAAAAAAAATTCGAAAAAAAAATTTCAAAAAAAAAATTTCAAATAAAAAATTTTCAAAAAAAAACTTCAAAACAGATTTCAAGAAAAAATTTCGAAAATTTCGTAAAAAAAAAATTCAAAAAAAAAATTTACAAAAAAAAATTCGAAAAAAAATCAAAGAGAAAAATTGAAAAAAAAAAATTTTAAAAAAAAATCACAAAAAAAAAAATTCATAAAAAAATTTTAAAAAATTTTCAAAAAAAATTTTCAAAAAAAAAATTGAAAAAAAAAATTGAAAAAAAAAATTTCAAAAAAAAAATTTCAAAAAAAATTTTCCTAAAAAAAAAATTTCAAAAAAAATCAAAAAAAATTTTTCAAAGAGAAAAATTGAAAAAAAAAATTTAAAAAAAATTTAAAAAAAAATTTACAAAAAAAAAATTTCATAAAAAAATTTTTAAAAAAAAAATTGAAAAAAAAATTTTTAAAAAAATTTCAAAAAAAATTCGAAAAAAACAATTCAAAAAAAAAAATTACAAAAAAAATTTCTAATAAAAAATTTTCAAAAAAAATTTCAAAAAAAATTACAAAAAAAAATTACAAGAAAAATTAAAAAAAAAATTTAAAAAAAAATTGAAAAAAAAATCGAAAAAAAAAATTTAAAAAAAATTTTAAAAAAATTTTCAAAAAACAAATTTCAAAAAAAATTGAAAAAAAAATTTAAAAAAAAATTACAAAAAAAAATTTAAAAAAAATTGAAAAAAAAATTGAAAAAAAAAATTGGAAAAAAAAATTTCAAAAAAAATTCAAAAAAAAAATCGAAAAAAAAATTTTCGAAAAAAATTTCAAAAAAAAAATTCATAAAAAAAATTTAAAAAAAAATTTAAAAAAAATTTTCTTAAAAAAAATTAAAGAAAAAATTTAAAAAAAAATTTACAAAAAAAAAATTCAAAAGAAAAAATTACAAAAAAAATTTCAAATAAAAAATTTTCAAAAAAAATTTCAAAAAAAATTTCAAAATAAAATCGAAAAAAAAAAATTTTCGAAAAAATTCGAAAAAAAAATTTCAAAAAAAAATTTACAAAAAAAAAATTCAAAAGAAAAAATTACAAAAAAAATTTCAAATAAAAAATTTTCAAAAAAAATTTAAAAATAAAATCGAAAAAAAAATTTTTCGAAAGAATTCGAAAAAAAAATTTCAAAAAAAATTTTCTTAAAAAAAATTAAAAAAAAAATTTAAAAAAAAATTTACAAAAAAAAAATTCAAAAGAAAAAATTACAAAAAAAATTTCAAATAAAAAATTTTCAAAAAAAATTTCAAAAAAAATTTAAAAAAAAATTTAAAAAAAATTTTCTTAAAAAAAATTAAAAAAAAAATTTAAAAAAAAATTTACAAAAAAAAAAATTCAAAAGAAAAAATTACAAAAAAAATTTCAAATAAAAAATTTTCAAAAAAAATTTAAAAATAAAATCGAAAAAAAAAATTTTCGAAAAAATTCGAAAAAAAAATTTCAAAAAAAAATTTACAAAAAAAAAATTCAAAAGAAAAAATTACAAAAAAAATTTCAAATAAAAAATTTTCAAAAAAAATTTAAAAATAAAATCGAAAAAAAAAATTTTCGAAAGAATTCGAAAAAAAAATTTCAAAAAAAAATTTACAAAAAAAAATTCAAAAAAAAAATTACAAAAAAAATTTCGAAAAAAATTACAAAAAAAATTTTAAAAAAAATTACAAAAAAAAATTAAAAAAAAATTTTTAAAAAAATTTTAAGAAAATTAAAAAAAAAAAATTCAAAAAACTTCAAAAAAAAAATTCAAAAAAATTTAAAAAAAAATTTAAAAAAAAATTCTTGAAAAAATTTAAAAAAAACATTCAAAAAAAAAATTCAAAAAAAAATTTACAAAAAAAAAATTCAAAAAAAAAAATTACAAAAAAAAATTCAAAAAAAAAATTTACAAAAAAAATTCAAAAAAAAATCACAAAAAAAAATTTCATAAAAAAATTTAAAAAAATGTTCAAAAAAAAATTGAAAAAAAAAATAAAAAAAGATCACAAAAAAATAATTTCATAAAAAAGTTCAAAAAAAAAATTACAAAAAAAATTCAAAAAAAAAATTTACAAAAAAAAATTCGAAAAAAAAATTTCAAAAAAAAAATTTCAAATAAAAAATTTTCAAAAAAAACTTCAAAACAAATTTCAAGAAAAAATTTCGAAAATTTTGTAAAAAAAAAATTCAAAAAAAAAATTTACAAAAAAAAATTCGAAAAAAAATCAAAGAGAAAAATTGAAAAAAAAAATTTAAAAAAAAAATCACAAAAAAAATTTCATAAAAAATTTTTAAAAATTTTCAAAAAAAAAATTGAAAAAAAAAAATTAAAAAAAAAAATTTCAAAAAAAATTTTCGTAAAAAAAAATTTTCAAAAAAAATCAAAAAAAATTTTTCAAAGAGAAAAATTGAAAAAAAAATTTTAAAAAAAATTTTAAAAAAAAATTCACAAAAAAAAAATTTCATAAAAAAATTGAAAAAAAAAAAATTGAAAAAAAATTTTTAAAAAAATTTCAAAAAAATTTCGAAAAAAACAATTCAAAAAAAAAATAACAAAAAAAATTTTTAATAAAAAATTTTCAAAAAAAATTTCAAAAAAAATTACAAAAAAAAATACAAGAAAAATTAAAAAAAAAGTTTCAAAAAAAATTGAAAAAAAAATCGAAAAAATAAATTTTCGAAAAAAATTTCAAAAAAAAAATTCAAAAAAAAAATTTTCAAAAAAAAAATTGAAAAAAAAAATTTAAAAAAAATTAAAAAAAATCGAAAAAAAAAATTGGAAAAAAAATTTTCAAAAAAAAAAATTCAAAAAAAATTCAAAAATGAATCGAAAAAAAAAATTTTCGAAAAAAATTTCAAAAAAAAAATTCAAAAAAAAAATTCAAAAAAAAATTTAAAAAAATTTTCTTAAAAAAATTTTAAAAAAATTTTAAAAAAATTTTAAAAAAATTTTAAAAAAATTTTTTAAAAAAATTCTTAAAAAAAATTAAAAAAAAAAATTCAAAAAAAAATTTCAAAAAAAATTTACAAAAAAAAATTCAAAAAAAAAATTACAAAAAAAATTTCGAAAAAAAAATTTCAAATAAAAAATTTTCAAAAAAAATTTCAAAAAAAATTTAAAAAAAAAATCGAAAAAAAATTTTTCGAAAAAATTCGAAAAAAAAATTTCAAAAAAAAATTTACAAAAAAAAATTCAAAAAAAAAATTACAAAAAAAATTTCCAAAAAAAATTACAAAAAAAAATTTAAAGAAAAATTACAAAAAAAAAATTAAAAAAAATTTTAAAAAAAATTTTAAAAAAATTTTCAAAAAACAAATTTCAAAAAAAATTGAAAAAAAAATTTTAAAAAAAATTACAAAAAAAAAACTTAAAAAAATTGAAAAAAAAATTAAAAAAAAAAAATTGGAAAAAAAATTTCAAAAACAAATCAAAAAAAAAATCTAAAAAAAAATTTAAAAAAAATTTTCTTAAAAAAAATTTTAAAAAAAAATTTAAAAAAAAAATTAAAAAAAATTTTCTTAAAAAAAATTTTAAAAAAAAATTCAAAAAAAAATTTCAAAAAAAAATTTACAAAAAAAAAATTCAAAAGAAAAAATTACAAAAAAAATTTCAAATAAAAAATTTTCAAAAAAATTTCAAAAAAAATTTAAAAATAAAATCGAAAAAAAAAATTTTCGAAAAAATTCGAAAAAAAAATTTCAAAAAAAAATTTACAAAAAAAAATTCAAAAAAAAAATTACAAAAAAAATTTCGAAAAAAATTACAAAAAAAAAATTTAAAAAAAATTACAAAAAAAAATTTAAAAAAAAAATTTTAAAAAAATTTTAAGAAAATTAAAAAAAAAAAATTTCAAAAAACTTCAAAAAAAAATTTCAAAAAAATTTAAAAAAAAATTTTTAAAAAATTTCTTAAAAAAATTTTTAAAAAAATTCAAAAAAAAAATTCAAAAAAAAATTTACAAAAAAAAAATTCAAAAAAAAAATTACAAAAAAAAATTCAAAAAAAAAATTTACAAAAAAAATTCAAAAAAAAATCACAAAAAAAAATTTCATAAAAAAATTTTAAAAAATGTTCAAAAAAAAAATTGAAAAAAAAAATAAAAAAAAAATAAAAAAAGATCACTAAAAAATAATTTCATAAAAAAATTTAAAAAAAAGTTCAAAAAAAAATTTACAAAAAAAAATTCAAAAAAAAAAATTTACAAAAAAAAATTTAAAAAAAATTTTCTTAAAAAAAATTTAAAAAAAAAATTTAAAAAAAAAATTTAAAAAAATTTTCTTAAAAAAAATTTAAAAAAAAAAATTCAAAAAAAATTTCAAAAAAAAATTTACAAAAAAAAAATTCAAAAGAAAAAATTACAAAAAAAATTTCAAATAAAAAATTTTCAAAAAAATTTCAAAAAAAATTTAAAAATAAAATCGAAAAAAGAAATTTTCGAAAAAATTCGAAAAAAAAATTTCAAAAAAAAATTTACAAAAAAAACATTCAAAAAAAAAATTACAAAAAAATTTCGAAAAAAATTACAAAAAAAAAATTTAAAAGAAATTACAAAAAAAAATTTAAAAAAAAATTTTAAAAAAATTTTAAGAAAATTAAAAAAAAAAAATTTCAAAAAACTTCAAAAAAAAATTTCAAAAAAATTTAAAAAAAATTTTTAAAAAATTTCTTGAAAAAATTTTTGAAAAAATTCAAAAAAAAAATTCAAAAAAAAATTTACAAAAAAAAAATTCAAAAAAAAATTACAAAAAAAAATTCAAAAAAAAAATTTACAAAAAAAATTCAAAAAAAAATCACAAAAAAAAATTTCATTAAAAAATTTTAAAAAATGTTCAAAAAAAAAATTGAAAAAAAAAATAAAAAAAAAATAAAAAAAGATCACAAAAAAATAATTTCATAAAAAAATTTAAAAAAAAGTTCAAAAAAAAATTTACAAAAAAAAATTCAAAAAAAAAAATTTACAAAAAAAAATTCGAAAAAAAAAATTCAAAAAAAATTTCAAATAAAAAATTTTCAAAAAAAAACTTCAAAACAAATTTCAAGAAAAAATTTCGAAAATTTCGTTAAAAAAAAATTCAAAAAAAAAATTTACGAAAAAAAATTCGAAAAAAAATCAAAGAGAAAAATTGAAAAAAAAATTTAAAAAAAAATTCACAAAAAAAAAATCTCAAAAAAATTTTAAAAAATTTTCAAAAAAAAAATTGAAAAAAAAAATTTCAAAAAAAAAATTTCAAAAAAAATTTTCGTAAAAAAAAATTTTCAAAAAAAATCAAAAAAAATTTTTCAAAGAGAAAAATTGAAAAAAAAATTTAAAAAAAAATTTTTAAAAAAAATTCACAAAAAAAAAATTTCATAAAAAAATTTAAAAAAATTTTCAAAAAAAAATTGAAAAAAAAAATTTTTAAAAAAATTTCAAAAAAAATTCGAAAAAAAAATCGAAAAAATAAATTTTCGAAAAAAATTTCAAAAAAAAAATTGAAAAAAAAAATTTTCAAAAAAAAAATTGAAAAAAAAAATAAAAAAAATTGAAAAAAAATCGAAAAAAAAAATTACAAAAAAAATTCAAAAAAAAATCACAAAAAAAAATTTCATAAAAAAATTTAAAAAAATGTTCAAAAAAAAATTTACAAAAAAAAATTCAAAAAAAAAATTTACAAAAAAAATTCAAAAAAAAATCACAAAAAAAAATTTCATAAAAAAATTTAAAAAAATGTTCAAAAAAAAATTTACAAAAAAAAATTCAAAAAAAAAATTTACAAAAAAAAATTCGAAAAAAAAATTTCAAAAAAAAATTTCAAATAAAAAATTTTCAAAAAAAAACTTCAAAACAAATTTCAAGAAAAAATTTCGAAAATTTCGTAAAAAAAAATTCAAAAAAAAAATTTACAAAAAAAAATTCGAAAAAAAATCTAAGAGAAAAATTGAAAAAAAAAAATTTAAAAAAAAATTCACAAAAAAAAAATTCATAAAAAAATTTTAAAAAATTTTCAAAAAAAATTTTCAAAAAAAAAATTGAAAAAAAAAATTGAAAAAAAAAAATTCAAAAAAAAAATTTCAAAAAAAATTTTCGTAAAAAAAAATTTTCAAAAAAAATCAAAAAAAATTTTTCAAAGAGAAAAATTGAAAAAAAAAATTTAAAAAAAATTTAAAAAAAAATTCACAAAAAAAAAATTTCATAAAAAAATTTTCAAAAAAAAAATTGAAAAAAAAATTTTTAAAAAAATTTCAAAAAAAAATCAAAAAAAACAATTCAAAAAAAAAATTACAAAAAAAATTTCTAATAAAAAATTTTCGAAAAAAATTTCAAAAAAAATTACAAAAAAAAATAGAAGAAAAATTAAAAAAAAAATTTAAAAAAAAATTGAAAAAAAAATCGAAAAATTAAATTTTCGAAAAAAATTTCAAAAAAAAAAATTAAAAAAAAAATTTCAAAAAAAAAATTTAAAAAAAAATTACAAAAAAAAATTTAAAAAAATTTTTAAAAAAATTTTAAAAAAATTTTCAAAAAACAAATTTCAAAAAAAATTGAAAAAAAAAATTTTCGAAAAAAATTTCAAAAAAAAATTCAAAAAAAAAATAAAAAAAAAAATTTAAAAAAATTTTCTTAAAAAAATTTTAAAAAAATTTAAAAATAATTAAAAAAAAAATTTTAAAAAAAATTCTTAAAAAAAATTTTAAAAAAAATTCAAAAAAAAATTTCAAAAAAAATTTAGAAAAAAAAATTCAAAAAAAAAATTACAAAAAAAATTTCGAAAAAAAAAATTTCAAATAAAAAATTTTTAAAAAAAATTACAAAAAAAAATTTAAAAAAAATTTTAAAAAAATTTTCAAAAAACATATTTCAAAAAAAATCGAAAAAAAAAATTTTAAAAAAAATTACAAAAAAAAATTTAAAAAAAATTGAAAAAAAAAATTGATAAAAAAAAATTGGAAAAAAAAATTTCAAAAAAAATTCAAAAAAAAAATCGAAAAAAAAATTTTCGAAAAAAATTTCAAAAAAAAAATTCATAAAAAAAATTTAAAAAAAAAATTAAAAAAAATTTTCTTAAAAAAAATTTTAAAAAAAATTTAAAGAAAAATTTACAAAAAAAAAATTCAAAAGAAAAAATTACAAAAAAAATTTCAAATAAAAAATTTTCAAAAAAAATTTCAAAAAAAATTTAAAAATAAAATCGAAAAAAAAAAATTTCGAAAAAATTCGAAAAAAAAATTTCAAAAAAAAATTTACAAAAAAAAAATTCAAAAGAAAAAATTACAAAAAAATTTCAAATAAAAAATTTTCAAAAAAAATTTAAAAATAAAATCGAAAAAAAAAATTTTCGAAAGAATTCGAAAAAAAAATTTCAAAAAAAAATTTACAAAAAAAAATTAAAAAAAAAAATTACAAAAAAAATTTCGAAAAAAATTACAAAAAAAATTTTAAAAAAAATTACAAAAAAAAATTTAAAAAAAATTTTTAAAAAAATTTTAAGAAAATTTAAAAAAAAAAAATTCAAAAAACTTCAAAAAAAAAATTCAAAAAAATTTAAAAAAAAATTTAAAAAAAATTTCTTAAAAAAATTTAAAAAAAAAATTCAAAAAAAAAATTCAAAAAAAAATTTACAAAAAAAAAATTCAAAAAAAAAATTACAAAAAAAAATTCAAAAAAAAAATTTACAAAAAAAATTCAAAAAAAAATCACAAAAAAAAAATTCATAAAAAAATTTTAAAAAATGTTCAAAAAAAAATTGAAAAAAAAAATAAAAGAAAAATAAAAAAAGATCACAAAAAAATAATTTCATAAAAAAGTTCAAAAAAAAATTTACAAAAAAAATTCAAAAAAAAAAATTTACAAAAAAAAAATTTCAAAAAAAAAATTTCAAATAAAAAATTTTCAAAAAAAAACTTCAAAACAAATTTCAAGAAAAAATTTCGAAAATTTCGTAAAAAAAAATTTAAAAAAATTTTCAAAAAAAAAATTGAAAAAAAAATTGAAAAAAAAATTTCAAAAAAAATTCGAAAAAAATTGAAAAAAAAATCGAAAAAATAAATTTTCGAAAAAAATTTCAAAAAAAAAATTCAAAAAAAAAATTTTCAAAAAAAAAATTGAAAAAAAAATTTAAAAAAAATTGAAAAAAAATCGAAAAAAAAAATTGGAAAAAAAATTTTCAAAAAAAAAAATTCAAAAAAAATTCAAAAATGAATCGAAAAAAAAAATTTTCGAAAAAAATTTCAAAAAAAAAATTCAAAAAAAAAATTCAAAAAAAAAATTTAAAAAAATTTTCTTAAAAAAATTTTAAAAAAATTTTTAAAAAATTTTAAAAAAAATTTTAAAAAAAATTCTTTAAAAAAATTGAAAAAAAATTCAAAAAAAATTTCAAAAAAAATTTACAAAAAAAAATTCAAAAAAAAATTACAAAAAAAATTTCGAAAAAAAAAATTTCAAATAAAAAGTTTTCAAAAAAAATTTAAAAAAAAATTTTAAAAAAAAAATCGAAAAAAAAATTTTTCGAAAAAATTCGAAAAAAAAATTTCAAAAAAAAATTTACAAAAAAAAATTCAAAAAAAAAATTACAAAAAAAATTTCGAAAAAAATTACAAAAAAAAATTTAAAGAAAAATTACAAAAAAAAATTTAAAAAAAATTGAAAAAAAAAATTGAAAAAAAAAAATTGGAAAAAAAAATTTCAAAAAAAATTCAAAAAAAAAATCGAAAAAAATGTCAAAAAAAAAATTCATAAAAAAAAATTTAAAAAAAATTTAAAAAAAATTTTCTTAAAAAAAATTTAAAAAAAAATTTTAAAAAAAATTTACAAAAAAAAAATTCAAAAGAAAAAATTACAAAAAAAATTTCAAAAAAAATTTAAAAATAAAATCGAAAAAAAAAATTTTCGAAAAAATTCGAAAAAAAAATTTCAAAAAAAAATTTACAAAAAAAAAATTCAAAAGAAAAAATTACAAAAAAAATTTCAAATAAAAAATTTTCAAAAAAAATTTAAAAATAAAATCGAAAAAAAAAATTTTCGAAAGAATTCGAAAAAAAAATTTCAAAAAAAAATTTACAAAAAAAAAATTCAAAAAAAAAATTACAAAAAAAATTTCGAAAAAAATTACAAAAAAAATTTTAAAAAAAATTACAAAAAAAAATTTAAAAAAAAATTTTAAAAAAATTTTAAGAAAATTAAAAAAAAAAAAAATTCAAAAAACTTCAAAAAAAAAATTCAAAAAAATTTAAAAAAAATTTCTTGAAAAAATTTAAAAAAAAAATTCAAAAAAAAAATTCAAAAAAAAATTTACAAAAAAAAAATTCAAAAAAAAAATTACAAAAAAAAATTCAAAAAAAAAATTTACAAAAAAAATTCAAAAAAAAATCACAAAAAAAAATTTCATAAAAAAATTTTAAAAAATGTTCAAAAAAAAATTGAAAAAAAAAATAAAAAAAGATCACAAAAAAATAATTTTATAAAAAAGTTCAAAAAAAAAATTACAAAAAAAATTCAAAAAAAAAATTTACAAAAAAAAATTCGAAAAAAAAATTTCAAAAAAAAAATTTCAAATAAAAAATTTTCAAAAAAAACTTCAAAACAAATTTCAAGAAAAAATTTCGAAAATTTCGTAAAAAAAAAATTCAAAAAAAAAATTTACAAAAAAAATTCGAAAAAAAATCAAAGAGAAAAATTGAAAAAAAAAATTTAAAAAAAAAATCACAAAAAAAATTTCATAAAAATTTTTTAAAAATTTTCAAAAAAAAAATTGAAAAAAAAAAAATTAAAAAAAAAATTTCAAAAAAAATTTTCGTAAAAAAAAATTTAAAAAAAAAATTAAAAAAAATTTTCTTAAAAAAAATTTAAAAAAAAAATTCAAAAAAAAATTTCAAAAAAAAATTTACAAAAAAAAAAATTCAAAAGAAAAAATTACAAAAAAAATTTCAAATAAAAAATTTTCAAAAAAATTTCAAAAAAAATTTAAAAATAAAATCGAAAAAAAAAATTTTCGAAAAAATTCGAAAAAAAAATTTCAAAAAAAAATTTACAAAATAAAAATTCAAAAAAAAAATTACAAAAAAAATTTCGAAAAAAATTACAAAAAAAAAATTTTAAAAAAATTACAAAAAAAAATTTAAAAAAAAATTTTAAAAAAATTTTAAGAAAATTTAAAAAAAAAAATTTCAAAAAACTTCAAAAAAAAATTTCAAAAAAATTTAAAAAAAAATTTTAAAAAAATTTCTAAAAAAATTTTTAAAAAAATTCAAAAAAAAATTCAAAAAAAAATCACAAAAAAAAATTTCATAAAAAATTTTTAAAAAATGTTCAAAAAAAAAATTGAAAAAAAAAAATAAAAAAAAAATAAAAAAAGATCACAAAAAAATAATTTCATAAAAAAATTTAAAAAAAAGTTCAAAAAAAAATTTACAAAAAAAATTCAAAAAAAAAATTTACAAAAAAAAATTCGAAAAAAAAATTTCAAAAAAAAAATTTCAAATAAAAAATTTTCAAAAAAAAAATTGAAAAAAAAAATTTTTAAAAAAATTGAAAAAAAATCGAAAAAAAAATTGGAAAAAAAATTTAAAAAAAATTACAAAAAAAAACTTAAAAAAATTGAAAAAAAAAATTAAAAAAAAAAAATTGGAAAAAAAATTTCAAAAAAAATTCAAAAAAAAAATCTAAAAAAAAATTTAAAAAAAATTTTCTTAAAAAAAATTTTTAAAAAAAATTTAAAAAAAATTTTCAAAAAAAATCAAAAAAAATTTTTCAAAGAGAAAAATTGAAAAAAAAATTTAAAAAAAAATTTTTAAAAAAAATTCACAAAAAAAAAATTTCATAAAAAAATTTAAAAAAATTTTCAAAAAAAAATTGAAAAAAAAAATTTTTAAAAAAATTTCAAAAAAAATTCGAAAAAAAAATCTAAAAAATAAATTTTCGAAAAAAATTTCAAAAAAAAATTGAAAAAAAAAATTTTCAAAAAAAAAATTGAAAAAAAATCGAAAAAAAAAAATTACAAAAAAAATTCAAAAAAAAATCACAAAAAAAAATTTCATAAAAAAATTTTAAAAAATGTTCAAAAAAAAATTTACAAAAAAAAAATCAAAAAAAAAATTTACAAAAAAAATTCAAAAAAAAATCACAAAAAAAAATTTCATAAAAAAATTTAAAAAAATGTTCAAAAAAAAATTTACAAAAAAAAATTCAAAAAAAAAATTTACAAAAAAAAATTCGAAAAAAAAATTTCAAAAAAAAAATTTCAAATAAAAAATTTTCAAAAAAAAACTTCAAAACAAATTTCAAGAAAAAATTTCGAAAATTTCGTAAAAAAAAAATTCAAAAAAAAAATTTACAAAAAAAAAAATTCGAAAAAAAATCTAAGAGAAAAATTGAAAAAAAAAATTTTAAAAAAAATTCACAAAAAAAAAATTCATAAAAAAATTTTAAAAAATTTTCAAAAAAAATTTTCAAAAAAAAAATTGAAAAAAAAAATTGAAAAAAAAAATTTCAAAAAAAAAATTTCAAAAAAAATTTTCGTAAAAAAAAATTTTCAAAAAAAATCAAAAAAAATTTTTCAAAGAGAAAAATTGAAAAAAAAATTTTTAAAAAAATTTCAAAAAAAATTCGAAAAAAACAATTCAAAAAAAAAATTACAAAAAAAATTTCTAATAAAAAATTTTCAAAAAAAATTTCAAAAAAAATTACAAAAAAAATTAGAAGAAAAATTAAAAAAAAAATTTAAAAAAAAATTTAAAAAAAATTGAAAAAAAAATCGAAAAATTAAATTTTCGAAAAAAATTTCAAAAAAAAAAATTAAAAAAAAAAAATTTCAAAAAAAAAATTTAAAAAAAAATTACAAAAAAAAATTCAAAAAAATTTTTAAAAAAATTTTAAAAAAATTTTCAAAAAACAAATTTCAAAAAAAATTGAAAAAAAAAAATTTTCGAAAAAAAATTCAAAAAAAAATTCAAAAAAAAAAATAAAAAAAAAAATTTAAAAAAATTTTCTTAAAAAAATTTTAAAAAAATTTAAAAATAATTAAAAAAAAAATTTAAAAAAAAATTCTTAAAAAAAATTTTAAAAAAAATTCAAAAAAAAATTTCGAAAAAAAATTTTGAAAAAAAAATTACAAAAAAAATTTCGAAAAAAAAAATTTCAAATAAAAAATTTTCAAAAAAAATTTCAAAAAAAATTTTTAAAAAAAAATCGAAAAAAAAATTTTTCGAAAAAATTCGAAAAAAAAATTTCAAAAAAAAATTTACAAAAAAAAATTCAAAAAAAAAAATTACAAAAAAAATTTCGAAAAAAATTACAAAAAAAAATTTAAAGAAAAATTACAAAAAAAAATTTTAAAAAAAATTTAAAAAAATTTTCAAAAAACATATTTCAAAAAAAATTGAAAAAAAAATTTTAAAAAAAATTACAAAAAAAAATTTAAAAAAAATTGAAAAAAAAAATTGATAAAAAAAAATTGAAAAAAAAAATTTCAAAAAAAATTCAAAAAAAAATCGAAAAAAAAATTTTCGAAAAAAATTTCAAAAAAAAAATTCATAAAAAAAATTAAAAAAAAAATTAAAAAAAATTTTCTTAAAAAAAATTAAAAAAAAAATTTAAAAAAAAATTTACAAAAAAAAAATTCAAAAGAAAAAATTACAAAAAAAATTTCAAATAAAAAATTTTCAATAAAAATTTCAAAAAAAATTTAAAAATAAAATCGAAAAAAAAAAATTTCTAAAAACTTCGAAAAAAAAATTTCAAAAAAAAATTTACAAAAAAAAAATTCAAAAGAAAAAATTACAAAAAAAATTTCAAATAAAAAATTTTCAAAAAAAATTTAAAAATAAAATCGAAAAAAAAAATTTTCGAAAGAATTCGAAAAAAAAATTTCAAAAAAAAATTTACAAAAAAAAAATTAAAAAAAAAAATTACAAAAAAAATTTCGAAAAAAATTACAAAAAAAATTTAAAAAAAAATTACAAAAAAAAATTTAAAAAAAATTTTTAAAAAAATTTTAAGAAAATTTAAAAAAAAAAATTCAAAAAACTTCAAAAAAAAATTCAAAAAAATTTTAAAAAAAATTTAAAAAAAATTTCTTAAAAAAATTTTAAAAAAAAATTCAAAAAAAAAATTCAAAAAAAAATTTACAAAAAAAAAATTCAAAAAAAAAATTACAAAAAAAAATTCGAAAAAAAAATTTACAAAAAAAATTCAAAAAAAAATCACAAAAAAAAAATTCATAAAAAAATTTAAAAAAATGTTCAAAAAAAAATTGAAAAAAAAATAAAAAAAAAATAAAAAAAGATCACAAAAAAATAATTTCATAAAAAAGTTCAAAAAAAAATTTACAAAAAAAATTCAAAAAAAAATTTCATAAAAAAATTTAAAAAAATGTTCAAAAAAAAATTTACAAAAAAAAATTCAAAAAAAAAATTTACAAAAAAAAATTCGAAAAAAAAATTTCAAAAAAAAAATTTCAAATAAAAAATTTTCAAAAAAAAACTTCAAAACAAATTTCAAGAAAAAATTTCGAAAATTTCGTAAAAAAAAATTTAAAAAAATTTTCAAAAAAAAAATTGAAAAAAAAATTTTTTAAAAAATTTCAAAAAAAATTCGAAAAAAACAATTCAAAAAAAAAAATAACAAAAAAAATTTCTAATAAAAAATTTTCAAAAAAAATTTCAAAAAAAATTACAAAAAAAATACAAGAAAAATTAAAAAAAAAATTTCAAAAAAAATTGAAAAAAAAATCGAAAAAATAAATTTTCGAAAAAAATTAAAAAAAAAAAATTCAAAAAAAAAATTTTCAAAAAAAAAAATTGAAAAAAAAAAATTGAAAAAAAAATTTAAAAAAAATTGAAAAAAAATCAAAAAAAAAATTGGAAAAAAAATTTTCAAAAAAAAAAATTCAAAAAAAATTCAAAAATGAATCGAAAAAAAAAATTTTCGAAAAAAATTTCAAAAAAAAAATTCAAAAAAAAATTCAAAAAAAAAATTAAAAAAATTTTCTTAAAAAAATTTTAAAAAAATTTTTAAAAAATTTTAAAAAAAATTTAAAAAAAAAATTCTTTGAAAAAATTAAAAAAAAATTCAAAAAAAAATTTCAAAAAAAATTTACAAAAAAAAATTCAAAAAAAAAATTACAAAAAAAATTTCGAAAAAAAAAATTTCAAATAAAAAGTTTTCAAAAAAAATTTAAAAAAAAAATTTAAAAAAAAAAATCGAAAAAAAATTTTTCGAAAAAATTCGAAAAAAAAATTTCAAAAAAAAATTTACAAAAAAAAATTCAAAAAAAAAATTACAAAAAAAATTTCGAAAAAAATTACAAAAAAAAATTTAAAGAAAAATTACAAAAAAAAAATTTAAAAAAATTTTAAAAAAAATTTTAAAAAAATTTTCAAAAAACAAATTTAAAAAAAAATTGAAAAAAAAATTAAAAAAAAAATTACAAAAAAAAACTTAAAAAAAATTGAAAAAAAAAATTTAAAAAAAAAATTGGAAAAAAATTTCAAAAAAAATTCAAAAAAAAAATCTAAAAAAAAATTTAAAAAAAAATTTCTTAAAAAAAATTTAAAAAAAAAATTTAAAAAAAAAATTTAAAAAAAATTTCTTAAAAAAAATTAAAAAAAAAAAATTCAAAAAAAAATTTCAAAAAAAAATTTCCAAAAAAAAAATTCAAAAGAAAAAATTACAAAAAAAATTTCAAATAAAAAATTTTCAAAAAAATTTCAAAAAAAATTTAAAAATAAAATCGAAAAAAAAAATTTTCGAAAAAATTCGAAAAAAAAATTTCAAAAAAAAATTTACAAAAAAAAAATTCAAAAAAAAAATTACAAAAAAAATTTCGAAAAAAATTACAAAAAAAAATTTAAAAAAAATTACAAATAAAAATTTAAAAAAAAATTTTAAAAAAATTTTAAGAAAATTAAAAAAAAAAAATTTCAAAAAACTTCAAAAAAAAATTTCAAAAAAATTTAAAAAAAAATTTTTAAAAAATTTCTTAAAAAAATTTTTAAAAAAATTCAAAAAAAAAATTCAAAAAAAAATTTACAAAAAAAAAATTTACAAAAAAAATTCAAAAAAAAATCACAAAAAAAAATTTCATAAAAAAATTTTAAAAAATGTTCAAAAAAAAAAATTGAAAAAAAAATAAAAAAAAAAATAAAAAAAGATCACAAAAAAATAATTTCATGAAAAAATTTAAAAAAAAGTTCAAAAAAAAATTTACAAAAAAAAATTCAAAAAAAAAATTTACAAAAAAAAATTCGAAAAAAAAATTTCAAAAAAAAATTTAAAATAAAAAATTTTCAAAAAAAACTTCAAAACAAATTTCAAGAAAAAATTTCGAAAATTTCGTAAAAAAAAAATTCAAAAAAAAAAATTTACGAAAAAAAATTCGAAAAAAATCAAAGAGAAAAATTGAAAAAAAAAATTTAAAAAAAAATTCACAAAAAAAAAATTTCATAAAAAAATTTTAAAACATTTTCAAAAAAAAAATTGAAAAAAAAAAATTTAAAAAAAAAATTTCGAAAAAAATTTTCGTAAAAAAAAATTTTCAAAAAAATTTCATACAAAAATTTAAAAAAATTTTCAAAAAAAAATTGAAAAAAAAATTTTTTAAAAAATTTCAAAAAAAATTCGAAAAAAACAATTGAAAAAAAAATTACAAAAAAAATTTCTAATAAAAAATTTTCAAAAAAAATTTCAAAAAAAATTACAAAATAAAATTACAAGAAAAATTAAAAAAAATTTCAAAAAAAATTGAAAAAAAAATCGAAAAAATAAATTTTCGAAAAAAATTTCAAAAAAAATTGAAAAAAAAAATTTTCAAAAAAAAAATTGAAAAAAAAAATTTAAAAAAAATTGAAAAAAAATCGAAAAAAAAAATTGGAAAAAAAATTTTCAAAAAAAAAAATTCAAAAATGAATCGAAAAAAAAAATTTTCGAAAAAAATTTCAAAAAAAAAATTCAAAAAAAAAAATTTTCTTAAAAAAAATTTTAAAAAAATTTAAAAAAAATTTTTAAAAAAATTTTAAAAAAAATTCTTAAAAAAAATTAAAAAAAAATTCAAAAAAAAATTTCAAAAAAAATTTACAAAAAAAAATTCAAAAAAAAAATTACAAAAAAAATTTCGAAAAAAAAAATTTCAAATAAAAAATTTTCAAAAAAAATTTCAAAAAAAATTTAAAAAAAAAATCGAAAAAAAATTTTTCGAAAAAATTCGAAAAAAAAATTTCAAAAAAAAAATTACAAAAAAAATTCAAAAAAAAATTACAAAAAAAATTTCGAAAAAAATTACAAAAAAAAATTTAAAGAAAAATTACAAAAAAAAAATTAAAAAAAATTTTTAAAAAAATTTTAAAAAAATTTTCAAAAAACAAATTTAAAAAAAAATTGAAAAAAAAATTTAAAAAAAATAACAAAAAAAATTTTAAAAAAATTGAAAAAAAAAATTGAAAAAAAAATTGGAAAAAAAATTCAAAAAAATTCAAAAAAAAAATCGAAAAAAAAATTTTCGAAAAAAATTTCAAAAAAACAATTCATAAAAAAAATTTAAAAAAAAATTTAAAAAAAAATTTATTAAAAAAAATTTAAAAAAAAAATTTAAAAAAAAAATTTAAAAAAATTTAAAAAAAAAATTCAAAAAAAAATTTCAAAAAAAAATTTACAAAAAAAAATTCAAAAGAAAAAATTACAAAAAAAATTTCAAATAAAAAATTTTCAAAAAAAATTTCAAAAAAAAATTTCAAAAAAAAATTTACAAAAAAAAAATTCAAAAAAAAAATTACAAAAAAAATTTCGAAAAAAATTACAAATAAAAATTTAAAAAAAAATTACAAAAAAAAATTTAAAAAAATTTCTTAAAAAAATTTAAAAAAAAATTCAAAAAAAAAATTCAAAAAAAAATTTACAAAAAAAAAATTCAAAAAAAAAATTACAAAAAAAAATTCAAAAAAAAAATTTACAAAAAAAATTAAAAAAAAAATCACAAAAAAAAATTTCATAAAAAAATTTAAAAAAATGTCCAAAAAAAAATTGAAAAAAAAAATAAAAAAAAAATAAAAAAAGATCACAAAAAATAATTTCATAAAAAAATTTAAAAAAAAGTTCAAAAAAAAATTTACAAAAAAAAATTCAAAAAAAAAAATTTACAAAAAAAAATTCGAAAAAAAAATTTCAAAAAAAAAAATTTCAAATAAAAAATTTTCAAAAAAAACTTCAAAACAAATTTCAAGAAAAAATTTCGAAAATTTCGTAAAAAAAAAATTCAAAAAAAAAATTTACAAAAAAAAATTCGAAAAAAAATCAAAGAGAAAAATTGAAAAAAAAATTTTAAAAAAATTCACAAAAAAAAAATCATAAAAAAATAATTTCATAAAAAAATTTAAAAAAAAATCGAAAAAAAAATTGAAAAAAAAAATTTCAAAAAAAAAATTTCAAAAAAAATTTTCGTAAAAAAAATTTTTCAAAAAAAATCAAAAAAAATTTTTCAAAGAGAAAAATTGAAAAAAAAATTTTAAAAAAAATTTAAAAAAAAAATTCACAAAAAAAAATTTCATAAAAAAATTTAAAAAAAGTTTAAAAAAAAAAATTGAAAAAAAAAATTTTAAAAAAATTTCAAAAAAAATTCGAAAAAAACAATTCAATAAAAAAAATTACAAAAAAAAATTCTAATAAAAAATTTAAAAAAAAATTTCAAAAAAAATTGAAAAAAAAATCGAAAAAATAAATTTTCGAAAAAAATTTCAAAAAAAAAATTCAAAAAAAAAATTTTCAAAAAAAAAATTCAAAAAAAAATTTAAAAAAAATTTTCAAAAAAAATTCACAAAAAAAAATCTCCAAAAAAATGTAAAAAAATCAAAAAAAAATTCAAAGAAAATTTAAAAAAAAAATTAAAGAAAAAAATTCAAAAAAAAAATTTTCAAAAAAAAAATTGAAAAAAAAATTCAAAAAAAATTAAAAAAAAAATTCACAAAAAAATTATTTCATAAAAAAATTTTAAAAAAAATCGAAAAAAAAATTTTCGAGAAAAATTTTAAAAAAATTCAAAAAAAAATTTCAAAAAAATTGGAAAAAAAAATAAATTTCAAAAAAAAATTTTCAAGAGAAAATTTTTCAAAAAAAAAAAATTCAAGAAAAAATTCAAAAAAAATATGAAAAATAAATAAAAAAAAAATTCGGAAAAAAAAAATTTCAAAAAAAATTTTAAAAAAATTGGAAAAAAAAATTTCAAAGAAAAATTTCAAAAAAAAAATTAAAAAAAATTTAAAAAAAAATTAAAAAAAAATTTTAAAAAAAAATTCACAAGAAAAAAATTTCATAAAAAAATTTAAAAAAATTTTCAAAAAAAAATTTAAAAAAAAATTTTAAAAAAAATTTAAAAAAAAATTCACCAAAAAAAATTTCATAAAAAAATTTAAAAAAATTTTCAAAAAAAAATTAAAAAAAATTTTCAAAAAAAAATTAAAAAAAAAATTAAAAAAAAAATTTTCTTAAAAAAAATTTAAAAAAAAATTTTAAAAAAAATCGAAAAAAAATTTTTCGAAAAAATTGAAAAAAAAAATTTCAAAAAAAAATTTACAAAAAAAATTCAAAAAAAAAATTACAAAAAAAATTTCGAAAAAAAATTTCAAATAAAAAATTTTCAAAAAAAATTTCGAAAAAAATTACAAAAAAAAATTTAAAAAAAAATTACAAAAAAAATTTAAAAAAATTTTCAAAAAAAAATTTCAAAAAAAAATTCAAAAAAAAATTACAAAAAAAATTTCAAATAAAAAATTTTCAAAAAAAATTTCAAAAAAAATTTTAAAAAAATTGGAAAAAAAATTTACAAAAAAAAATTCAAAAAAAAAATTACAAAAAAAATTTCAAATAAAAAATTTTCAAAAAAAAATTCAAAAAAAATGTTTAAAAAAAATCGAAAAAAAAAATTTTCGAAAAAATTCGAAAAAAAAATTTCAAAAAAAAATTTACAAAAAAAGAATTCAAAAAAAAAATTACAAAAAAAATTTCGAAAAAAATTACAAAAAAAAATTTTAAAAAAAATTACAAAAAAAAAATTTAAAAAAATTTTAAAAAAAATTTAAAAAAATTTTTCAAAAAACAAATTTCAAAAAAAATTCAAAAAAAAATTTTAAAAAAAATTACAAAAAAAAATTTAAAAAAAATTGAAAAAAAAAATTGGAAAAAAAAATTTCAAAAAAAAATTTCAAAAAAAAAATCGAAAAAAAAAATTTTCGAAAAAGATTTCAAAAAAAAAATTCAAAAAAAAAATTAAAAAAAAAATTTAAAAAAAATTTTTTTAAAAAAAATTTAAAAAAAAATTAAAAAAAAAATTCAAAAAAAATTTTCTTAAAAAAAATTAAAAAAAAATTTTCAAAAAAAATTTCAAAAAAAATTTAAAAAAAAATCGAAAAAAAAAAAATTTCGAAAAAATTCGAAAAAAAAATTTCAAAAAAAAATTTACAAAAAAAAATTCAAAAAAAAAATTCAAAAAAAAATTTACAAAAAAAAAATTCAAAAAAAAAATTACAAAAAAAAATTCAAAAAAAAAATTTACAAAAAAAATTCAAAAAAAAATCACAAAAAAAAATTTCATAAAAAAATTTAAAAAAATGTTCAAAAAAAAATTGAAAAAAAAAATAAAAAAAGATCACAAAAAAATAATTTCATAAAAAAGTTCAAAAAAAAATTTACAAAAAAAATTCAAAAAAAAAATTTACAAAAAAAATTCGAAAAAAAAATTTCAAAAAAAAAATTTCAAATAAAAAATTTTCAAAAAAAACTTCAAAACAAATTTCAAGAAAAAATTTCGAAAATTTCGTAAAAAAAAAATTCAAAAAAAAAATTTACAAAAAAAAAATCGAAAAAAAATCAAAGAGAAAAATTGAAAAAAAAAATTTAAAAAAAAAATCACAAAAAAAATTTCATAAAAAATTTTTAAAAATTTTCAAAAAAAAAAATTGAAAAAAAAAATTAAAAAAAAAAATTTCAAAAAAAATTTTCGTAAAAAAAAATTTTCAAAAAAAATCAAAAAAAATTTTTCAAAGAGAAAAATTAAAAAAAAAATTTTAAAAAAAATTAAAAAAAAAAATTCACAAAAAAAAAATTTCATAAAAAAATTGAAAAAAAAAAATTGAAAAAAAAATTTTTAAAAAAATTTCAAAAAAATTTCGAAAAAAACAATTAAAAAAAAAATAAAAAAAATTTCTAATAAAAAATTTTCAAAAAAAATTTCAAAAAAAATTACAAAAAAAAATACAAGAAAAATTAAAAAAAAAGTTTCAAAAAAAATTGAAAAAAAAATCGAAAAAATAAATTTTCGAAAAAAATTTCAAAAAAAAAATTCAAAAAAAAAATTTTCAAAAAAAAAATTGAAAAAAAAATTTTTAAAAAAATTGAAAAAAAATCGAAAAAAAAAATTGGAAAAAAAATTTTCAAAAAAAAAAATTCAAAAAAAATTCAAAAATGAATCGAAAAAAAAAATTTTCGAAAAAAATTTCAAAAAAAAAATTCAAAAAAAAAATTCAAAAAAAAATTTAAAAAAATTTTCTTAAAAAAATTTTTAAAAAATTTTGAAAAAAATTTAAAAAAAATTTTTTAAAAAAATTCTTAAAAAAAATTTAAAAAAAAAATTCAAAAAAAAATTTCAAAAAAAATTTACAAAAAAAAATTCAAAAAAAAAATTACAAAAAAAATTTCGAAAAAAAAAATTTCAAATAAAAAATTTTCAAAAAAAATTTCAAAAAAAATTTAAAAAAAAAAATCGAAAAAAAAATTTTTCGAAAAAATTCGAAAAAAAAATTTCAAAAAAAAATTTACAAAAAAAAATTCAAAAAAAAAATTACAAAAAAAATTTCGAAAAAAATTACAAAAAAAAATTTAAAGAAAAATTACAAAAAAAAAATTAAAAAAAATTTTAAAAAAAATTTAAAAAAAATTTTCAAAAAACAAATTTCAAAAAAAATTGAAAAAAAAATTTAAAAAAAAATTACAAAAAAAAAACTTAAAAAAATTGAAAAAAAAAATTTAAAAAAAAAAATTGGAAAAAAAATTTCAAAAAAAATTCAAAAAAAAAATCTAAAAAAAAATTTAAAAAAAATTTTCTTAAAAAAAATTTTTAAAAAAAATTTAAAAAAAAAATTAAAAAAAATTTTCTTAAAAAAAATTTTAAAAAAAAATTCAAAAAAAAATTTCAAAAAAAAATTTACAAAAAAAAAATTCAAAAGAAAAAATTACAAAAAAAATTTCAAATAAAAAATTTTCAAAAAAAAAATTCAAAAAAAAAATTACAAAAAAAATTTCGAAAAAAATTACAAAAAAAAAATTTAAAAAAAATTACAAAAAAAAATTTTAAAAAATTTTTAAGAAAATTAAAAAAAAAAAATTTCAAAAAACTTCAAAAAAAAATTTCAAAAAAATTTCAAAAAAAATTTTTAAAAAAAAAATTGAAAAAAAAAATAAAAAAAATTGAAAAAAAATCGAAAAAAAAAAATTACAAAAAAAATTCAAAAAAAAATCACAAAAAAAAATTTCATAAAAAAATTTTAAAAAATGTTCAAAAAAAAATTTACAAAAAAAAATTCAAAAAAAAAATTTACAAAAAAAATTCAAAAAAAAATCACAAAAAAAAATTTCATAAAAAAATTTAAAAAAATGTTCAAAAAAAAATTTACAAAAAAAAATTCAAAAAAAAAATTTACAAAAAAAAATTCGAAAAAAAAATTTCAAAAAAAAAATTTCAAATAAAAAATTTTCAAAAAAAAACTTCAAAACAAATTTCAAGAAAAAATTTCGAAAATTTCGTAAAAAAAAAATTCAAAAAAAAAATTTACAAAAAAAAAATTCGAAAAAAAATCTAAGAGAAAAATTGAAAAAAAAAATTTTAAAAAAAATTCACAAAAAAAAAATTCATAAAAAAATTTTAAAAAATTTTCAAAAAAAATTTTCAAAAAAAAAATTGAAAAAAAAAATTTCAAAAAAAAATTTCAAAAAAAAAATTTCAAAAAAAATTTTCGTAAAAAAAAATTTTCAAAAAAAATCAAAAAAAATTTTTCAAAGAGAAAAATTGAAAAAAAAAATTTAAAAAAAATTTTAAAAAAAATTCACAAAAAAAAAATTTCATAAAAAAATTTTCAAAAAAAAAATTGAAAAAAAAATTTTTAAAAAAATTTCAAAAAAAATTCGAAAAAAACAATTCAAAAAAAAAATTACAAAAAAAATTTCTAATAAAAAATTTTCAAAAAAAATTTCAAAAAAAATTACAAAAAAAATTAGAAGAAAAATAAAAAAAAAATTTAAAAAAAAATTTAAAAAAAATTGAAAAAAAAATCGAAAAATTAAATTTTCGAAAAAAATTTCAAAAAAAAAAATTAAAAAAAAAAATTTCAAAAAAAAAATTTAAAAAAAAATTACAAAAAAAAATTTAAAAAAATTTTTAAAAAAATTTTTAAAAAATTTTCAAAAAACAAATTTCAAAAAAAATTGAAAAAAAAAAATTTTCGAAAAAAATTTCAAAAAAAAATTCAAAAAAAAATAAAAAAAAAAATTTAAAAAAATTTTCTTAAAAAAATTTTAAAAAAATTTAAAAATAATTAAAAAAAAAATTTAAAAAAAAATTCTTAAAAAAAATTTTAAAAAAAATTCAAAAAAAAATTTCGAAAAAAAATTTAGAAAAAAAAATTACAAAAAAAATTTCGAAAAAAAAAATTTCAAATAAAAAATTTTCAAAAAAAATTTCAAAAAAAATTTTTAAAAAAAAATCGAAAAAAAAATTTTTCGAAAAAATTCGAAAAAAAAATTTCAAAAAAAAATTTACAAAAAAAAATTCAAAAAAAAAAATTACAAAAAAAATTTCGAAAAAATTACAAAAAAAAATTTAAAGAAAAATTACAAAAAAAAATTTTAAAAAAAATTTAAAAAATTTTTCAAAAAACATATTTCAAAAAAAATTGAAAAAAAAATTTTAAAAAAAATTACAAAAAAAAATTTAAAAAAAATTGAAAAAAAAAATTGATAAAAAAAAATTGAAAAAAAAAATTTCAAAAAAAATTCAAAAAAAAAATCGAAAAAAAAATTTTCGAAAAAAATTTCAAAAAAAAAATTCATAAAAAAAATTTTAAAAAAAAATTAAAAAAAATTTTAAAAAAAATTTACAAAAAAAAAATTCAAAAGAAAAAATTACAAAAAAAATTTCAAATAAAAAATTTTCAATAAAAATTTCAAAAAAAATTTAAAAATAAAATCGAAAAAAAAAAATTTCTAAAAACTTCGAAAAAAAAATTTCAAAAAAAAATTTACAAAAAAAAAATTCAAAAGAAAAAATTACAAAAAAAATTTCAAATAAAAAATTTTCAAAAAAAATTTAAAAATAAAATCGAAAAAAAAAATTTTCGAAAGAATTCGAAAAAAAAATTTCAAAAAAAAATTTACAAAAAAAAAATTAAAAAAAAAAATTACAAAAAAAATTTCGAAAAAAATTACAAAAAAAATTTAAAAAAAAATTACAAAAAAAAATTTAAAAAAAATTTTTAAAAAAATTTTAAGAAAATTAAAAAAAAAAAAATTCAAAAAACTTCAAAAAAAAAATTCAAAAAAATTTTAAAAAAAATTTAAAAAAAATTTCTTAAAAAAATTTAAAAAAAAAATTCAAAAAAAAAATTCAAAAAAAAATTTACAAAAAAAAAATTCAAAAAAAAAATTACAAAAAAAAATTCGAAAAAAAAATTTACAAAAAAAATTCAAAAAAAAATCACAAAAAAAAAATTCATAAAAAAATTTAAAAAAATGTTCAAAAAAAAATTGAAAAAAAAAATAAAAAAAAAATAAAAAAAGATCACAAAAAAATAATTTCATAAAAAAGTTCAAAAAAAAATTTACAAAAAAAATTCAAAAAAAAAATTTACGAAAAAAAAATTTCAAAAAAAAAATTTCAAATAAAAAATTTTCAAAAAAAAACTTCAAAACAAATTTCAAGAAAAAATTTCGAAAATTTCGTAAAAAAAAATTTAAAAAAATTTTCAAAAAAAAAATTGAAAAAAAAATTTTTTAAAAAATTTCAAAAAAAATTCGAAAAAAACAATTCAAAAAAAAAATAACAAAAAAAATTTCTAATAAAAAATTTTCAAAAAAAATTTCAAAAAAAATTACAAAAAAAATACAAGAAAAATTAAAAAAAAAATTTCAAAAAAAATTGAAAAAAAAATCGAAAAAATAAATTTTCGAAAAAAATTTAAAAAAAAAAATTCAAAAAAAAAATTTTCAAAAAAAAAATTGAAAAAAAAAAATTGAAAAAAAAATTTAAAAAAAATTGAAAAAAAATCAAAAAAAAAATTGGAAAAAAAATTTTCAAAAAAAAAAATTCAAAAATGAATCGAAAAAAAAAATTTTCGAAAAAAATTTCAAAAAAAAAAATCAAAAAAAAAATTCAAAAAAAAAATTTAAAAAAATTTTCTTAAAAAAATTTTAAAAAAATTTTTAAAAAATTTTAAAAAAAATTTAAAAAAAAAATTCTTTGAAAAAATTAAAAAAAAATTCAAAAAAAAATTTCAAAAAAAATTTACAAAAAAAAATTCAAAAAAAAAATTACAAAAAAAATTTCGAAAAAAAAATTTCAAATAAAAAGTTTTCAAAAAAAATTTAAAAAAAAATTTAAAAAAAAAAATCGAAAAAAAATTTTTCGAAAAAATTCGAAAAAAAAATTTCAAAAAAAAATTTACAAAAAAAAATTCAAAAAAAAAATTACAAAAAAAAATTCGAAAAAAATTACAAAAAAAAATTTAAAGAAAAATTACAAAAAAAAAATTTAAAAAAATTTTAAAAAAAATTTAAAAAAAATTTTCAAAAAACAAATTTAAAAAAAAATTGAAAAAAAAATTTAAAAAAAAATTACAAAAAAAAACTTAAAAAAAATTGAAAAAAAAAATTAAAAAAAAAATTGGAAAAAAATTTCAAAAAAAATTCAAAAAAAAAATCTAAAAAAAAATTTAAAAAAAAATTTCTTAAAAAAAATTAAAAAAAAAAATTTAAAAAAAAAATTTAAAAAAAATTTCTTAAAAAAAATTTAAAAAAAAAATTCAAAAAAAAATTTCAAAAAAAAAATTACAAAAAAAAAATTCAAAAGAAAAAATTACAAAAAAAATTTCAAATAAAAAATTTTCAAAAAAATTTCAAAAAAAATTTAAAAATAAAATCGAAAAAAAAAATTTTCGAAAAAATTCGAAAAAAAAATTTCAAAAAAAAATTTACAAAAAAAAATTCAAAAAAAAAATTACAAAAAAAATTTCGAAAAAAATTACAAAAAAAAATTTAAAAAAAATTACAAAAAAAAATTTTAAAAAAAATTTTAAAAAAATTTTAAGAAAATTAAAAAAAAAAATTTCAAAAAACTTCAAAAAAAAATTTCAAAAAAATTTAAAAAAAAATTTTTAAAAAATTTCTTAAAAAAATTTTTAAAAAAATTCAAAAAAAAAATTCAAAAAAAAATTTACAAAAAAAAAATTCAAAAAAAAAAATTACAAAAAAAAATTCAAAAAAAAAATTTACAAAAAAAATTCAAAAAAAAATCACAAAAAAAAATTTCATAAAAAAAATTTTAAAAAATGTTCAAAAAAAAAAATTGAAAAAAAAATAAAAAAAAAATAAAAAAAGATCACAAAAAAATAATTTCATAAAAAAATTTTAAAAAAAGTTCAAAAAAAAATTTACAAAAAAAAATTCAAAAAAAAAATTTACAAAAAAAAATTCGAAAAAAAAATTTCAAAAAAAAATTTCAAATAAAAAATTTTCAAAAAAAACTTCAAAACAAATTTCAAGAAAAAATTTCGAAAATTTCGTAAAAAAAAAATTCAAAAAAAAAAATTTACGAAAAAAAATTCGAAAAAAATCAAAGAGAAAAATTGAAAAAAAAAATTTAAAAAAAAATTCACAAAAAAAAAATTTCATAAAAAAATTTTAAAAAATTTTCAAAAAAAAAATTGAAAAAAAAAAATTAAAAAAAAAAATTTCGAAAAAAATTTTCGTAAAAAAAAATTTTCAAAAAAATTTCATAAAAAAATTTAAAAAAATTTTCAAAAAAAAATTGAAAAAAAAATTTTTTAAAAAATTTCAAAAAAAATTCGAAAAAAACAATTGAAAAAAAAATTACAAACAAAATTTCTAATAAAAAATTTTCAAAAAAAATTTCAAAAAAAATTACAAAATAAAATTACAAGAAAAATTAAAAAAAATTTCAAAAAAAATTGAAAAAAAAATCGAAAAAATAAATTTTCGAAAAAAATTTCAAAAAAAATTGAAAAAAAAAATTTTCAAAAAAAAAATTGAAAAAAAAAATTTAAAAAAAATTGAAAAAAAATCGAAAAAAAAAATTGGAAAAAAAATTTTCAAAAAAAAAAATTCAAAAATGAATCGAAAAAAAAAATTTTCGAAAAAAATTTCAAAAAAAAAATTCAAAAAAAAAAATTTTCTTAAAAAAAATTTTAAAAAAATTTAAAAAAAATTTTTAAAAAAATTTTAAAAAAAATTCTTAAAAAAAATTAAAAAAAAATTCAAAAAAAAATTTCAAAAAAAATTTACAAAAAAAAATTCAAAAAAAAAATTACAAAAAAAATTTCGAAAAAAAAAATTTCAAATAAAAAATTTTCAAAAAAAATTTCAAAAAAAATTTAAAAAAAAAATCGAAAAAAAAATTTTTCGAAAAAATTCGAAAAAAAAATTTCAAAAAAAAAATTACAAAAAAAATTCAAAAAAAAATTACAAAAAAAATTTCGAAAAAAATTACAAAAAAAAATTTAAAGAAAAATTACAAAAAAAAAATTAAAAAAAATTTTTAAAAAAATTTTTAAAAAATTTTCAAAAAACAAATTTCAAAAAAAATTGAAAAAAAAATTTAAAAAAAATAAAAAAAATTTTAAAAAAATTGAAAAAAAAAATTGAAAAAAAAATTGGAAAAAAAATTCAAAAAAATTCAAAAAAAAAATCGAAAAAAAAATTTTCGAAAAAAATTTCAAAAAAACAATTCATAAAAAAAATTTTAAAAAAAATTTAAAAAAAAATTTCTTAAAAAAAATTTTTAAAAAAAATTTAAAAAAAAAATTTAAAAAAATTTAAAAAAAAAATTCAAAAAAAAATTTCAAAAAAAAATTTACAAAAAAAAATTCAAAAGAAAAAATTACAAAAAAAATTTCAAATAAAAAATTTTCAAAAAAAATTTCAAAAAAAATTTAAAAATAAAATCGAAAAAAAAAATTTTCGAAAAAATTCGAAAAAAAAATTTCAAAAAAAAATTTACAAAAAAAAAATTCAAAAAAAAAATTACAAAAAAAATTTCGAAAAAAATTACAAATAAAAATTTAAAAAAAAATTACAAAAAAAAATTTAAAAAAAATTTTAAAAAAAAATTTAAAAAAATTTCTTAAAAAAATTTAAAAAAAAATTCAAAAAAAAAATTCAAAAAAAAATTTACAAAAAAAAAATTCAAAAAAAAAATTACAAAAAAAAATTCAAAAAAAAAAATTACAAAAAAAATTCAAAAAAAAATCACAAAAAAAAATTTCATAAAAAAATTTAAAAAAATGTTCAAAAAAAAATTGAAAAAAAAAATAAAAAAAAAATAAAAAAAGATCACAAAAAAATAATTTCATAAAAAAATTTAAAAAAAAGTTCAAAAAAAAATTTACAAAAAAAAATTCAAAAAAAAAAATTTACAAAAAAAAATTCGAAAAAAAAATTTCAAAAAAAAAAATTTCAAATAAAAAATTTTCAAAAAAAACTTCAAAACAAATTTCAAGAAAAAATTTCGAAAATTTCGTAAAAAAAAAATTCAAAAAAAAAATTTACAAAAAAAAATTCGAAAAAAAATCAGAGAAAAATTGAAAAAAAAATTTAAAAAAAATTCACAAAAAAAAAATCATAAAAAAATAATTTCATAAAAAAATTAAAAAAAAAATCGAAAAAAAAATTGAAAAAAAAAATTTCAAAAAAAAAATTTCAAAAAAAATTTTCGTAAAAAAAATTTTTCAAAAAAAATCAAAAAAAATTTTTCAAAGAGAAAAATTGAAAAAAAAATTTTAAAAAAAATTTAAAAAAAAAATTCACAAAAAAAAATTTCATAAAAAAATTTAAAAAAAGTTTAAAAAAAAAAATTGAAAAAAAAAATTTTAAAAAAATTTCAAAAAAAATTCGAAAAAAACAATTCAATAAAAAAAATTACAAAAAAAAATTCTAATAAAAAATTTAAAAAAAAATTTCAAAAAAAATTGAAAAAAAAATCGAAAAAATAAATTTTCGAAAAAAATTTCAAAAAAAAAATTCAAAAAAAAAATTTTCAAAAAAAAAATTCAAAAAAAAATTTAAAAAAAATTTTCAAAAAAAATTCACAAAAAAAAATCTCCAAAAAAAATGTAAAAAAATCAAAAAAAAATTCAAAGAAAATTTAAAAAAAAAATTAAAGAAAAAAATTCAAAAAAAAAATTTTCAAAAAAAAAATTGAAAAAAAAATTCAAAAAAAATTAAAAAAAAAATTCACAAAAAAATAATTTCATAAAAAAATTTTAAAAAAAATCGAAAAAAAAATTTTCGAGAAAAATTTTAAAAAAATTCAAAAAAAAATTTCAAAAAAATTGGAAAAAAAAATAAATTTCAAAAAAAAATTTTCAAGAGAAAATTTTTCAAAAAAAAAAAATTCAAGAAAAAATTCAAAAAAAATATGAAAAATAAATAAAAAAAAAATTCGGAAAAAAAAAATTTCAAAAAAAATTTTAAAAAAATTGGAAAAAATAATTTCAAAGAAAAATTTCAAAAAAAAAATTAAAAAAAATTTTAAAAAAATTTAAAAAAAAATTTAAAAAAAAAATTCACAAAAAAAAAATTTCATAAAAGAATTCAAAAAAATTTTCAAAAAAAAATTTAAAAAAAAATTTTAAAAAAAATTTAAAAAAAAATTCACCAAAAAAAATTTCATAAAAAAATTTAAAAAAATTTTCAAAAAAAAATTAAAAAAAATTTTCAAAAAAAAATTTAAAAAAAAATTTAAAAAAAAATTTTCTTAAAAAAAATTTCAAAAAAAATTTTAAAAAAAATCGAAAAAAAATTTTTCGAAAAAATTGAAAAAAAAAATTTCAAAAAAAAATTTACAAAAAAAATTCAAAAAAAAAATTACAAAAAAAATTTCGAAAAAAAATTTCAAATAAAAAATTTTCAAAAAAAATTTCGAAAAAAATTACAAAAAAAAATTTAAAAAAAAATTACAAAAAAAAATTTAAAAAAATTTTCAAAAAAAAATTTCAAAAAAAAATTCAAAAAAAAATTACAAAAAAAATTTCAAATAAAAAATTTTCAAAAAAAATTTCAAAAAAAATTTTAAAAAAATTGGAAAAAAAATTTACAAAAAAAAATTCAAAAAAAAAATTACAAAAAAAATTTCAAATAAAAAATTTTCAAAAAAAAATTCAAAAAAAATGTTTAAAAAAAATCGAAAAAAAAAATTTTCGAAAAAATTCGAAAAAAAAATTTCAAAAAAAAATTTACAAAAAAAGAATTCAAAAAAAAAATTACAAAAAAAATTTCGAAAAAAATTACAAAAAAAAATTTTAAAAAAAATTACAAAAAAAAAATTTAAAAAAATTTTAAAAAAAATTTAAAAAAATTTTTCAAAAAACAAATTTCAAAAAAAATTCAAAAAAAAATTTTAAAAAAAATTACAAAAAAAAATTTAAAAAAAATTGAAAAAAAAAATTGGAAAAAAAAATTTCAAAAAAAAATTTCAAAAAAAAAATCGAAAAAAAAAATTTTCGAAAAAGATTTCAAAAAAAAAATTCAAAAAAAAAATTAAAAAAAAAATTCCAAAAAAAATTTCAAAAAAAAATTTACAAAAAAAAATTCAAAAAAAAAATTACAAAAAAAATTTCGAAAAAAATTACAAAAAAAAATTTAAAGAAAAATTACAAAAAAAAAATTAAAAAAAATTTTAAAAAAAATTTTAAAAAAATTTTCAAAAAACAAATTTCAAAAAAAATTGAAAAAAAAATTTAAAAAAAAATTACAAAAAAAAACTTAAAAAAATTGAAAAAAAAAATTAAAAAAAAAAAATTGGAAAAAAAATTTCAAAAAAAATTCAAAAAAAAATCGAAAAAATAAATTTTCGAAAAAAATTTCAAAAAAAAAATTGAAAAAAAAAATTTTCAAAAAAAAAATTGAAAAAAAAAATAAAAAAAATTGAAAAAAAATCGAAAAAAAAAATTACAAAAAAAATTCAAAAAAAAATCACAAAAAAAAATTTCATAAAAAAATTTAAAAAAATGTTCAAAAAAAAATTTACAAAAAAAAATTCAAAAAAAAAATTTACAAAAAAAATTCAAAAAAAAATCACAAAAAAAAATTTCATAAAAAAATTTAAAAAAATTTTCAAAAAAAAATTGAAAAAAAAAATTTTTAAAAAAATTTCAAAAAAAATTCGAAAAAAAAATCGAAAAAATAAATTTTCGAAAAAAATTTCAAAAAAAAAATTGAAAAAAAAAATTTTCAAAAAAAAAATTGAAAAAAAAAATAAAAAAAATTGAAAAAAAATCGAAAAAAAAAATTACAAAAAAAATTCAAAAAAAAATCACAAAAAAAAATTTCATAAAAAAATTTAAAAAAATGTTCAAAAAAAAATTTACAAAAAAAAATTCAAAAAAAAAATTTACAAAAAAAATTCAAAAAAAAATCACAAAAAAAAATTTCATAAAAAAATTTAAAAAAATGTTCAAAAAAAAATTTACAAAAAAAAATTCAAAAAAAAAATTTACAAAAAAAAATTCGAAAAAAAAATTTCAAAAAAAAATTTCAAATAAAAAATTTTCAAAAAAAAACTTCAAAACAAATTTCAAGAAAAAATTTCGAAAATTTCGTAAAAAAAAATTCAAAAAAAAAATTTACAAAAAAAAATTCGAAAAAAAATCTAAGAGAAAAATTGAAAAAAAAAAATTTAAAAAAAAATTCACAAAAAAAAAATTCATAAAAAAATTTTAAAAAATTTTCAAAAAAAATTTTCAAAAAAAAAATTGAAAAAAAAAATTGAAAAAAAAAAATTCAAAAAAAAAATTTCAAAAAAAATTTTCGTAAAAAAAAATTTTCAAAAAAAATCAAAAAAAATTTTTCAAAGAGAAAAATTGAAAAAAAAAATTTAAAAAAAATTTAAAAAAAAATTCACAAAAAAAAAATTTCATAAAAAAATTTTCAAAAAAAAAATTGAAAAAAAAATTTTTAAAAAAATTTCAAAAAAAATTCAAAAAAAACAATTCAAAAAAAAAATTACAAAAAAAATTTCTAATAAAAAATTTTCGAAAAAAATTTCAAAAAAAATTACAAAAAAAAATAGAAGAAAAATTAAAAAAAAAATTTAAAAAAAAATTGAAAAAAAAATCGAAAAATTAAATTTTCGAAAAAAATTTCAAAAAAAAAAATTAAAAAAAAAATTTCAAAAAAAAAATTTAAAAAAAAATTACAAAAAAAAATTTAAAAAAATTTTTAAAAAAATTTTAAAAAAATTTTCAAAAAACAAATTTCAAAAAAAATTGAAAAAAAAAATTTTCGAAAAAAATTTCAAAAAAAAATTCAAAAAAAAAATAAAAAAAAAAATTTAAAAAAATTTTCTTAAAAAAATTTTAAAAAAATTTAAAAATAATTAAAAAAAAAATTTTAAAAAAAATTCTTAAAAAAAATTTTAAAAAAAATTCAAAAAAAAATTTCAAAAAAAATTTAGAAAAAAAAATTCAAAAAAAAAATTACAAAAAAAATTTCGAAAAAAAAAATTTCAAATAAAAAATTTTTAAAAAAAATTACAAAAAAAAATTTAAAAAAAATTTTAAAAAAATTTTCAAAAAACATATTTCAAAAAAAATCGAAAAAAAAATTTTAAAAAAAATTACAAAAAAAAATTTAAAAAAAATTGAAAAAAAAAATTGATAAAAAAAAATTGGAAAAAAAAATTTCAAAAAAAATTCAAAAAAAAAATCGAAAAAAAAATTTTCGAAAAAAATTTCAAAAAAAAAATTCATAAAAAAAATTTAAAAAAAAAATTAAAAAAAATTTTCTTAAAAAAAATTTAAAAAAAAATTTAAAGAAAAATTTACAAAAAAAAAATTCAAAAGAAAAAATTACAAAAAAAATTTCAAATAAAAAATTTTCAAAAAAAATTTCAAAAAAAATTTAAAAATAAAATCGAAAAAAAAAAATTTCGAAAAAATTCGAAAAAAAAATTTCAAAAAAAAATTTACAAAAAAAAAATTCAAAAGAAAAAATTACAAAAAAAATTTCAAATAAAAAATTTTCAAAAAAAATTTAAAAATAAAATCGAAAAAAAAAATTTTCGAAAGAATTCGAAAAAAAAATTTCAAAAAAAAATTTACAAAAAAAAATTAAAAAAAAAAATTACAAAAAAAATTTCGAAAAAAATTACAAAAAAAATTTTAAAAAAAATTACAAAAAAAAATTAAAAAAAAATTTTTAAAAAAATTTTAAGAAAATTTAAAAAAAAAAAATTCAAAAAACTTCAAAAAAAAAATTCAAAAAAATTTAAAAAAAAATTTAAAAAAAATTTCTTAAAAAAATTTAAAAAAAAAATTCAAAAAAAAAATTCAAAAAAAAATTTACAAAAAAAAAATTCAAAAAAAAAATTACAAAAAAAAATTCAAAAAAAAAATTTACAAAAAAAATTCAAAAAAAAATCACAAAAAAAAAATTCATAAAAAAATTTTAAAAAATGTTCAAAAAAAAATTGAAAAAAAAAATAAAAGAAAAATAAAAAAAGATCACAAAAAAATAATTTCATAAAAAAGTTCAAAAAAAAATTTACAAAAAAAATTCAAAAAAAAAAATTTACAAAAAAAAAATTTCAAAAAAAAAATTTCAAATAAAAAATTTTCAAAAAAAAACTTCAAAACAAATTTCAAGAAAAAATTTCGAAAATTTCGTAAAAAAAAATTTAAAAAAATTTTCAAAAAAAAAATTGAAAAAAAAATTGAAAAAAAAATTTCAAAAAAAATTCGAAAAAAATTGAAAAAAAAATCGAAAAAATAAATTTTCGAAAAAAATTTCAAAAAAAAAATTCAAAAAAAAAATTTTCAAAAAAAAAATTGAAAAAAAAATTTAAAAAAAATTGAAAAAAAATCGAAAAAAAAAATTGAAAAAAAAATTTTCAAAAAAAAAAATTCAAAAAAAATTCAAAAATGAATCGAAAAAAAAAATTTTCGAAAAAAATTTCAAAAAAAAAATTCAAAAAAAAAATTCAAAAAAAAAATTTAAAAAAATTTTCTTAAAAAAATTTTAAAAAAATTTTTAAAAAATTTTAAAAAAAATTTTAAAAAAAATTCTTTAAAAAAATTGAAAAAAAATTCAAAAAAAATTTCAAAAAAAATTTACAAAAAAAAATTCAAAAAAAAATTACAAAAAAAATTTCGAAAAAAAAAATTTCAAATAAAAAGTTTTCAAAAAAAATTTAAAAAAAAATTTTAAAAAAAAAATCGAAAAAAAAATTTTTCGAAAAAATTCGAAAAAAAAATTTCAAAAAAAAAATTACAAAAAAAAATTCAAAAAAAAAATTACAAAAAAAATTTCGAAAAAAATTACAAAAAAAAATTTAAAGAAAAATTACAAAAAAAAATTTAAAAAAAATTGAAAAAAAAAATTGAAAAAAAAAAATTGGAAAAAAAAATTTCAAAAAAAATTCAAAAAAAAAATCGAAAAAAATGTCAAAAAAAAAATTCATAAAAAAAAATTTAAAAAAAATTTAAAAAAAATTTTCTTAAAAAAAATTTAAAAAAAAATTTTAAAAAAAATTTACAAAAAAAAAATTCAAAAGAAAAAATTACAAAAAAAATTTCAAAAAAAATTTAAAAATAAAATCGAAAAAAAAAATTTTCGAAAAAATTCGAAAAAAAAATTTCAAAAAAAAATTTACAAAAAAAAAATTCAAAAGAAAAAATTACAAAAAAAATTTCAAATAAAAAATTTTCAAAAAAAATTTAAAAATAAAATCGAAAAAAAAAATTTTCGAAAGAATTCGAAAAAAAAATTTCAAAAAAAAATTTACAAAAAAAAAATTCAAAAAAAAAATTACAAAAAAAATTTCGAAAAAAATTACAAAAAAAATTTTAAAAAAAATTACAAAAAAAAATTTAAAAAAAAATTTTAAAAAAATTTTAAGAAAATTAAAAAAAAAAAAAATTCAAAAAACTTCAAAAAAAAAATTCAAAAAAATTTAAAAAAAATTTCTTGAAAAAATTTAAAAAAAAAATTCAAAAAAAAAATTCAAAAAAAAATTTACAAAAAAAAAATTCAAAAAAAAAATTACAAAAAAAAATTAAAAAAAAAAATTTACAAAAAAAATTCAAAAAAAAATCACAAAAAAAAATTTCATAAAAAAATTTTAAAAAATGTTCAAAAAAAAATTGAAAAAAAAAATAAAAAAAGATCACAAAAAAATAATTTTATAAAAAAGTTCAAAAAAAAAATTACAAAAAAAATTCAAAAAAAAAATTTACAAAAAAAAATTCGAAAAAAAAATTTCAAAAAAAAAATTTCAAATAAAAAATTTTCAAAAAAAACTTCAAAACAAATTTCAAGAAAAAATTTCGAAAATTTCGTAAAAAAAAAATTCAAAAAAAAAATTTACAAAAAAAATTCGAAAAAAAATCAAAGAGAAAAATTGAAAAAAAAAATTTAAAAAAAAAATCACAAAAAAAATTTCATAAAAATTTTTTAAAAATTTTCAAAAAAAAAATTGAAAAAAAAAAAATTAAAAAAAAAATTTCAAAAAAAATTTTCGTAAAAAAAAATTTAAAAAAAAAATTAAAAAAAATTTTCTTAAAAAAAATTTTAAAAAAAAATTCAAAAAAAAATTTCAAAAAAAAATTTACAAAAAAAAAATTCAAAAGAAAAAATTACAAAAAAAATTTCAAATAAAAAATTTTCAAAAAAATTTCAAAAAAAATTTAAAAATAAAATCGAAAAAAAAAATTTTCGAAAAAATTCGAAAAAAAAATTTCAAAAAAAAATTTACAAAAAAAAAATTCAAAAAAAAAATTACAAAAAAAATTTCGAAAAAAATTACAAAAAAAAAATTTTAAAAAAATTACAAAAAAAAATTTAAAAAAAAATTTTAAAAAAATTTTAAGAAAATTTAAAAAAAAAAATTTCAAAAAACTTCAAAAAAAAATTTCAAAAAAATTTAAAAAAAAATTTTAAAAAAATTTCTAAAAAAATTTTTAAAAAAATTCAAAAAAAAATTCAAAAAAAAATCACAAAAAAAAATTTCATAAAAAATTTTTAAAAAATGTTCAAAAAAAAAATTGAAAAAAAAAAATAAAAAAAAAATAAAAAAAGATCACAAAAAAATAATTTCATAAAAAAATTTAAAAAAAAGTTCAAAAAAAAATTTACAAAAAAAATTGAAAAAAAAAATTTACAAAAAAAAATTCGAAAAAAAAATTTCAAAAAAAAAATTTCAAATAAAAAATTTTCAAAAAAAAAATTGAAAAAAAAAAATTTTAAAAAAATTGAAAAAAAATCGAAAAAAAAATTGGAAAAAAAATTTAAAAAAAATTACAAAAAAAAACTTAAAAAAATTGAAAAAAAAAATTAAAAAAAAAAAATTGGAAAAAAAATTTCAAAAAAAATTCAAAAAAAAAATCTAAAAAAAAATTTAAAAAAAATTTTCTTAAAAAAAATTTTTAAAAAAAATTTAAAAAAAATTTTCAAAAAAAATCAAAAAAAATTTTTCAAAGAGAAAAATTGAAAAAAAAATTTAAAAAAAAATTTTTAAAAAAAATTCACAAAAAAAAAATTTCATAAAAAAATTTAAAAAAATTTTCAAAAAAAAATTGAAAAAAAAAATTTTTAAAAAAATTTCAAAAAAAATTCGAAAAAAAAATCTAAAAAATAAATTTTCGAAAAAAATTTCAAAAAAAAATTGAAAAAAAAAATTTTCAAAAAAAAAATTGAAAAAAAATCGAAAAAAAAAAATTACAAAAAAAATTCAAAAAAAAATCACAAAAAAAAATTTCATAAAAAAATTTTAAAAAATGTTCAAAAAAAAATTTACAAAAAAAAAATCAAAAAAAAAATTTACAAAAAAAATTCAAAAAAAAATCACAAAAAAAAATTTCATAAAAAAATTTAAAAAAATGTTCAAAAAAAAATTTACAAAAAAAAATTCAAAAAAAAAATTTACAAAAAAAAATTCGAAAAAAAAATTTCAAAAAAAAAATTTCAAATAAAAAATTTTCAAAAAAAAACTTCAAAACAAATTTCAAGAAAAAATTTCGAAAATTTCGTAAAAAAAAAATTCAAAAAAAAAATTTACAAAAAAAAAAATTCGAAAAAAAATCTAAGAGAAAAATTGAAAAAAAAAATTTTAAAAAAAATTCACAAAAAAAAAATTCATAAAAAAATTTTAAAAAATTTTCAAAAAAAATTTTCAAAAAAAAAATTGAAAAAAAAAATTGAAAAAAAAAATTTCAAAAAAAAAATTTCAAAAAAAATTTTCGTAAAAAAAAATTTTCAAAAAAAATCAAAAAAAATTTTTCAAAGAGAAAAATTGAAAAAAAAATTTTTAAAAAAATTTCAAAAAAAATTCGAAAAAAACAATTCAAAAAAAAAATTACAAAAAAAATTTCTAATAAAAAATTTTCAAAAAAAATTTCAAAAAAAATTACAAAAAAAATTAGAAGAAAAATTAAAAAAAAAATTTAAAAAAAAATTTAAAAAAAATTGAAAAAAAAATCGAAAAATTAAATTTTCGAAAAAAATTTCAAAAAAAAAATTAAAAAAAAAAAATTTCAAAAAAAAAATTTAAAAAAAAATTACAAAAAAAAATTCAAAAAAATTTTTAAAAAAATTTTAAAAAAATTTTCAAAAAACAAATTTCAAAAAAAATTGAAAAAAAAAAATTTTCGAAAAAAAATTCAAAAAAAAATTCAAAAAAAAAAATAAAAAAAAAAATTTAAAAAAATTTTCTTAAAAAAATTTTAAAAAAATTTAAAAATAATTTAAAAAAAAATTTAAAAAAAAATTCTTAAAAAAAATTTTAAAAAAAATTCAAAAAAAAATTTCGAAAAAAAATTTAGAAAAAAAAATTACAAAAAAAATTTCGAAAAAAAAAATTTCAAATAAAAAATTTTCAAAAAAAATTTCAAAAAAAATTTTTAAAAAAAAATCGAAAAAAAAATTTTTCGAAAAAATTCGAAAAAAAAATTTCAAAAAAAAATTTACAAAAAAAAATTCAAAAAAAAAAATTACAAAAAAAATTTCGAAAAAAATTACAAAAAAAAATTTAAAGAAAAATTACAAAAAAAAATTTTAAAAAAAATTTAAAAAAATTTTCAAAAAACATATTTCAAAAAAAATTGAAAAAAAAATTTTAAAAAAAATTACAAAAAAAAATTTAAAAAAAATTGAAAAGAAAAAATTACAAAAAAAATTTCAAATAAAAAATTTTCAATAAAAATTTCAAAAAAAATTTAAAAATAAAATCGAAAAAAAAAAATTTCTAAAAACTTCGAAAAAAAAATTTCAAAAAAAAATTTACAAAAAAAAAATTCAAAAGAAAAAATTACAAAAAAAATTTCAAATAAAAAATTTTCAAAAAAAATTTAAAAATAAAATCGAAAAAAAAAATTTTCGAAAGAATTCGAAAAAAAAATTTCAAAAAAAAATTTACAAAAAAAAAATTAAAAAAAAAAATTACAAAAAAAATTTCGAAAAAAATTACAAAAAAAATTTAAAAAAAAATTACAAAAAAAAATTTAAAAAAAATTTTTAAAAAAATTTTAAGAAAATTAAAAAAAAAAAATTCAAAAAACTTCAAAAAAAAATTCAAAAAAATTTTAAAAAAAATTTAAAAAAAATTTCTTAAAAAAATTTTAAAAAAAAATTCAAAAAAAAAATTCAAAAAAAAATTTACAAAAAAAAAATTCAAAAAAAAAATTACAAAAAAAAATTCGAAAAAAAAATTTACAAAAAAAATTCAAAAAAAAATCACAAAAAAAAAATTCATAAAAAAATTTAAAAAAATGTTCAAAAAAAAATTGAAAAAAAAATAAAAAAAAAATAAAAAAAGATCACAAAAAAATAATTTCATAAAAAAGTTCAAAAAAAAATTTACAAAAAAAATTCAAAAAAAAAATTTACGAAAAAAAAATTTCAAAAAAAAAATTTCAAATAAAAAATTTTCAAAAAAAAACTTCAAAACAAATTTCAAGAAAAAATTTCGAAAATTTCGTAAAAAAAAATTTAAAAAAATTTTCAAAAAAAAAATTGAAAAAAAAATTTTTTAAAAAATTTCAAAAAAAATTCGAAAAAAACAATTCAAAAAAAAAAATAACAAAAAAAATTTCTAATAAAAAATTTTCAAAAAAAATTTCAAAAAAAATTACAAAAAAAATACAAGAAAAATTAAAAAAAAAATTTCAAAAAAAATTGAAAAAAAAATCGAAAAAATAAATTTTCGAAAAAAATTAAAAAAAAAAAATTCAAAAAAAAAATTTTCAAAAAAAAAATTGAAAAAAAAAAATTGAAAAAAAAATTTAAAAAAAATTGAAAAAAAATCAAAAAAAAAATTGGAAAAAAAATTTTCAAAAAAAAAAATTCAAAAAAAATTCAAAAATGAATCGAAAAAAAAAATTTTCGAAAAAAATTTCAAAAAAAAAATTCAAAAAAAAATTCAAAAAAAAAATTAAAAAAATTTTCTTAAAAAAATTTTAAAAAAATTTTTAAAAAATTTTAAAAAAAATTTAAAAAAAAAATTCTTTGAAAAAATTAAAAAAAAATTCAAAAAAAAATTTCAAAAAAAATTTACAAAAAAAAATTCAAAAAAAAAATTACAAAAAAAATTTCGAAAAAAAAAATTTCAAATAAAAAGTTTTCAAAAAAAATTTAAAAAAAAAATTTAAAAAAAAAAATCGAAAAAAAATTTTTCGAAAAAATTCGAAAAAAAAATTTCAAAAAAAAATTTACAAAAAAAAATTCAAAAAAAAAATTACAAAAAAAATTTCGAAAAAAATTACAAAAAAAAATTTAAAGAAAAATTACAAAAAAAAAATTTAAAAAAATTTTAAAAAAAATTTAAAAAAAATTTTCAAAAAACAAATTTAAAAAAAAATTGAAAAAAAAATTTTAAAAAAAATTACAAAAAAAAACTTAAAAAAAATTGAAAAAAAAAATTTAAAAAAAAAATTGGAAAAAAATTTCAAAAAAAATTCAAAAAAAAAATCTAAAAAAAAATTTAAAAAAAAATTTCTTAAAAAAAATTTAAAAAAAAAATTTAAAAAAAAAATTTAAAAAAAATTTCTTAAAAAAAATTAAAAAAAAAAAATTCAAAAAAAAATTTCAAAAAAAAATTTCCAAAAAAAAAATTCAAAAGAAAAAATTACAAAAAAAATTTCAAATAAAAAATTTTCAAAAAAATTTCAAAAAAAATTTAAAAATAAAATCGAAAAAAAAAATTTTCGAAAAAATTCGAAAAAAAAATTTCAAAAAAAAATTTACAAAAAAAAAATTCAAAAAAAAAATTACAAAAAAAATTTCGAAAAAAATTACAAAAAAAAATTTAAAAAAAATTACAAATAAAAATTAAAAAAAAAATTTTAAAAAAATTTTAAGAAAATTAAAAAAAAAAAATTTCAAAAAACTTCAAAAAAAAATTTCAAAAAAATTTAAAAAAAAATTTTTAAAAAATTTCTTAAAAAAATTTTTAAAAAAATTCAAAAAAAAAATTCAAAAAAAAATTTACAAAAAAAAAATTCAAAAAAAAAAATTACAAAAAAAAATTCAAAAAAAAAATTTACAAAAAAAATTCAAAAAAAAATCACAAAAAAAAATTTCATAAAAAAATTTTAAAAAATGTTCAAAAAAAAAAATTGAAAAAAAAATAAAAAAAAAAATAAAAAAAGATCACAAAAAAATAATTTCATAAAAAAATTTAAAAAAAAGTTCAAAAAAAAATTTACAAAAAAAAATTCAAAAAAAAAATTTACAAAAAAAAATTCGAAAAAAAAATTTCAAAAAAAAATTTAAAATAAAAAATTTTCAAAAAAAACTTCAAAACAAATTTCAAGAAAAAATTTCGAAAATTTCGTAAAAAAAAAATTCAAAAAAAAAAATTTACGAAAAAAAATTCGAAAAAAATCAAAGAGAAAAATTGAAAAAAAAAATTTAAAAAAAAATTCACAAAAAAAAAATTTCATAAAAAAATTTTAAAAAATTTTCAAAAAAAAAATTGAAAAAAAAAAATTTAAAAAAAAAATTTCGAAAAAAATTTTCGTAAAAAAAAATTTTCAAAAAAATTTCATACAAAAATTTAAAAAAATTTTCAAAAAAAAATTGAAAAAAAAATTTTTTAAAAAATTTCAAAAAAAATTCGAAAAAAACAATTGAAAAAAAAATTACAAAAAAAATTTCTAATAAAAAATTTTCAAAAAAAATTTCAAAAAAAATTACAAAATAAAATTACAAGAAAAATTAAAAAAAATTTCAAAAAAAATTGAAAAAAAAATCGAAAAAATAAATTTTCGAAAAAAATTTCAAAAAAAATTGAAAAAAAAAATTTTCAAAAAAAAAATTGAAAAAAAAAATTTAAAAAAAATTGAAAAAAAATCGAAAAAAAAAATTGGAAAAAAAATTTTCAAAAAAAAAAATTCAAAAATGAATCGAAAAAAAAAATTTTCGAAAAAAATTTCAAAAAAAAAATTCAAAAAAAAAAATTTTCTTAAAAAAAATTTTAAAAAAATTTAAAAAAAATTTTTAAAAAAATTTTAAAAAAAATTCTTAAAAAAAATTAAAAAAAAATTCAAAAAAAAATTTCAAAAAAAATTTACAAAAAAAAATTCAAAAAAAAAATTACAAAAAAAATTTCGAAAAAAAAAATTTCAAATAAAAAATTTTCAAAAAAAATTTCAAAAAAAATTTAAAAAAAAAATCGAAAAAAAATTTTTCGAAAAAATTCGAAAAAAAAATTTCAAAAAAAAAATTACAAAAAAAATTCAAAAAAAAATTACAAAAAAAATTTCGAAAAAAATTACAAAAAAAAATTTAAAGAAAAATTACAAAAAAAAAATTAAAAAAAATTTTTAAAAAAATTTTAAAAAAATTTTCAAAAAACAAATTTAAAAAAAAATTGAAAAAAAAATTTAAAAAAAATAACAAAAAAAATTTTAAAAAAATTGAAAAAAAAAATTGAAAAAAAAATTGGAAAAAAAATTCAAAAAAATTCAAAAAAAAAATCGAAAAAAAAATTTTCGAAAAAAATTTCAAAAAAACAATTCATAAAAAAAATTTAAAAAAAAATTTAAAAAAAAATTTCTTAAAAAAAATTTAAAAAAAAAATTTAAAAAAAAAATTTAAAAAAATTTAAAAAAAAAATTCAAAAAAAAATTTCAAAAAAAAATTTACAAAAAAAAATTCAAAAGAAAAAATTACAAAAAAAATTTCAAATAAAAAATTTTCAAAAAAAATTTCAAAAAAAAATTTCAAAAAAAAATTTACAAAAAAAAAATTCAAAAAAAAAATTACAAAAAAAATTTCGAAAAAAATTACAAATAAAAATTTAAAAAAAAATTACAAAAAAAAATTTAAAAAAATTTCTTAAAAAAATTTAAAAAAAAATTCAAAAAAAAAATTCAAAAAAAAATTTACAAAAAAAAAATTCAAAAAAAAAAATTACAAAAAAAATTCAAAAAAAAAAATTACAAAAAAAATTCAAAAAAAAATCACAAAAAAAAATTTCATAAAAAAATTTAAAAAAATGTTCAAAAAAAAATTGAAAAAAAAAATAAAAAAAAAATAAAAAAAGATCACAAAAAAATAATTTCATAAAAAAATTTAAAAAAAAGTTCAAAAAAAAATTTACAAAAAAAAATTCAAAAAAAAAAATTTACAAAAAAAAATTCGAAAAAAAAATTTCAAAAAAAAAAATTTCAAATAAAAAATTTTCAAAAAAAACTTCAAAACAAATTTCAAGAAAAAATTTCGAAAATTTCGTAAAAAAAAAATTCAAAAAAAAAATTTACAAAAAAAAATTCGAAAAAAAATCAAAGAGAAAAATTGAAAAAAAAATTTTAAAAAAATTCACAAAAAAAAAATCATAAAAAAATAATTTCATAAAAAAATTTAAAAAAAAATCGAAAAAAAAATTGAAAAAAAAAATTTCAAAAAAAAAATTTCAAAAAAAATTTTCGTAAAAAAAATTTTTCAAAAAAAATCAAAAAAAATTTTTCAAAGAGAAAAATTGAAAAAAAAATTTTAAAAAAAATTTAAAAAAAAAATTCACAAAAAAAAATTTCATAAAAAAATTTAAAAAAAGTTTAAAAAAAAAAATTGAAAAAAAAAATTTTAAAAAAATTTCAAAAAAAATTCGAAAAAAACAATTCAATAAAAAAAATTACAAAAAAAAATTCTAATAAAAAATTTAAAAAAAAATTTCAAAAAAAATTGAAAAAAAAATCGAAAAAATAAATTTTCGAAAAAAATTTCAAAAAAAAAATTCAAAAAAAAAATTTTCAAAAAAAAAATTCAAAAAAAAATTTAAAAAAAATTTTCAAAAAAAATTCACAAAAAAAAATCTCCAAAAAAATGTAAAAAAATCAAAAAAAAATTCAAAGAAAATTTAAAAAAAAAATTAAAGAAAAAAATTCAAAAAAAAAATTTTCAAAAAAAAAATTGAAAAAAAAATTCAAAAAAAATTAAAAAAAAAATTCACAAAAAAATTATTTCATAAAAAAATTTTAAAAAAAATCGAAAAAAAAATTTTCGAGAAAAATTTTAAAAAAATTCAAAAAAAAATTTCAAAAAAATTGGAAAAAAAAATAAATTTCAAAAAAAAATTTTCAAGAGAAAATTTTTCAAAAAAAAAAAATTCAAGAAAAAATTCAAAAAAAATATGAAAAATAAATAAAAAAAAAATTCGGAAAAAAAAAATTTCAAAAAAAATTTTAAAAAAATTGGAAAAAAAAATTTCAAAGAAAAATTTCAAAAAAAAAATTAAAAAAAATTTAAAAAAAAATTAAAAAAAAATTTTAAAAAAAAATTCACAAGAAAAAAATTTCATAAAAAAATTTAAAAAAATTTTCAAAAAAAAATTTAAAAAAAAATTTTAAAAAAAATTTAAAAAAAAATTCACCAAAAAAAATTTCATAAAAAAATTTAAAAAAATTTTCAAAAAAAAATTAAAAAAAATTTTCAAAAAAAAATTTAAAAAAAAATTAAAAAAAAAATTTTCTTAAAAAAATTTAAAAAAAAATTTTAAAAAAAATCGAAAAAAAATTTTTCGAAAAAATTGAAAAAAAAAATTTCAAAAAAAAATTTACAAAAAAAATTCAAAAAAAAAATTACAAAAAAAATTTCGAAAAAAAATTTCAAATAAAAAATTTTCAAAAAAAATTTCGAAAAAAATTACAAAAAAAAATTTAAAAAAAAATTACAAAAAAAATTTAAAAAAATTTTCAAAAAAAAATTTCAAAAAAAAATTCAAAAAAAAATTACAAAAAAAATTTCAAATAAAAAATTTTCAAAAAAAATTTCAAAAAAAATTTTAAAAAAATTGGAAAAAAAATTTACAAAAAAAAATTCAAAAAAAAAATTACAAAAAAAATTTCAAATAAAAAATTTTCAAAAAAAAATTCAAAAAAAATGTTTAAAAAAAATCGAAAAAAAAAATTTTCGAAAAAATTCGAAAAAAAAATTTCAAAAAAAAATTTACAAAAAAAGAATTCAAAAAAAAAATTACAAAAAAAATTTCGAAAAAAATTACAAAAAAAAATTTTAAAAAAAATTACAAAAAAAAATTTAAAAAAATTTTAAAAAAAATTTAAAAAAATTTTTCAAAAAACAAATTTCAAAAAAAATTCAAAAAAAAATTTTAAAAAAAATTACAAAAAAAAATTTAAAAAAAATTGAAAAAAAAAATTGGAAAAAAAAATTTCAAAAAAAAAATTCAAAAAAAAAATCGAAAAAAAAAATTTTCGAAAAAGATTTCAAAAAAAAAATTCAAAAAAAAAATTAAAAAAAAAATTTAAAAAAAATTTTTTTAAAAAAAATTTAAAAAAAAATTAAAAAAAAAATTCAAAAAAAATTTTCTTAAAAAAAATTAAAAAAAAATTTTCAAAAAAAATTTCAAAAAAAATTTAAAAAAAAATCGAAAAAAAAAAAATTTCGAAAAAATTCGAAAAAAAAATTTCAAAAAAAAATTTACAAAAAAAAATTCAAAAAAAAAATTCAAAAAAAAATTTACAAAAAAAAAATTCAAAAAAAAAATTACAAAAAAAAATTCAAAAAAAAAATTTACAAAAAAAATTCAAAAAAAAATCACAAAAAAAAATTTCATAAAAAAATTTAAAAAAATGTTCAAAAAAAAATTGAAAAAAAAAATAAAAAAAGATCACAAAAAAATAATTTCATAAAAAAGTTCAAAAAAAAATTTACAAAAAAAATTCAAAAAAAAAATTTACAAAAAAAATTCGAAAAAAAAATTTCAAAAAAAAAATTTCAAATAAAAAATTTTCAAAAAAAACTTCAAAACAAATTTCAAGAAAAAATTTCGAAAATTTCGTAAAAAAAAAATTCAAAAAAAAAATTTACAAAAAAAAATTCGAAAAAAAATCAAAGAGAAAAATTGAAAAAAAAAATTAAAAAAAAAAATCACAAAAAAAATTTCATAAAAAATTTTTAAAAATTTTCAAAAAAAAAAATTGAAAAAAAAAATTAAAAAAAAAAATTTCAAAAAAAATTTTCGTAAAAAAAAATTTTCAAAAAAAATCAAAAAAAATTTTTCAAAGAGAAAAATTAAAAAAAAAATTTTAAAAAAAATTAAAAAAAAAAATTCACAAAAAAAAAATTTCATAAAAAAATTGAAAAAAAAAAATTGAAAAAAAAATTTTTAAAAAAATTTCAAAAAAATTTCGAAAAAAACAATTCAAAAAAAAATAAAAAAAATTTCTAATAAAAAATTTTCAAAAAAAATTTCAAAAAAAATTACAAAAAAAAATACAAGAAAAATTAAAAAAAAAGTTTCAAAAAAAATTGAAAAAAAAATCGAAAAAATAAATTTTCGAAAAAAATTTCAAAAAAAAAATTCAAAAAAAAAATTTTCAAAAAAAAAATTGAAAAAAAAATTTTTAAAAAAATTGAAAAAAAATCGAAAAAAAAAATTGGAAAAAAAATTTTCAAAAAAAAAAATTCAAAAAAAATTCAAAAATGAATCGAAAAAAAAAATTTTCGAAAAAAATTTCAAAAAAAAAATTCAAAAAAAAAATTCAAAAAAAAATTTAAAAAAATTTTCTTAAAAAAATTTTTAAAAAATTTTGAAAAAAATTTAAAAAAAATTTTTTAAAAAAATTCTTAAAAAAAATTTAAAAAAAAAATTCAAAAAAAAATTTCAAAAAAAATTTACAAAAAAAAATTCAAAAAAAAAATTACAAAAAAAATTTCGAAAAAAAAAATTTCAAATAAAAAATTTTCAAAAAAAATTTCAAAAAAAATTTAAAAAAAAAAATCGAAAAAAAAATTTTTCGAAAAAATTCGAAAAAAAAATTTCAAAAAAAAATTTACAAAAAAAAATTCAAAAAAAAAATTACAAAAAAAATTTCGAAAAAAATTACAAAAAAAAATTTAAAGAAAAATTACAAAAAAAAAATTAAAAAAAATTTTAAAAAAAATTTAAAAAAAATTTTCAAAAAACAAATTTCAAAAAAAATTGAAAAAAAAATTTAAAAAAAAATTACAAAAAAAAAACTTAAAAAAATTGAAAAAAAAAATTTAAAAAAAAAAATTGGAAAAAAAATTTCAAAAAAAATTCAAAAAAAAAATCTAAAAAAAAATTTAAAAAAAATTTTCTTAAAAAAAATTTTTAAAAAAAATTTAAAAAAAAAATTTAAAAAAATTTTCTTAAAAAAAATTTTAAAAAAAAATTCAAAAAAAAATTTCAAAAAAAAATTTACAAAAAAAAAATTCAAAAGAAAAAATTACAAAAAAAATTTCAAATAAAAAATTTTCAAAAAAAAAATTCAAAAAAAAAATTACAAAAAAAATTTCGAAAAAAATTACAAAAAAAAAATTTAAAAAAAATTACAAAAAAAAATTTTAAAAAATTTTTAAGAAAATTAAAAAAAAAAAATTTCAAAAAACTTCAAAAAAAAATTTCAAAAAAATTTCAAAAAAAATTTTTAAAAAAAAAATTGAAAAAAAAAATAAAAAAAATTGAAAAAAAATCGAAAAAAAAAAATTACAAAAAAAATTCAAAAAAAAATCACAAAAAAAAATTTCATAAAAAAATTTTAAAAAATGTTCAAAAAAAAATTTACAAAAAAAAATTCAAAAAAAAAATTTACAAAAAAAATTCAAAAAAAAATCACAAAAAAAATTTCATAAAAAAATTTAAAAAAATGTTCAAAAAAAAATTTACAAAAAAAAATTCAAAAAAAAAATTTACAAAAAAAAATTCGAAAAAAAAATTTCAAAAAAAAAATTTCAAATAAAAAATTTTCAAAAAAAAACTTCAAAACAAATTTCAAGAAAAAATTTCGAAAATTTCGTAAAAAAAAAATTCAAAAAAAAAATTTACAAAAAAAAAATTCGAAAAAAAATCTAAGAGAAAAATTGAAAAAAAAAATTTTAAAAAAAATTCACAAAAAAAAAATTCATAAAAAAATTTTAAAAAATTTTCAAAAAAAATTTTCAAAAAAAAAATTGAAAAAAAAAATTGAAAAAAAAAATTTCAAAAAAAAAATTTCAAAAAAAATTTTCGTAAAAAAAAATTTTCAAAAAAAATCAAAAAAAATTTTTCAAAGAGAAAAATTGAAAAAAAAAATTTAAAAAAAATTTTAAAAAAAATTCACAAAAAAAAAATTTCATAAAAAAATTTTCAAAAAAAAAATTGAAAAAAAAATTTTTAAAAAAATTTCAAAAAAAATTCGAAAAAAACAATTCAAAAAAAAAATTACAAAAAAAATTTCTAATAAAAAATTTTCAAAAAAAATTTCAAAAAAAATTACAAAAAAAATTAGAAGAAAAATAAAAAAAAAATTTAAAAAAAAATTTAAAAAAAATTGAAAAAAAAATCGAAAAATTAAATTTTCGAAAAAAATTTCAAAAAAAAAAATTAAAAAAAAAAATTTCAAAAAAAAAATTTAAAAAAAAATTACAAAAAAAAATTTAAAAAAATTTTTAAAAAAATTTTTAAAAAATTTTCAAAAAACAAATTTCAAAAAAAATTGAAAAAAAAAAATTTTCGAAAAAAATTTCAAAAAAAAATTCAAAAAAAAATAAAAAAAAAAATTTAAAAAAATTTTCTTAAAAAAATTTTAAAAAAATTTAAAAATAATTAAAAAAAAAATTTAAAAAAAAATTCTTAAAAAAAATTTTAAAAAAAATTCAAAAAAAAATTTCGAAAAAAAATTTAGAAAAAAAAATTACAAAAAAAATTTCGAAAAAAAAAATTTCAAATAAAAAATTTTCAAAAAAAATTTCAAAAAAAATTTTTAAAAAAAAATCGAAAAAAAAATTTTTCGAAAAAATTCGAAAAAAAAATTTCAAAAAAAAATTTACAAAAAAAAATTCAAAAAAAAAAATTACAAAAAAAATTTCGAAAAAATTACAAAAAAAAATTTAAAGAAAAATTACAAAAAAAAATTTTAAAAAAAATTTAAAAAATTTTTCAAAAAACATATTTCAAAAAAAATTGAAAAAAAAATTTTAAAAAAAATTACAAAAAAAAATTTAAAAAAAATTGAAAAAAAAAATTGATAAAAAAAAATTGAAAAAAAAAATTTCAAAAAAAATTCAAAAAAAAAATCGAAAAAAAAATTTTCGAAAAAAATTTCAAAAAAAAAATTCATAAAAAAAATTTTAAAAAAAAATTAAAAAAAATTTAAAAAAAAATTTACAAAAAAAAAATTCAAAAGAAAAAATTACAAAAAAAATTTCAAATAAAAAATTTTCAATAAAAATTTCAAAAAAAATTTAAAAATAAAATCGAAAAAAAAAAATTTCTAAAAACTTCGAAAAAAAAATTTCAAAAAAAAATTTACAAAAAAAAAATTCAAAAGAAAAAATTACAAAAAAAATTTCAAATAAAAAATTTTCAAAAAAAATTTAAAAATAAAATCGAAAAAAAAAATTTTCGAAAGAATTCGAAAAAAAAATTTCAAAAAAAAATTTACAAAAAAAAAATTAAAAAAAAAAATTACAAAAAAAATTTCGAAAAAAATTACAAAAAAAATTTAAAAAAAAATTACAAAAAAAAATTTAAAAAAAATTTTTAAAAAAATTTTAAGAAAATTAAAAAAAAAAAAATTCAAAAAACTTCAAAAAAAAAATTCAAAAAAATTTTAAAAAAAATTAAAAAAAAATTTCTTAAAAAAATTTAAAAAAAAAATTCAAAAAAAAAATTCAAAAAAAAATTTACAAAAAAAAAATTCAAAAAAAAAATTACAAAAAAAAATTCGAAAAAAAAATTTACAAAAAAAATTCAAAAAAAAATCACAAAAAAAAAATTCATAAAAAAATTTAAAAAAATGTTCAAAAAAAAATTGAAAAAAAAAATAAAAAAAAAATAAAAAAAGATCACAAAAAAATAATTTCATAAAAAAGTTCAAAAAAAAATTTACAAAAAAAATTCAAAAAAAAAATTTACGAAAAAAAAATTTCAAAAAAAAAATTTCAAATAAAATATTTTCAAAAAAAAACTTCAAAACAAATTTCAAGAAAAAATTTCGAAAATTTCGTAAAAAAAAATTTAAAAAAATTTTCAAAAAAAAAATTGAAAAAAAAATTTTTTAAAAAATTTCAAAAAAAATTCGAAAAAAACAATTCAAAAAAAAAATAACAAAAAAAATTTCTAATAAAAAATTTTCAAAAAAAATTTCAAAAAAAATTACAAAAAAAATACAAGAAAAATTAAAAAAAAAATTTCAAAAAAAATTGAAAAAAAAATCGAAAAAATAAATTTTCGAAAAAAATTTAAAAAAAAAAATTCAAAAAAAAAATTTTCAAAAAAAAAATTGAAAAAAAAAAATTGAAAAAAAAATTTAAAAAAAATTGAAAAAAAATCAAAAAAAAAATTGGAAAAAAAATTTTCAAAAAAAAAAATTCAAAAATGAATCGAAAAAAAAAATTTTCGAAAAAAATTTCAAAAAAAAAAATCAAAAAAAAAATTCAAAAAAAAAATTTAAAAAAATTTTCTTAAAAAAATTTTAAAAAAATTTTTAAAAAATTTTAAAAAAAATTTAAAAAAAAAATTCTTTGAAAAAATTAAAAAAAAATTCAAAAAAAAATTTCAAAAAAAATTTACAAAAAAAAATTCAAAAAAAAAATTACAAAAAAAATTTCGAAAAAAAAATTTCAAATAAAAAGTTTTCAAAAAAAATTTAAAAAAAAATTTAAAAAAAAAAATCGAAAAAAAATTTTTCGAAAAAATTCGAAAAAAAAATTTCAAAAAAAAATTTACAAAAAAAAATTCAAAAAAAAAATTACAAAAAAAAATTCGAAAAAAATTACAAAAAAAAATTTAAAGAAAAATTACAAAAAAAAAATTTAAAAAAATTTTAAAAAAAATTTAAAAAAATTTTTCAAAAAACAAATTTAAAAAAAAATTGAAAAAAAAATTTAAAAAAAAATTACAAAAAAAAACTTAAAAAAAATTGAAAAAAAAAATTAAAAAAAAAATTGGAAAAAAATTTCAAAAAAAATTCAAAAAAAAAATCTAAAAAAAAATTTAAAAAAAAATTTCTTAAAAAAAATTAAAAAAAAAAATTTAAAAAAAAAATTTAAAAAAAATTTCTTAAAAAAAATTTAAAAAAAAAATTCAAAAAAAAATTTCAAAAAAAAAATTACAAAAAAAAAATTCAAAAGAAAAAATTACAAAAAAAATTTCAAATAAAAAATTTTCAAAAAAATTTCAAAAAAAATTTAAAAATAAAATCGAAAAAAAAAATTTTCGAAAAAATTCGAAAAAAAAATTTCAAAAAAAAATTTACAAAAAAAAATTCAAAAAAAAAATTACAAAAAAAATTTCGAAAAAAATTACAAAAAAAAATTTAAAAAAAATTACAAAAAAAAATTTTAAAAAAAATTTTAAAAAAATTTTAAGAAAATTAAAAAAAAAAATTTCAAAAAACTTCAAAAAAAAATTTCAAAAAAATTTAAAAAAAAATTTTTAAAAAATTTCTTAAAAAAATTTTTAAAAAAATTCAAAAAAAAAATTCAAAAAAAAATTTACAAAAAAAAAATTCAAAAAAAAAAATTACAAAAAAAAATTCAAAAAAAAAATTTACAAAAAAAATTCAAAAAAAAATCACAAAAAAAAATTTCATAAAAAAAATTTTAAAAAATGTTCAAAAAAAAAAATTGAAAAAAAAATAAAAAAAAAATAAAAAAAGATCACAAAAAAATAATTTCATAAAAAAATTTTAAAAAAAGTTCAAAAAAAAATTTACAAAAAAAAATTCAAAAAAAAAATTTACAAAAAAAAATTCGAAAAAAAAATTTCAAAAAAAAATTTCAAATAAAAAATTTTCAAAAAAAACTTCAAAACAAATTTCAAGAAAAAATTTCGAAAATTTCGTAAAAAAAAAATTCAAAAAAAAAAATTTACGAAAAAAAATTCGAAAAAAATCAAAGAGAAAAATTGAAAAAAAAAATTTAAAAAAAAATTCACAAAAAAAAAATTTCATAAAAAAATTTTAAAAAATTTTCAAAAAAAAAATTGAAAAAAAAAAATTAAAAAAAAAAATTTCGAAAAAAATTTTCGTAAAAAAAAATTTTCAAAAAAATTTCATAAAAAAATTTAAAAAAATTTTCAAAAAAAAATTGAAAAAAAAATTTTTTAAAAAATTTCAAAAAAAATTCGAAAAAAACAATTGAAAAAAAAATTACAAAAAAAATTTCTAATAAAAAATTTTCAAAAAAAATTTCAAAAAAAATTACAAAATAAAATTACAAGAAAAATTAAAAAAAATTTCAAAAAAAATTGAAAAAAAAATCGAAAAAATAAATTTTCGAAAAAAATTTCAAAAAAAATTGAAAAAAAAAATTTTCAAAAAAAAAATTGAAAAAAAAAATTTAAAAAAAATTGAAAAAAAATCGAAAAAAAAAATTGGAAAAAAAATTTTCAAAAAAAAAATTCAAAAATGAATCGAAAAAAAAAATTTTCGAAAAAAATTTCAAAAAAAAAATTCAAAAAAAAAAATTTTCTTAAAAAAAATTTTAAAAAAATTTAAAAAAAATTTTTAAAAAAATTTTAAAAAAAATTCTTAAAAAAAATTAAAAAAAAATTCAAAAAAAAATTTCAAAAAAAATTTACAAAAAAAAATTCAAAAAAAAAATTACAAAAAAAATTTCGAAAAAAAAAATTTCAAATAAAAAATTTTCAAAAAAAATTTCAAAAAAAATTTAAAAAAAAAATCGAAAAAAAAATTTTTCGAAAAAATTCGAAAAAAAAATTTCAAAAAAAAAATTACAAAAAAAATTCAAAAAAAAATTACAAAAAAAATTTCGAAAAAAATTACAAAAAAAAATTTAAAGAAAAATTACAAAAAAAAAATTAAAAAAAATTTTTAAAAAAATTTTTAAAAAATTTTCAAAAAACAAATTTCAAAAAAAATTGAAAAAAAAATTTAAAAAAAATAACAAAAAAAATTTTAAAAAAATTGAAAAAAAAAATTGAAAAAAAAATTGGAAAAAAAATTCAAAAAAATTCAAAAAAAAAATCGAAAAAAAAATTTTCGAAAAAAATTTCAAAAAAACAATTCATAAAAAAAATTTTAAAAAAAATTTAAAAAAAAATTTCTTAAAAAAAATTTTTAAAAAAAATTTAAAAAAAAAATTTAAAAAAATTTAAAAAAAAAATTCAAAAAAAAATTTCAAAAAAAAATTTACAAAAAAAAATTCAAAAGAAAAAATTACAAAAAAAATTTCAAATAAAAAATTTTCAAAAAAAATTTCAAAAAAAATTTAAAAATAAAATCGAAAAAAAAAATTTTCGAAAAAATTCGAAAAAAAAATTTCAAAAAAAAATTTACAAAAAAAAAATTCAAAAAAAAAATTACAAAAAAAATTTCGAAAAAAATTACAAATAAAAATTTAAAAAAAAATTACAAAAAAAAATTTAAAAAAAATTTTAAAAAAAAATTTAAAAAAATTTCTTAAAAAAATTTAAAAAAAAATTCAAAAAAAAAATTCAAAAAAAAATTTACAAAAAAAAAATTCAAAAAAAAAATTACAAAAAAAAATTCAAAAAAAAAAATTACAAAAAAAATTCAAAAAAAAATCACAAAAAAAAATTTCATAAAAAAATTTAAAAAAATGTTCAAAAAAAAATTGAAAAAAAAAATAAAAAAAAAATAAAAAAAGATCACAAAAAAATAATTTCATAAAAAAATTTAAAAAAAAGTTCAAAAAAAAATTTACAAAAAAAAATTCAAAAAAAAAAATTTACAAAAAAAAATTCGAAAAAAAAATTTCAAAAAAAAAAATTTCAAATAAAAAATTTTCAAAAAAAACTTCAAAACAAATTTCAAGAAAAAATTTCGAAAATTTCGTAAAAAAAAAATTCAAAAAAAAAATTTACAAAAAAAAATTCGAAAAAAAATCAGAGAAAAATTGAAAAAAAAATTTAAAAAAAATTCACAAAAAAAAAATCATAAAAAAATAATTTCATAAAAAAATTTAAAAAAAAATCGAAAAAAAAATTGAAAAAAAAAATTTCAAAAAAAAAATTTCAAAAAAAATTTTCGTAAAAAAAATTTTTCAAAAAAAATCAAAAAAAATTTTTCAAAGAGAAAAATTGAAAAAAAAATTTTAAAAAAAATTTAAAAAAAAAATTCACAAAAAAAAATTTCATAAAAAAATTTAAAAAAAGTTTAAAAAAAAAAATTGAAAAAAAAAATTTTAAAAAAATTTCAAAAAAAATTCGAAAAAAACAATTCAATAAAAAAAATTACAAAAAAAAATTCTAATAAAAAATTTAAAAAAAAATTTCAAAAAAAATTGAAAAAAAAATCGAAAAAATAAATTTTCGAAAAAAATTTCAAAAAAAAAATTCAAAAAAAAAATTTTCAAAAAAAAAATTCAAAAAAAAATTTAAAAAAAATTTTCAAAAAAAATTCACAAAAAAAAATCTCCAAAAAAAATGTAAAAAAATCAAAAAAAAATTCAAAGAAAATTTAAAAAAAAAATTAAAGAAAAAAATTCAAAAAAAAAATTTTCAAAAAAAAAATTGAAAAAAAAATTCAAAAAAAATTAAAAAAAAAATTCACAAAAAAATAATTTCATAAAAAAATTTTAAAAAAAATCGAAAAAAAAATTTTCGAGAAAAATTTTAAAAAAATTCAAAAAAAAATTTCAAAAAAATTGGAAAAAAAAATAAATTTCAAAAAAAAATTTTCAAGAGAAAATTTTTCAAAAAAAAAAAATTCAAGAAAAAATTCAAAAAAAATATGAAAAATAAATAAAAAAAAAATTCGGAAAAAAAAAATTTCAAAAAAAATTTTAAAAAAATTGGAAAAAATAATTTCAAAGAAAAATTTCAAAAAAAAAATTAAAAAAAATTTTAAAAAAATTTAAAAAAAAATTAAAAAAAAAAATTCACAAAAAAAAAATTTCATAAAAGAATTCAAAAAAATTTTCAAAAAAAAATTTAAAAAAAAATTTTAAAAAAAATTTAAAAAAAAATTCACCAAAAAAAATTTCATAAAAAAATTTAAAAAAATTTTCAAAAAAAAATTAAAAAAAATTTTCAAAAAAAAATTTAAAAAAAAATTAAAAAAAAAATTTTCTTAAAAAAAATTTCAAAAAAAATTTTAAAAAAAATCGAAAAAAAATTTTTCGAAAAAATTGAAAAAAAAAATTTCAAAAAAAAATTTACAAAAAAAATTCAAAAAAAAAATTACAAAAAAAATTTCGAAAAAAAATTTCAAATAAAAAATTTTCAAAAAAAATTTCGAAAAAAATTACAAAAAAAAATTTAAAAAAAAATTACAAAAAAAAATTTAAAAAAATTTTCAAAAAAAAATTTCAAAAAAAAATTCAAAAAAAAATTACAAAAAAAATTTCAAATAAAAAATTTTCAAAAAAAATTTCAAAAAAAATTTTAAAAAAATTGGAAAAAAAATTTACAAAAAAAAATTCAAAAAAAAAATTACAAAAAAAATTTCAAATAAAAAATTTTCAAAAAAAAATTCAAAAAAAATGTTTAAAAAAAATCGAAAAAAAAAATTTTCGAAAAAATTCGAAAAAAAAATTTCAAAAAAAAATTTACAAAAAAAGAATTCAAAAAAAAAATTACAAAAAAAATTTCGAAAAAAATTACAAAAAAAAATTTTAAAAAAAATTACAAAAAAAAAATTTAAAAAAATTTTAAAAAAAATTTAAAAAAATTTTTCAAAAAACAAATTTCAAAAAAAATTCAAAAAAAAATTTTAAAAAAAATTACAAAAAAAAATTTAAAAAAAATTGAAAAAAAAAATTGGAAAAAAAAATTTCAAAAAAAAATTTCAAAAAAAAAATCGAAAAAAAAAATTTTCGAAAAAGATTTCAAAAAAAAAATTCAAAAAAAAAATTAAAAAAAAAATTCCAAAAAAAATTTCAAAAAAAAATTTACAAAAAAAAATTCAAAAAAAAAATTACAAAAAAAATTTCGAAAAAAATTACAAAAAAAAATTTAAAGAAAAATTACAAAAAAAAAATTAAAAAAAATTTTAAAAAAAATTTTAAAAAAATTTTCAAAAAACAAATTTCAAAAAAAATTGAAAAAAAAATTTAAAAAAAAATTACAAAAAAAAACTTAAAAAAATTGAAAAAAAAAATTAAAAAAAAAAAATTGGAAAAAAAATTTCAAAAAAAATTCAAAAAAAAATCTAAAAAAAAATTTAAAAAAAATTTTCTTAAAAAAAATTTTAAAAAAAAATTTAAAAAAAAAATTAAAAAAAATTTTCTTAAAAAAAATTAAAAAAAAAAATTCAAAAAAAAATTTCAAAAAAAAATTTACAAAAAAAAAATTCAAAAGAAAAAATTACAAAAAAAATTTCAAATAAAAAATTTTCAAAAAAAAATTAAAAATGAAATCGAAAAAAAAAATTTTCGAAAAAATTCGAAAAAAAAATTTCAAAAAAAAATTTACAAAAAAAAAATTCAAAAAAAAAATTACAAAAAAAATTTCGAAAAAAATTACAAAAAAAAAATTTAAAAAAAATTACAAAAAAAAATTTTAAAAAATTTTTAAGAAAATTAAAAAAAAAAATTTCAAAAAACTTCAAAAAAAAATTTCAAAAAAATTTCAAAAAAAATTTTTAAAAAATTTCTTAAAAAAATTTTTAAAAAAATTCAAAAAAAAAATTCAAAAAAAATTTACAAAAAAAAATTCAAAAAAAAATTACAAAAAAAAATTCAAAAAAAAAATTTACAAAAAAAATTCAAAAAAAAATCACAAAAAAAAATTTCATAAAAAAATTTTAAAAAATGTTCAAAAAAAAAAATTGAAAAAAAAAATAACAAAAAAATAAAAAAAGATCACAAAAAAATAATTTCATAAAAAAATTTAAAAAAAAGTTCAAAAAAAAATTTACAAAAAAAAATTCAAAAAAAAAATTTACAAAAAAAAATTCGAAAAAAAAATTTCAAAAAAAAAATTTCAAATAAAAAATTTTCAAAAAAAAAATTGAAAAAAAAAATTTAAAAAAAATTGAAAAAAAATCGAAAAAAAAAATTGGAAAAAAAATTTTAAAAAAAATTACAAAAATAAACTTAAAAAAATTGAAAAAAAAAATTTAAAAAAAAAATTGGAAAAAAAATTTCAAAAAAAATTCAAAAAAAAAATCTAAAAAAAAATTTTAAAAAAATTTTCTTAAAAAAAATTTTAAAAAAAAATTTAAAAAAAAAATTAAAAAAAATTTTCTTAAAAAAAATTTTTAAAAAAAATTCAAAAAAAAATTTCAAAAAAAAATTTACAAAAAAAAAATTCAAAAGAAAAAATTAAAAAAAAAATTTTAAAAAAATTTTCTTAAAAAAAATTTAAAAAAAAATTTTAAAAAAAATTCAAAAAAAATTTTCTTAAAAAAAATTAAAAAAAAATTTTCAAAAAAAATTTCAAAAAAAATTTTAAAAAAAATCGAAAAAAAAAAAATTTCGAAAAAATTCGAAAAAAAAAATTCAAAAAAAAATTTACAAAAAAAAATTCAAAAAAAAAATTCAAAAAAAAATTTACAAAAAAAAAATTCAAAAAAAAAATTACAAAAAAAAATTCAAAAAAAAAATTTACAAAAAAAATTCAAAAAAAAATCACAAAAAAAAATTTCATAAAAAAATTTAAAAAAATATTCAAAAAAAAATTGAAAAAAAAAATAAAAAAAGATCACAAAAAAATAATTTCATAAAAAAGTTCAAAAAAAAATTTACAAAAAAAATTCAAAAAAAAAATTTACAAAAAAAATTCGAAAAAAAAATTTAAAAAAAAAAATTTCAAATAAAAAATTTTCAAAAAAAACTTCAAAACAAATTTCAAGAAAAAATTTCGAAAATTTCGTAAAAAAAAAATTCAAAAAAAAAATTTACAAAAAAAAATTCGAAAAAAAATCAAAGAGAAAAATTGAAAAAAAAAATTTAAAAAAAAAATCACAAAAAAAATTTCATAAAAAATTTTTAAAAATTTTCAAAAAAAAAAATTGAAAAAAAAAAATAAAAAAAAAAAATTTCAAAAAAAATTTTCGTAAAAAAAAATTTTCAAAAAAAATCAAAAAAAATTTTTCAAAGAGAAAAAAGAGAAAAAATTCACAAAAAAAAAATTTCATAAAAAAATTGAAAAAAAAAAATTGAAAAAAAAATTTTTAAAAAAATTTCAAAAAAATTTCGAAAAAAACAATTCAAAAAAAAAATAACAAAAAAAATTTCTAATAAAAAATTTTCAAAAAAAATTTCAAAAAAAATTACAAAAAAAAATACAAGAAAAATTAAAAAAAAAGTTTCAAAAAAAATTGAAAAAAAAATCGAAAAAATAAATTTTCGAAAAAAATTTCAAAAAAAAAATTCAAAAAAAAAATTTTCAAAAAAAAAATTGAAAAAAAAAATTTTTAAAAAATTGAAAAAAAATCGAAAAAAAAAATTGGAAAAAAAATTTTCAAAAAAAAAAATTCAAAAAAAATTAAAAAATGAATCGAAAAAAAAAATTTTCGAAAAAAATTTCAAAAAAAAAATTCAAAAAAAAAATTCAAAAAAAAATTTAAAAAAATTTTCTTAAAAAAATTTTTAAAAAATTTTGAAAAAAATTTTAAAAAAATTTTTTAAAAAAATTCTTAAAAAAAATTTTAAAAAAAAATTCAAAAAAAAATTTCAAAAAAAATTTACAAAAAAAAATTCAAAAAAAAAATTACAAAAAAAATTTCGAAAAAAAAAATTTCAAATAAAAAATTTTCAAAAAAAATTTCAAAAAAAATTTTAAAAAAAAAATCGAAAAAAAAATTTTTCGAAAAAATTCGAAAAAAAAATTTCAAAAAAAAATTTACAAAAAAAAATTCAAAAAAAAAATTACAAAAAAAATTTCGAAAAAAATTACAAAAAAAAAATTTAAAAAAAATTACAAAAAAAAATTTTAAAAAAATTTTAAGAAAATTAAAAAAAAAAATTTCAAAAAACTTCAAAAAAAAATTTCAAAAAAATTTCAAAAAAAATTTTTAAAAAATTTCTTAAAAAAATTTTTAAAAAAAATTCAAAAAAAAAATTCAAAAAAAATTTACAAAAAAAAATTCAAAAAAAAATTACAAAAAAAAATTCAAAAAAAAAATTTACAAAAAAAATTCAAAAAAAATCACAAAAAAAAATTTCATAAAAAAATTTTAAAAAATGTTCAAAAAAAAAAATTGAAAAAAAAATAACAAAAAAATAAAAAAAGATCACAAAAAAATAATTTCATAAAAAAATTTTAAAAAAAGTTCAAAAAAAAATTTACAAAAAAAAAATCAAAAAAAAAATTTACAAAAAAAAATTCGAAAAAAAAATTTCAAAAAAAAAATTTCAAATAAAAAATTTTCAAAAAAAAAATTGAAAAAAAAAAAATTTTAAAAAAATTGAAAAAAAATCGAAAAAAAAAATTGGAAAAAAAATTTTAAAAAAAATTACAAAAATAAACTTAAAAAAATTGAAAAAAAAAATTTAAAAAAAAAATTGGAAAAAAAATTTCAAAAAAAATTCAAAAAAAAAATCTAAAAAAAAATTTAAAAAAAATTTTCTTAAAAAAAATTTAAAAAAAAAATTTAAAAAAAAAATTAAAAAAAATTTTCTTAAAAAAAATTTTTAAAAAAAATTCAAAAAAAAATTTCAAAAAAAAATTTACAAAAAAAAAATTCAAAAGAAAAAATTACAAAAAAAATTTCAAATAAAAAATTTTCAAAAAAATTTCAAAAAAAATTTAAAAATAAAATCGAAAAAAAAAATTTTCGAAAAAATTCGAAAAAAAAATTTCAAAAAAAAATTCCAAAAAAAAAATTCAAAAAAAAAATTACAAAAAAAATTTCAAAAAACTTCAAAAAAAAATTTCAAAAAAATTTAAAAAAAAATTTTTAAAAAATTTCTTAAAAAAATTCAAAAAAAAATTCAAAAAAAAATTTACAAAAAAAAAATTCAAAAAAAAAATTACAAAAAAATATTCAAAAAAAAAATTTACAAAAAAAATTCAAAAAAAAATCACAAAAAAAAATTTCATTAAAAAATTTTAAAAAATGTTCAAAAAAAAAAAAATTGAAAAAAAAATAAAAAAAAAATAAAAAAAAGATCACAAAAAAATAATTTCATAAAAAAATTTAAAAAAAAGTTCAAAAAAAAATTTACAAAAAAAAATTCAAAAAAAAAAATTTACAAAAAAAAATTCGAAAAAAAAATTTCAAAAAAAAAATTTCAAATAAAAAATTTTCAAAAAAAAACTTCAAAACAAATTTCAAGAAAAAATTTCGAAAATTTCGTAAAAAAAAAGTTCAAAAAAAAATTTACAAAAAAAAATTCAAAAAAAAAAATTTACAAAAAAAAATTCGAAAAAAAAATTTCAAAAAAAAAATTTCAAATAAAAAATTTTCAAAAAAAAACTTCAAAACAAATTTCAAGAAAAAATTTCGAAAATTTCGTAAAAAAAAATTCAAAAAAAAAATTTACGAAAAAAAATTCGAAAAAAAATCAAAGAGAAAAATTGAAAAAAAAAATTTAAAAAAAAATTCACAAAAAAAAAATTTCATAAAAAAATTTTAAAAAATTTTCAAAAAAAAAATTGAAAAAAAAAATTTCAAAAAAAAAATTTCAAAAAAAATTTTCGTAAAAAAAAATTTTCAAAAAAAATCAAAAAAAATTTTTCAAAGAGAAAAATTGAAAAAAAAATTTTAAAAAAATTTTTTAAAAAAAATTCACAAAAAAAAAATTTCATAAAAAAATTTAAAAAAATTTTCAAAAAAAAATTGAAAAAAAATTTTTTAAAAAAATTTCAAAAAAAATTCGAAAAAAAAATCGAAAAAGTAAATTTTCGAAAAAAATTTCAAAAAAAAAATTGAAAAAAAAAATTTTCAAAAAAAAAAATTGAAAAAAAAAATTAAAAAAAAATTGAAAAAAAATCGAAAAAAAAAATTACAAAAAAAATTCAAAAAAAAATCACAAAAAAAAATTTCATAAAAAAATTTAAAAAAATGTTCAAAAAAAAATTTACAAAAAAAAATTCAAAAAAAAAATTTACAAAAAAAATTCAAAAAAAAATCACAAAAAAAAATTTCATAAAAAAATTTTAAAAAATGTTCAAAAAAAAATTTACAAAAAAAAATTCAAAAAAAAAATTTACAAAAAAAAATTCGAAAAAAAAATTTCTAAAAAAAAATTTCAAATAAAAAATTTTCAAAAAAAAACTTCAAAACAAATTTCAAGAAAAAATTTCGAAAATTTCGTAAAAAAAAAATTCAAAAAAAAAATTTACAAAAAAAATTCGAAAAAAAATCTAAGAGAAAAATTGAAAAAAAAAAATTTAAAAAAAAATTCACAAAAAAAAAATTCATAAAAAAATTTTAAAAAATTTTCAAAAAAAATTTTCAAAAAAAAAATTGAAAAAAAAAATTGAAAAAAAAAATTACAAAAAAAATTCAAAAAAAAATCACAAAAAAAAATTTCATAAAAAAATTTAAAAAAATGTTCAAAAAAAAATTTACAAAAAAAAATTCAAAAAAAAAATTTACAAAAAAAATTCAAAAAAAAATCACAAAAAAAAATTTCATAAAAAAATTTTAAAAAATGTTCAAAAAAAAATTTACAAAAAAAAATTCAAAAAAAAAATTTACAAAAAAAAATTCGAAAAAAAAATTTCAAAAAAAAAATTTCAAATAAAAAATTTTCAAAAAAAAACTTCAAAACAAATTTCAAGAAAAAATTTCGAAAATTTCGTAAAAAAAAAATTCAAAAAAAAAATTTACAAAAAAAATTCGAAAAAAAATCTAAGAGAAAAATTGAAAAAAAAAAATTTAAAAAAAAATTCACAAAAAAAAAATTCATAAAAAAATTTTAAAAAATTTTCAAAAAAAATTTTCAAAAAAAAAATTGAAAAAAAAAATTGAAAAAAAAAATTTCAAAAAAAAAATTTCAAAAAAAAAATTTCAAAAAAAATTTTCGTAAAAAAAAATTTTCAACAAAAATCAAAAAAAATTTTTCAAAGAGAAAAATTGAAAAAAAAAATTTAAAAAAAATTTAAAAAAAAATTCACAAAAAAAAAATTTCATAAAAAAATTTTCAAAAAAAAAATTGAAAAAAAAATTTTTAAAAAAATTTCAAAAAAAATTCGAAAAAAAAAATTCAAAAAAAAAATTACAAAAAAAAATTTCTAATAAAAAATTTTCAAAAAAAATTTCAAAAAAAATTACAAAAAAAAATTACAAGAAAAATTAAAAAAAAAATTTAAAAAAAAATTGAAAAAAAAATCGAAAAATTAAATTTTCGAAAAAAATTTCAAAAAAAAAAATTAAAAAAAAAAAATTTCAAAAAAAAAATTTAAAAAAAAATTACAAAAAAAAATTTAAAAAAATTTTTATAAAAATTTTAAAAAAATTTTCAAAAAACAAATTTCAAAAAAAATTGAAAAAAAAAATTTTCGAAAAAAATTTCAAAAAAAAATTCAAAAAAAAAATAAAAAAAAAAATTTAAAAAAATTTTCTTAAAAAAATTTTAAAAAAATTTAAAAATAATTAAAAAAAAAATTTTAAAAAAAATTCTTAAAAAAAATTTTAAAAAAAATTCAAAAAAAAATTTCAAAAAAAATTTACAAAAAAAAAATTCAAAAAAAAAATTACAAAAAAAAATTCAAAAAAAAAATTTACAAAAAAAATTCAAAAAAAAATCACAAAAAAAAATTTCATAAAAAAATTTAAAAAAATGTTCAAAAAAAAATTGAAAAAAAAAATAAAAAAAAAATAAAAAAAGATCACAAAAAAATAATTTCATAAAAAAATTTAAAAAAAAGTTCAAAAAAAAAATTACAAAAAAAAATTCAAAAAAAAAAATTTACAAAAAAAAATTCGAAAAAAAAATTTCAAAAAAAAAAATTTCAAATAAAAAATTTTCAAAAAAAACTTCAAAACAAATTTCAAGAAAAAATTTCGAAAATTTCGTAAAAAAAAAAATTCAAAAAAAAAATTTACAAAAAAAAATTCGAAAAAAAATCAAAGAGAAAAATTGAAAAAAAAATTTAAAAAAAATTCACAAAAAAAAAATCATAAAAAAATAATTTCATAAAAAAATTTAAAAAAAAATCGAAAAAAAAATTGAAAAAAAAAATTTCAAAAAAAAAATTTCAAAAAAAATTTTCGTAAAAAAAATTTTTCAAAAAAAATCAAAAAAAATTTTTCAAAGAGAAAAATTGAAAAAAAAATTTTAAAAAAAATTTTAAAAAAAAATTCACAAAAAAAAACTTCATAAAAAAATTTAAAAAAAGTTTCAAAAAAAAAATTGAAAAAAAAAATTTTAAAAAAATTTCAAAAAAAATTCGAAAAAAACAATTCAATAAAAAAAATTACAAAAAAAAATTCTAATAAAAAATTTTCAAAAAAAATTTCAAAAAAAATAACAAAAAAAAATTACAATAAAAATTAAAAAAAAAATTTCAAAAAAAATTGAAAAAAAAATCGAAAAAATAAATTTTCGAAAAAAATTTCAAAAAAAAAATTCAAAAAAAAAATTTTCAAAAAAAAAATTCAAAAAAAAATTTAAAAAAAATTTTCAAAAAAAATTCACAAAAAAAAATCTCCAAAAAAAATGTAAAAAATTCAAAAAAAAATTCAAAGAAAATTAAAAAAAAAAATTAAAGAAAAAAATTCAAAAAAAAAATTTTCAAAAAAAAAATTGAAAAAAAAATTCAAAAAAAATTTAAAAAAAAAATTCACAAAAAAATAATTTCATAAAAAAATTTTAAAAAAAATCGAAAAAAAAATTTTCGAGAAAAATTTTAAAAAAATTCAAAAAAAAATTTCAAAAAAATCGGAAAAAAAAATAAATTTCAAAAAAAAATTTTCAAGAGAAAATTTTTCAAAAAAAAAAAATTCAAGAAAAAATTCAAAAAAAATATGAAAAATAAATAAAAAAAAAATTCGGAAAAAAAAAATTTCAAAAAAAATTTAAAAAAAATTGGAAAAAAAAATTTCAAAGAAAAATTTCAAAAAAATTAAAAAAAAATTTAAAAAAAAATTTTAAAAAAAAATTCACAAAAAAAAAATTTCATAAAAGAATTCAAAAAAATTTTCAAAAAAAAATTTAAAAAAAAATTTTAAAAAAAATTTAAAAAAAAATTCACCAAAAAAAATTTCATAAAAAAATTTAAAAAAATTTTCAAAAAAAAATTAAAAAAAATTTTCAAAAAAAAATTAAAAAAAAAAATTAAAAAAAAAATTTTAAAAAAATTTTCTTAAAAAAAATTTCAAAAAAAATTTTAAAAAAAATCGAAAAAAAATTTTTCGAAAAAATTGAAAAAAAAAATTTCAAAAAAAAATTTACAAAAAAAATTCAAAAAAAAAATTACAAAAAAAATTTCGAAAAAAAATTTCAAATAAAAAATTTTCAAAAAAAATTTCGAAAAAAATTACAAAAAAAAATTTAAAAAAAAATTACAAAAAAAAATTTAAAAAAATTTTCAAAAAAAAATTTCAAAAAAAATTCAAAAAAAAATTACAAAAAAAATTTCAAATAAAAAATTTTCAAAAAAAATTTCAAAAAAAATTTTAAAAAAATTGGAAAAAAAATTTACAAAAAAAAATTCAAAAAAAAAATTACAAAAAAAATTTCAAATAAAAAATTTTCAAAAAAAAATTCAAAAAAAATGTTTAAAAAAAATCGAAAAAAAAAATTTTCGAAAAAATTCGAAAAAAAAAATTTCAAAAAAAAATTTACAAAAAAAGAATTCAAAAAAAAAATTACAAAAAAAATTTCGAAAAAAATTACAAAAAAAAATTTAAAAAAAAATTACAAAAAAAAAATTTAAAAAAATTTTTAAAAAAATTTAAAAAAATTTTTCAAAAAACAAATTTCAAAAAAAATTCAAAAAAAAATTTTAAAAAAAATTACAAAAAAAAATTTAAAAAAAATTGAAAAAAAAAATTGGAAAAAAAAATTTCAAAAAAAAATTTCAAAAAAAAAATCGAAAAAAAAAATTTTCGAAAAAGATTTCAAAAAAAAAATTCAAAAAAAAAATAAAAAAAAAAATTTTAAAAAAATTTTCTTAAAAAAAATTAAAAAAAAAATTTAAAAAAAAATTCAAAAAAAATTTTCTTAAAAAAAATTAAAAAAAAATTTTCAAAAAAAATTTCAAAAAAAATTTTAAAAAAAATCGAAAAAAAAAAATTTCGAAAAAATTCGAAAAAAAAATTTCAAAAAAAAATTTACAAAAAAAAATTCAAAAAAAAAATTCAAAAAAAAATTTACAAAAAAAAAATTAAAAAAAAAAATTACAAAAAAAAATTCAAAAAAAAAATTTACAAAAAAAATTCAAAAAAAAATCACAAAAAAAAATTTCATAAAAAAATTTAAAAAAATGTTCAAAAAAAAATTGAAAAAAAAAATAAAAAAAGATCACAAAAAAATAATTTCATAAAAAAGTTCAAAAAAAAATTTACAAAAAAAATTCAAAAAAAAAATTTACAAAAAAAATTCGAAAAAAAAATTTCAAAAAAAAAATTTCAAATAAAAAATTTTCAAAAAAAACTTCAAAACAAATTTCAAGAAAAAATTGGAAAAAAAATTTCAAAAAAAATTCAAAAAAAAAATCTAAAGAAAAATTTAAAAAAAATTTTCTTAAAAAAAATTTTAAAAAAAAATTTAAAAAAAAAAATTAAAAAAAATTTTCTTAAAAAAAATTTTAAAAAAAAATTCAAAAAAAAATTTCAAAAAAAAATTTACAAAAAAAAAATTCAAAAGAAAAAAAAATTACAAAAAAAATTTCAAATAAAAAATTTTCAAAAAAAATTCAAAAAAAATTTAAAAATGAAATCGAGAAAAAAAATTTTCGAAAAAATTCGAAAAAAAAATTTCAAAAAAAAATTTACAAAAAAAAATTCAAAAAAAAAATTACAAAAAAAATTTCGAAAAAAATTACAAAAAAAAAATTTAAAAAAAATTACAAAAAAAAATTTTAAAAAAATTTTAAGAAAATTAAAAAAAAAAAATTTCAAAAAACTTCAAAAAAAAATTTCAAAAAAATTTCAAAAAAAATTTTTAAAAAATTTCTTAAAAAAATTTTTAAAAAAAATTCAAAAAAAAAATTCAAAAAAAATTTACAAAAAAAAATTCAAAAAAAAAATTACAAAAAAAAATTCAAAAAAAAAATTTACAAAAAAAATTCAAAAAAAATCACAAAAAAAAATTTCATAAAAAAATTTTAAAAAATGTTCAAAAAAAAAAATTGAAAAAAAAAATAACAAAAAAATAAAAAAAGATCACAAAAAAATAATTTCATAAAAAAATTTTAAAAAAAGTTCAAAAAAAAATTTACAAAAAAAAAATCAAAAAAAAAATTTACAAAAAAAAATTCGAAAAAAAAATTTCAAAAAAAAAATTTCAAATAAAAAATTTTCAAAAAAAAAATTGAAAAAAAAAAAAATTTAAAAAAATTGAAAAAAAATCGAAAAAAAAAATTGGAAAAAAAATTTTAAAAAAAATTACAAAAATAAACTTAAAAAAATTGAAAAAAAAAATTTAAAAAAAAAATTGGAAAAAAAATTTCAAAAAAAATTCAAAAAAAAAATCTAAAAAAAAATTTAAAAAAAATTTTCTTAAAAAAAATTTAAAAAAAAAATTTAAAAAAAAAATTAAAAAAAATTTTCTTAAAAAAAATTTTTAAAAAAAATTCAAAAAAAAATTTCAAAAAAAAATTTACAAAAAAAAAATTCAAAAGAAAAAATTACAAAAAAAATTTCAAATAAAAAATTTTCAAAAAAATTTCAAAAAAAATTTAAAAATAAAATCGAAAAAAAAAATTTTCGAAAAAATTCGAAAAAAAAATTTCAAAAAAAAATTTCCAAAAAAAAAATTCAAAAAAAAAATTACAAAAAAAATTTCAAAAAACTTCAAAAAAAAATTTCAAAAAAATTTTAAAAAAAATTTTTAAAAAATTTCTTAAAAAAATTCAAAAAAAAAAATTAAAAAAAAATTTACAAAAAAAAAATTCAAAAAAAAAATTACAAAAAAATATTCAAAAAAAAAATTTACAAAAAAAATTCAAAAAAAAATCACAAAAAAAAATTTCATTAAAAAATTTTAAAAAATGTTCAAAAAAAAAAAAATTGAAAAAAAAATAAAAAAAAAATAAAAAAAAGATCACAAAAAAATAATTTCATAAAAAAATTTAAAAAAAAGTTCAAAAAAAAATTTACAAAAAAAAATTCAAAAAAAAAAATTTACAAAAAAAAATTCGAAAAAAAAATTTCAAAAAAAAAATTTCAAATAAAAAATTTTCAAAAAAAAACTTCAAAACAAATTTCAAGAAAAAATTTCGAAAATTTCGTAAAAAAAAAGTTCAAAAAAAAATTTACAAAAAAAAATTCAAAAAAAAAAATTTACAAAAAAAAATTCGAAAAAAAAATTTCAAAAAAAAAATTTCAAATAAAAAATTTTCAAAAAAAAACTTCAAAACAAATTTCAAGAAAAAATTTCGAAAATTTCGTAAAAAAAAATTCAAAAAAAAAATTTACGAAAAAAAATTCGAAAAAAAATCAAAGAGAAAAATTGAAAAAAAAAATTTAAAAAAAAATTCACAAAAAAAAAATTTCATAAAAAAATTTTAAAAAATTTTCAAAAAAAAAATTGAAAAAAAAAATTTCAAAAAAAAAATTTCAAAAAAAATTTTCGTAAAAAAAAATTTTCAAAAAAAATCAAAAAAAATTTTTCAAAGAGAAAAATTGAAAAAAAAATTTTAAAAAAATTTTTTAAAAAAAATTCACAAAAAAAAAATTTCATAAAAAAATTTAAAAAAATTTTCAAAAAAAAATTGAAAAAAAATTTTTTAAAAAAATTTCAAAAAAAATTCGAAAAAAAAATCGAAAAAGTAAATTTTCGAAAAAAATTTCAAAAAAAAAATTGAAAAAAAAAATTTTCAAAAAAAAAAATTGAAAAAAAAAATTAAAAAAAAATTGAAAAAAAATCGAAAAAAAAAATTACAAAAAAAATTCAAAAAAAAATCACAAAAAAAAATTTCATAAAAAAATTTAAAAAAATGTTCAAAAAAAAATTTACAAAAAAAAATTCAAAAAAAAAATTTACAAAAAAAATTCAAAAAAAAATCACAAAAAAAAATTTCATAAAAAAATTTTAAAAAATGTTCAAAAAAAAATTTACAAAAAAAAATTCAAAAAAAAAATTTACAAAAAAAAATTCGAAAAAAAAATTTCAAAAAAAAAATTTCAAATAAAAAATTTTCAAAAAAAAACTTCAAAACAAATTTCAAGAAAAAATTTCGAAAATTTCGTAAAAAAAAAATTCAAAAAAAAAATTTACAAAAAAAATTCGAAAAAAAATCTAAGAGAAAAATTGAAAAAAAAAAATTTTAAAAAAAATTCACAAAAAAAAAATTCATAAAAAAATTTTAAAAAATTTTCAAAAAAAATTTTCAAAAAAAAAATTGAAAAAAAAAATTGAAAAAAAAAATTTCAAAAAAAAAATTTCAAAAAAAATTTTCGTAAAAAAAAATTTTCAAAAAAAATCAAAAAAAATTTTACAAAGAGAAAAATTGAAAAAAAAAATTTAAAAAAAATTTTAAAAAAAATTCACAAAAAAAAAATTTCATAAAAAAATTTTCAAAAAAAAAATTGAAAAAAAAATTTTTAAAAAAATTTCAAAAAAAATTCGAAAAGAAAAATTCAAAAAAAAATTACAAAAAAAAATTTCTAATAAAAAATTTTCAAAAAAAATTTCAAAAAAAATTACAAAAAAAAATTACAAGAAAAATTAAAAAAAAAATTTAAAAAAAAATTGAAAAAAAAATCGAAAAATTAAATTTTCGAAAAAAATTTCAAAAAAAAAAATTAAAAAAAAAAAATTTCAAAAAAAAAATTTAAAAAAAAAATTACAAAAAAAAATTTAAAAAAATTTTTATAAAAATTTTAAAAAAATTTTCAAAAAACAAATTTCAAAAAAAATTGAAAAAAAAAATTTTCGAAAAAAATTTCAAAAAAAAATTCAAAAAAAAAAAATAAAAAAAAAAATTTAAAAAAATTTTCTTAAAAAAATTTTAAAAAAATTTAAAAATAATTAAAAAAAAAATTTAAAAAAAAATTCTTAAAAAAAATTTAAAAAAAAATTCAAAAAAAAATTTCAAAAAAAATTTAGAAAAAAAAATTCAAAAAAAAAATTACAAAAAAAATTTCGAAAAAAAAAATTTCAAATAAAAAATTTTCAAAAAAAATTTCAAAAAAAATTTTTAAAAAAAAATCGAAAAAAAAATTTTTCGAAAAAATTCGAAAAAAAAATTTCAAAAAAAAATTTACAAAAAAAAATTCAAAAAAAAAAATTACAAAAAAAATTTCGAAAAAAATTACAAAAAAAAATTTAAAGAAAAATTACAAAAAAAAATTTAAAAAAAATTTTAAAAAAATTTTCAAAAAACAAATTTCAAAAAAAAATTAAAAAAAAATTACAAAAAAAAATTTTAAAAAAATTGAAAAAAAAAATTGATAAAAAAAATTGGAAAAAAAAATTTCAAAAAAAATTCAAAAAAAAAATCGAAAAAAAAATTTTCGAAAAAAATTTCAAAAAAAAAATTCATAAAAAAATTTTAAAAAAAAAATTAAAAAAAATTTTCTTAAAAAAAATTTAAAAAAAAATTTACAAAAAAAAAATTCAAAAGAAAAAATTCAAAAAAAATTTCAAATAAAAAATTTTCAAAAAAAATTTCAAAAAAAATTTAAAAATAAAATCGAAAAAAAAAATTTTTGAAAAAATTCGAAAAAAAAATTTCAAAAAAAAATTTACAAAAAAAAAATTCAAAAGAAAAAATTACAAAAAAAATTTCAAATAAAAAATTTTCAAAAAAAATTTAAAAATAAAATCGAAAAAAAAAATTTTCGAAAGAATTCGAAAAAAAAATTTCAAAAAAAAATTTACAAAAAAAAAATTCAAAAAAAAATTACAAAAAAAATTTCGAAAAAAATTACAAAAAAAATTTAAAAAAAAATTACAAAATAATTTAAAAAAAATTTTTAAAAAAATTTTAAGAAAATTAAAAAAAAAAAAAATTCAAAAAACTTCAAAAAAAAAATTCAAAAAAATTAAAAAAAAAATTTAAAAAAAATTTCTTAAAAAAATTTTAAAAAAAAATTCAAAAAAAAAATTCAAAAAAAAATTTACAAAAAAAAAATTCAAAAAAAAAATTACAAAAAAAAATTCAAAAAAAAAATTTACAAAAAAAATTCAAAAAAAAATCACAAAAAAAAATTTCATAAAAAAATTTAAAAAAATGTTCAAAAAAAAATTGAAAAAAAAAATAAAAAAAAAATAAAAAAAGATCACAAAAAAATAATTTCATAAAAAAGTTCAAAAAAAAATTTACAAAAAAAATTCAAAAAAAAAAATTTACAAAAAAAAAATTTCAAAAAAAAAATTTCAAATAAAAAATTTTCAAACAAAAACTTCAAAACAAATTTCAAGAAAAAATTTCGAAAATTTCGTAAAAAAAAATTTAAAAAAATTTTCAAAAAAAAAATTGAAAAAAAATTTTTTAAAAAAATTTCAAAAAAAATTCGAAAAAAACAATTCAAAAAAAAAATAACAAAAAAAATTTCTAATAAAAAATTTTCAAAAAAAATTTCAAAAAAAATTACAAAAAAAATACAAGAAAAATTAAAAAAAAAATTTCAAAAAAAATTGAAAAAAAAATCGAAAAAATAAATTTTCGAAAAAAATTTCAAAAAAAAAATTCAAAAAAAAAATTTTCAAAAAAAAAATTGAAAAAAAAATTTAAAAAAAATAAAAAAAGATCACAAAAAAATAATTTCATAAAAAAATTTAAAAAAAAGTTCAAAAAAAAATTTACAAAAAAAAATTCAAAAAAAAAAATTTACAAAAAAAAATTCGAAAAAAAAATTTCAAAAAAAAATTTCAAATAAAAAATTTTCAAAAAAAAAATTGAAAAAAAAAATTTAAAAAAAATCGAAAAAAAAAATTGGAAAAAAAATTTAAAAAAAAATTACAAAAAAAAACTTAAAAAAATTGAAAAAAAAAATTAAAAAAAAAAAATTGGAAAAAAAATTTCAAAAAAAATTCAAAAAAAAATCTAAAAAAAAATTTAAAAAAAATTTTCTTAAAAAAAATTTAAAAAAAAAATTTAAAAAAAAAATTAAAAAAAATTTTCTTAAAAAAAATTTTAAAAAAAAATTCAAAAAAAAATTTCAAAAAAAAATTTACAAAAAAAAATTCAAAAGAAAAAATTACAAAAAAAATTTCAAATAAAAAATTTTCAAAAAAATTTCAAAAAAAATTTAAAAATAAAATCGAAAAAAAAAATTTTCGAAAAAATTCGAAAAAAAAATTTCAAAAAAAAATTTACAAAAAAAAAATTCAAAAAAAAAATTACAAAAAAAATTTCGAAAAAAATTACAAAAAAAAAATTTAAAAAAAATTACAAAAAAAATTTTAAAAAAAATTTAAAAAAAAATTTTTAAAAAATTTCTTTAAAAAATTTTTAAAAAAATTCAAAAAAAAAATTCAAAAAAAAATTTACAAAAAAAAAATTCAAAAAAAAAATTACAAAAAAAAATTCAAAAAAAAAATTTACAAAAAAAATTCAAAAAAAAATCACAAAAAAAAATTTCATTAAAAAATTTTAAAAAATGTTCAAAAAAAAAAATTGAAAAAAAAAATAAAAAAAAATAAAAAAAGATCACAAAAAAATAATTTCATAAAAAAATTTAAAAAAAAGTTCAAAAAAAAATTTACAAAAAAAAATTAAAAAAAAAAAATTTACAAAAAAAAATTCGAAAAAAAAATTTCAAAAAAAAAATTTCAAATAAAAAATTTTCAAGAAAAAACTTCAAAACAAATTTCAAGAAAAAATTTCGAAAATTTCGTAAAAAAAAAATTCAAAAAAAAAATTTACGAAAAAAAATTCGAAAAAAAATCAAAGAGAAAAATTGAAAAAAAAAATTTTGTAATTTTTTTTTTGAATTTTTTTTTTGTAAATTTTTTTTTGAAATTTTTTTTTCGAATTTTTTCGAAAATTTTTTTTTTCGATTTCATTTTTAATTTTTTTTTGAAAATTTTTTATTTGAAATTTTTTTTGTAATTTTTTCTTTTGAATTTTTTTTTTGTAAATTTTTTTTTGAAATTTTTTTTTGAATTTTTTTTTTTAATTTTTTTTAAGAAAATTTTTTTTAATTTTTTTTTTAAATTTTTTTTTAAAATTTTTTTTAAGAAAATTTTTTTTAAATTTTTTTTTAGATTTTTTTTTGAATTTTTTTTGAAATTTTTTTTCCAATTTTTTTTTTTTAATTTTTTTTTTCAATTTTTTTAAGTTTTTTTTTGTAATTTTTTTTTAAATTTTTTTTTCAATTTTTTTTGAAATTTGTTTTTTGAAAATTTTTTTAAAATTTTTTTTAAAATTTTTTTTAATTTTTTTTTTGTAATTTTTCTTTAAATTTTTTTTTGTAATTTTTTTCGAAATTTTTTTTGTAATTTTTTTTTGAATTTTTTTTTGTAAATTTTTTTTTGAAATTTTTTTTGGAATTTTTTTTTTAATTTTTTTTTTGAATTTTTTTTTTGAAATCTTTTTCGAAAATTTTTTTTTTCGATTTTTTTTTTGAAATTTTTTTTTGAAATTTTTTTTTCCAATTTTTTTTTTCAATTTTTTTTAAATTTTTTTTTGTAATTTTTTTTAAAATTTTTTTTTGAATTTTTTTTGAAATTTGTTTTTTGAAAAATTTTTTTAAATTTTTTTTAAAATTTTTTTAAATTTTTTTTTTGTAATTTTTTTTAAAATTTTTTTTTGTAATTTTTTTCGAAATTTTTTTTGTAATTTTTTTTTTGAATTCTTTTTTTGTAAATTTTTTTTTGAAATTTTTTTTTCGAATTTTTTCGAAAATTTTTTTTTTCGATTTTTTTTAAACATTTTTTTTGAATTTTTTTTTGAAAATTTTTTATTTGAAATTTTTTTTGTAATTTTTTTTTTGAATTTTTTTTTGTAAATTTTTTTTCCAATTTTTTTAAAATTTTTTTTGAAATTTTTTTTGAAAATTTTTTATTTGAAATTTTTTTTGTAATTTTTTTTTGAATTTTTTTTTGAAATTTTTTTTTGAAAATTTTTTTAAATTTTTTTTTGTAATTTTTTTTTAAATTTTTTTTTGTAATTTTTTTCGAAATTTTTTTTGAAAATTTTTTATTTGAAATTTTTTTTCGAAATTTTTTTTGTAATTTTTTTTTTGAATTTTTTTTGTAAATTTTTTTTTGAAATTTTTTTTTTCAATTTTTTCGAAAAATTTTTTTTCGATTTTTTTTAAAATTTTTTTTGAAATTTTTTTTAAGAAAATTTTTTTTTTAATTTTTTTTTAAATTTTTTTTTGAAAATTTTTTTTAATTTTTTTTTGAAAATTTTTTTAAATTTTTTTATGAAATTTTTTTTGGTGAATTTTTTTTTAAATTTTTTTTAAAATTTTTTTTTAAATTTTTTTTTGAAAATTTTTTTGAATTCTTTTATGAAATTTTTTTTTTGTGAATTTTTTTTTAAAATTTTTTTTTAAATTTTTTTAAAATTTTTTTTAATTTTTTTTTTGAAATTTTTCTTTGAAATTATTTTTTCCAATTTTTTTAAAATTTTTTTTGAAATTTTTTTTTTCCGAATTTTTTTTTTATTTATTTTTCATATTTTTTTTGAATTTTTTCTTGAATTTTTTTTTTTTGAAAAATTTTCTCTTGAAAATTTTTTTTTGAAATTTATTTTTTTTTCCAATTTTTTTGAAATTTTTTTTTGAATTTTTTTAAAATTTTTCTCGAAAATTTTTTTTTCGATTTTTTTTAAAATTTTTTTATGAAATTATTTTTTTGTGAATTTTTTTTTTAATTTTTTTTGAATTTTTTTTTCAATTTTTTTTTTGAAAATTTTTTTTTTGAATTTTTTTCTTTAATTTTTTTTTTAAATTTTCTTTGAATTTTTTTTTGATTTTTTTACATTTTTTTTGGAGATTTTTTTTTGTGAATTTTTTTTGAAAATTTTTTTTAAATTTTTTTTTGAATTTTTTTTTTGAAAATTTTTTTTTTGAATTTTTTTTTTGAAATTTTTTTCGAAAATTTATTTTTTCGATTTTTTTTTCAATTTTTTTTGAAATTTTTTTTTAAATTTTTTATTAGAATTTTTTTTTGTAATTTTTTTTATTGAATTGTTTTTTTCGAATTTTTTTTGAAATTTTTTTAAAATTTTTTTTTTCAATTTTTTTTTTTAAACTTTTTTTAAATTTTTTTATGAAATTTTTTTTTGTGAATTTTTTTTTTAAATTTTTTTAAAATTTTTTTTTCAATTTTTCTCTTTGAAAAATTTTTTTTGATTTTTTTTGAAAAATTTTTTTTACGAAAATTTTTTTTGAAATTTTTTTTTTGAAATTTTTTTTTTCAATTTTTTTTTCGATTTTTTTTAAAATTTTTTTATGAAATTATTTTTTTATGATTTTTTTTTTGTGAATTTTTTTTAAATTTTTTTTTCAATTTTTCTCTGATTTTTTTTCGAATTTTTTTTTGTAAATTTTTTTTTTGAATTTTTTTTTTACGAAATTTTCGAAATTTTTTCTTGAAATTTGTTTTGAAGTTTTTTTTGAAAATTTTTTATTTGAAATTTTTTTTTTGAAATTTTTTTTTCGAATTTTTTTTTGTAAATTTTTTTTTTTGAATTTTTTTTTGTAAATTTTTTTTTGAACTTTTTTTTAAATTTTTTTATGAAATTATTTTTTTGTGATCTTTTTTTATTTTTTTTTTATTTTTTTTTTCAATTTTTTTTTGAACATTTTTTTAAATTTTTTTATGAAATTTTTTTTTGTGATTTTTTTTTGAATTTTTTTTGTAATTTTTTTTTTTGAATTTTTTTTTGTAATTTTTTTTTTGAATTTTTTTTTTGTAAATTTTTTTTTGAATTTTTTTTTTGAATTTTTTTTTAAATTTTTTTAAGAAATTTTTTTAAATTTTTTTTTAAAATTTTTTTTAAATTTTTTTTTGTAACTTTTTTTTAAATTTTTATTTGTAATTTTTTTCGAAATTTTTTTTGTAATTTTTTTTTTGAATTTTTTTTTTGTAAATTTTTTTTGAAATTTTTTTTTCGAATTTTTTCGAAAATTTTTTTTTTCGATTTTATTTTTAAATTTTTTTTGAAATTTTTTTTGAAAATTTTTTATTTGAAATTTTTTTTGTAATTTTTTCTTTTGAATTTTTTTTTGTAAATTTTTTTTTGAAATTTTTTTTTGAATTTTTTTTTAAAATTTTTTTAAATTTTTTTTTTTAATTTTTTTTAAAAATTTTTTTTAAGAAATTTTTTTTTAAATTTTTTTTAAAATTTTTTTTATGAATTGTTTTTTTGAAATTTTTTTCGAAAATTTTTTTTTCGATTTTTTTTTTGAATTTTTTTGAATTTTTTTTCCAATTTTTTTTTCAATTTTTTTTTTCAATTTTTTTAAAATTTTTTTTGTTATTTTTTTTAAATTTTTTTTTCAATTTTTTTTTAAATTTGTTTTTTGAAAATTTTTTAAAAATTTTTTTAAAAATTTTTTTTAATTTTTTTTTTGTAATTTTTCTTTAAATTTTTTTTTGTAATTTTTTTCGAAATTTTTTTTGTAATTTTTTTTTGAATTTTTTTTGTAATTTTTTTTTTGAAATTTTTTTTTCGAATTTTTTCGAAAAATTTTTTTTTCGATTTTTTTTTTAAATTTTTTTTGAAATTTTTTTTGAAAATTTTTTATTTGAAATTTTTTTTTTCGAAATTTTTTTTGTAATTTTTTTTTTGAATTTTTTTTTGTAAATTTTTTTTGAAATTTTTTTTTGAATTTTTTTTTAATTTTTTTTAAGAATTTTTTTTAAAATTTTTTTAAAAATTTTTTTTAAATTTTTTTAAAATTTTTTTTAAGAAAATTTTTTTTTTTGAATTTTTTTTTTGAAATTTTTTTCGAAAATTTTTTTTTTCGATTCATTTTTGAATTTTTTTTTTTGAAAATTTTTTTTCCAATTTTTTTTTTCGATTTTTTTTCAATTTTTTTTAAATTTTTTTTTTCAATTTTTTTTTTGAAAATTTTTTTTTTCAATTTTTTTTGAAATTTTTTTCGAAAATTTATTTTTTCGATTTTTTTTTCAATTTTTTTTGAAATTTTTTTTAATTTTTCTTGTAATTTTATTTTGTAATTTTTTTTGAAATTTTTTTTGAAAATTTTTTATTAGAAATTTTTTTTGTAATTTTTTTTTCAATTGTTTTTTTCGAATTTTTTTTGAAATTTTTTAAAAAATTTTTTTTTCAATTTTTTTTTGAAAATTTTTTTAAATTTTTTTATGAAATTTTTTTGAAAATTTTTTTTTACGAAAATTTTTTTCGAAATTTTTTTTTTTAATTTTTTTTTTTCAATTTTTTTTTTGAAAATTTTTTAAAATTTTTTTATGAAATTTTTTTTTTGTGAATTTTTTTTTAAATTTTTTTTTTCAATTTTTCTCTTTGATTTTTTTCGAATTTTTTTTCGTAAATTTTTTTTTTTGAATTTTTTTTTTACGAAATTTTCGAAATTTTTTCTTGAAATTTGTTTTGAAGTTTTTTTTGAAAATTTTTTATTTGAAATTTTTTTTTGAAATTTTTTTTTCGAATTTTTTTTTGTAAATTTTTTTTTTGAATTTTTTTTTGTAAATTTTTTTTTGAACTTTTTTTAAAATTTTTTTATGAAATTATTTTTTTGTGATCTTTTTTTATTTTTTTTTTATTTTTTTTTCAATTTTTTTTTTTGAACATTTTTTAAAATTTTTTTTATGAAATTTTTTTTTGTGATTTTTTTTTGAATTTTTTTTGTAAATTTTTTTTTTGAATTTTTTTTTGTAATTTTTTTTTTTGAATTTTTTTTTTGTAAATTTTTTTTTGAATTTTTTTTTTGAATTTTTTTAAAAATTTTTTTAAGAAATTTTTTAAAAATTTTTTTTTAAATTTTTTTGAAATTTTTTTTTGAAGTTTTTTGAAATTTTTTTTTTTAATTTTCTTAAAATTTTTTTAAAATTTTTTTTAAAATTTTTTTTTGTAATTTTTTTTAAATTTTTTTTTGTAATTTTTTTCGAAATTTTTTTTGTAATTTTTTTTTTGAATTTTTTTTTGTAAATTTTTTTTTGAAATTTTTTTTTCGAATTTTTTCGAAAATTTTTTTTTTCGATTTTATTTTTGAATTTTTTTTTTAAATTTTTTTTAAGAAATTTTTTTTAAATTTTTTTTTTAAATTTTTTTTTTTAATTTTTTTTAAGAAATTTTTTTTTAAATTTTTTTTTAGATTTTTTTTTTGAATTTTTTTTGAAATTTTTTTCCAATTTTTTTTTTAATTTTTTTTTTCAATTTTTTTTAAGTTTTTTTTTGTAATTTTTTTTTAAATTTTTTTTTCAATTTTTTTTTAAATTTGTTTTTTGAAAATTTTTTTTAAATTTATTTTAAAATTTTTTTAAATTTTTTTTTTGTAATTTTTCTTTAAATTTTTTTTTGTAATTTTTTTCGAATTTTTTTTTGTAATTTTTTTTTTGAATTTTTTTTTGTAAATTTTTTTTTGAAATTTTTTTTTCGAATTTTTTCGAAAAATTTTTTTTCGATTTTTTTTTTAAAATTTTTTTTTAAATTTTTTTTGAAAACTTTTTATTTGAAATTTTTTTTTCGAAATTTTTTTTGTAATTTTTTTTTTGAATTTTTTTTTGTAAATTTTTTTTGAAATTTTTTTTTGAATTTTTTTTTAATTTTTTCAAAGAATTTTTTTTTTAAATTTTTTTTTAAATTTTTTAAAAATTTTTTTAAAATTTTTTTAAGAAAATTTTTTTAAATTTTTTTTTTGAATTTTTTTTTTGATTTTTTTTTTTGAAATTTTTTTCGAAAATTTTTTTTTTCGATTCATTTTTGAATTTTTTTTTTTGAAAATTTTTTTTCCAATTTTTTTTTTGATTTTTTTTCAATTTTTTTTAAATTTTTTTTTCAATTTTTTTTTTTCAATTTTTTTTTTGAAAATTTTTTTTTTGAATTTTTTTTTTTAAATTTTTTTCGAAAATTTATTTTTTCGATTTTTTTTTCAATTTTTTTTGAAATTTTTTTTTTAATTTTTCTTGTATTTTTTTTGTAATTTTTTTTGAAATTTTTTTTGAAAATTTTTTATTAGAAATTTTTTTTGTTATTTTTTTTTTGAATTGTTTTTTTCGAATTTTTTTTGAAATTTTTTAAAAAATTTTTTTTTCAATTTTTTTTTTGAAAATTTTTTTAAATTTTTTTTTACGAAATTTTCGAAATTTTTTCTTGAAATTTGTTTTGAAGTTTTTTTTTGAAAATTTTTTATTTGAAATTTTTTTTTTGAAATTTTTTTTTCGTAAATTTTTTTTTTGAATTTTTTTTGTAAATTTTTTTTTGAACTTTTTTATGAAATTATTTTTTTGTGATCTTTTTTTATTTTTTTTTTATTTTTTTTTTCAATTTTTTTTTGAACATTTTTTTAAATTTTTTTATGAATTTTTTTTTTGTGATTTTTTTTTGAATTTTTTTTGTAAATTTTTTTTTCGAATTTTTTTTTGTAATTTTTTTTTTGAATTTTTTTTTTGTAAATTTTTTTTTGAATTTTTTTTTTGAATTTTTTTTTTAAATTTTTTTAAGAAATTTTTTTTAAATTTTTTTTAAAATTTTTTTGAATTTTTTTTTTGAAGTTTTTTGAATTTTTTTTTTTTTAATTTTCTTAAAATTTTTTTAAAAATTTTTTTTAAATTTTTTTTTGTAATTTTTTTTTAAATTTTTTTTGTAATTTTTTTCGAAATTTTTTTTGTAATTTTTTTTTTTAATTTTTTTTTTGTAAATTTTTTTTTGAAATTTTTTTTTCGAATTCTTTCGAAAATTTTTTTTTTCGATTTTATTTTTAAATTTTTTTTGAAAATTTTTTATTTGAAATTTTTTTTGTAATTTTTTCTTTTGAATTTTTTTTTTGTAAATTTTTTTTTGAAATTTTTTTTTCGAAGTTTTTAGAAATTTTTTTTTTTCGATTTTATTTTTAAATTTTTTTTGAAATTTTTATTGAAAATTTTTTATTTGAAATTTTTTTTGTAATTTTTTCTTTTGAATTTTTTTTTTGTAAATTTTTTTTTAAATTTTTTTTAATTTTTTTTTAAAATTTTTTTTATGAATTTTTTTTTTGAAATTTTTTTCGAAAATTTTTTTTTCGATTTTTTTTTTGAATTTTTTTTGAAATTTTTTTTTTCAATTTTTTTTTATCAATTTTTTTTTTCAATTTTTTTTAAATTTTTTTTTGTAATTTTTTTTAAAATTTTTTTTTCAATTTTTTTTGAAATATGTTTTTTGAAAAATTTTTTAAATTTTTTTTAAAATTTTTTTTTGTAATTTTTCTTTAAATTTTTTTTTGTAATTTTTTCGAAATTTTTTTTGTAATTTTTTTTTTTGAATTTTTTTTTGTAAATTTTTTTTTGAAATTTTTTTTTCGAATTTTTTCGAAAAATTTTTTTTTCGATTTTTTTTTAAAAATTTTTTTTGAAATTTTTTTTGAAAATTTTTTATTTGAAATTTTTTTTTTCGAAATTTTTTTTGTAATTTTTTTTTCTAAATTTTTTTTCGAAATTTTTTTTTGAATTTTTTTTAAAATTTTTTTTAAGAATTTTTTTTTAAATTTTTTTTTTAATTATTTTTAAATTTTTTTAAAATTTTTTTAAGAAAATTTTTTTAAATTTTTTTTTTTATTTTTTTTTGAATTTTTTTTTGAAATTTTTTTCGAAAATTTTTTTTTTTCAATTTTTTTTGAAATTTGTTTTTTGAAAATTTTTTAAAAATTTTTTTAAAAATTTTTTTAAATTTTTTTTTGTAATTTTTTTAAAAAAATTTTTTTCAATTTTTTTTTTGAAAATTTTTTTAAATTTTTTTTTACGAAATTTTCGAAATTTTTTCTTGAAATTTGTTTTGAAGTTTTTGTTTGAAAATTTTTTATTTGAAATTTTTTTTTTGAAATTTTTTTTTTGTAAATTTTTTTTTTTGAATTTTTTTTGTAAATTTTTTTTTGAACTTTTTTATGAAATTATTTTTTTGTGATCTTTTTTTATTTTTTTTTTTATTTTTTTTTTCAATTTTTTTTTGAACATTTTTTAAAATTTTTTTATGAAATTTTTTTTTGTGATTTTTTTTTGAATTTTTTTTGTAAATTTTTTTTTTGAATTTTTTTTTGTAATTTTTTTTTTGAATTTTTTTTTGTAAATTTTTTTTTGAATTTTTTTTTTGAATTTTTTTTTAAAATTTTTTTAAGAAATTTTTTTTAAATTTTTTTTTTAATTTTTTTGAATTTTTTTTTTGAAGTTTTTTGAATTTTTTTTTTTTTAATTTTCTTAAAATTTTTTTAAAAATTTTTTTTAAATTTTTTTTTGTAATTTTTTTTTAAATTTTTTTTGTAATTTTTTTCGAAATTTTTTTTGTAATTTTTTTTTTGAATTTTTTTTTTGTAAATTTTTTTTTGAAATTTTTTTTTCGAATTCTTTCGAAAATTTTTTTTTTCGATTTTATTTTTAAATTTTTTTTGAAAATTTTTTATTTGAAATTTTTTTTGTAATTTTTTCTTTTGAATTTTTTTTTTGTAAATTTTTTTTTGAAATTTTTTTTTCGAATTTTTTCAAAAATTTTTTTTTTCGATTTTATTTTTAAATTTTTTTTGAAATTTTTTTTGAAAATTTTTTATTTGAATTTTTTTTTCAATTTTTTTTTTGAAAATTTTTTTATGAAATTTTTTTTTTGTGAATTTTTTTTAAAATTTTTTTTAAATTTTTTTTTAAATTTTTTTTAAGAAAATTTTTTTTAATTTTTTTTTTTAATTTTTTTTATGAATTTTTTTTTTGAAATTTTTTTCGAAAATTTTTTTTTCGATTTTTTTTTTGAATTTTTTTTGAAATTTTTTTTTCCAATTTTTTTTATCAATTTTTTTTTTCAATTTTTTTTAAATTTTTTTTTGTAATTTTTTTTAAATTTTTTTTTGAAATTTGTTTTTTGAAAATTTTTTTAAAATTTTTTTAAAATTTTTTTTAAATTTTTTTTTGTAATTTTTCTTTAAATTTTTTTTTGTAATTTTTTTCGAAATTTTTTTTGTAATTTTTTTTTTTGAATTTTTTTTTGTAAATTTTTTTTTGAAATTTTTTTTTCGAATTTTTTCGAAAAATTTTTTTTTCGATTTTTTTTTAAAAATTTTTTTTGAAATTTTTTTTGAAAATTTTTTATTTGAAATTTTTTTTTTCGAAATTTTTTTTGTAATTTTTTTTTTGAATTTTTTTTTCTAAATTTTTTTTGAAATTTTTTTTTGAATTTTTTTTTAAATTTTTTTTAAGAATTTTTTTTTAAATTTTTTTTTTAATTATTTTAAAATTTTTTTAAAATTTTTTTAAGAAAATTTTTTTAAATTTTTTTTTTTATTTTTTTTTTTTGAATTTTTTTTTGAAATTTTTTTCGAAAATTTTTTTTTTCAATTTTTTTTGAAATTTGTTTTTTGAAAATTTTTTTAAAATTTTTATAAAAATTTTTTTACATTTTTTTTTGTAATTTTTTTTTAAATTTTTTTTTTGAAATTTTTTTTTTTTAATTTTTTTTTTTGAAATTTTTTTCGAAAATTTAATTTTTCGATTTTTTTTTCAATTTTTTTTTAAATTTTTTTTTTAATTTTTCTTGTAATTTTTTTTTGTAATTTTTTTTGAAATTTTTTTTGAAAATTTTTTATTAGAAATTTTTTTTTGTAATTTTTTTTTTGAATTTTTTTTTTCGAATTTTTTTTGAAATTTTTTTAAAAATTTTTTTTTCAATTTTTTTTTTGAAAATTTTTTTATGAAATTTTTTTTTTGTGAATTTTTTTTAAAATTTTTTTTAAATTTTTTTTTTCAATTTTTCTCTTTGAAAAATTTTTTTTGATTTTTTTTGAAAATTTTTTTTTACGAAAATTTTTTTTGAAATTTTTTTTTTGAAATTTTTTTTTTCAATTTTTTTTTTCAATTTTTTTTTTGAAAATTTTTTTTGAAAATTTTTTAAAATTTTTCTATGAATTTTTTTTTTGTGAATTTTTTTTTTAATTTTTTTTTTTCAATTTTTCTCTTAGATTTTTTTTCGAATTTTTTTTGTAAATTTTTTTTTTGAATTTTTTTTTTACGAAATTTTCGAAATTTTTTCTTGAAATTTGTTTTGAAGTTTTTTTTTGAAAATTTTTTATTTGAAATTTTTTTTTTGAAATTTTTTTTTCGAATTTTTTTTTGTAAATTTTTTTTTTGAATTTTTTTTTGTAAATTTTTTTTTGAACATTTTTTTAAATTTTTTTATGAAATTTTTTTTTGTGATTTTTTTTTGAATTTTTTTTGTAATTTTTTTTTTCGATTTTTTTTCAATTTTTTTTAAATTTTTTTTTTCAATTTTTTTTTTGAAAATTTTTTTTTTCAATTTTTTTTTTGAAATTTTTTTCGAAAATTTACTTTTTCGATTTTTTTTTCGAATTTTTTTTGAAATTTTTTTAAAAATTTTTTTTTCAATTTTTTTTTGAAAATTTTTTTAAATTTTTTTATGAAATTTTTTTTTTGTGAATTTTTTTTAAAAATTTTTTTTTCAATTTTTTTTTCAATTTTTCTCTTTGAAAAATTTTTTTTGATTTTTTTTGAAAATTTTTTTTTACGAAAATTTTTTTTGAAATTTTTTTTTTGAAATTTTTTTTTTCAATTTTTTTTTTGAAAATTTTTTAAAATTTTTTTATGAAATTTTTTTTTTGTGAATTTTTTTTTAAATTTTTTTTTTCAATTTTTCTCTTTGATTTTTTTTCGAATTTTTTTTCGTAAATTTTTTTTTTGAATTTTTTTTTTACGAAATTTTCGAAATTTTTTCTTGAAATTTGTTTTGAAGTTTTTTCTTGAAAATTTTTTATTTGAAATTTTTTTTTTGAAATTTTTTTTTCGAATTTTTTTTTGTAAATTTTTTTTTTTGAATTTTTTTTTGTAAATTTTTTTTTGAACTTTTTTTTAAATTTTTTTATGAAATTATTTTTTTGTGATCTTTTTTTATTTTTTTTTATTTTTTTTTTCAATTTTTTTTTTTGAACATTTTTTAAAATTTTTTAATGAAATTTTTTTTTGTGATTTTTTTTTGAATTTTTTTTGTAAATTTTTTTTTTGAATTTTTTTTTGTAATTTTTTTTTTGAATTTTTTTTTTGTAAATTTTTTTTTGAATTTTTTTTTTGAATTTTTAAAAAAATTCAAAAAAAAAATTCAAAAAAAAATTTACAAAAAAAAAATTCAAAAAAAAAATTACAAAAAAAAATTCAATAAAAAAATTTACAAAAAAAATTCAAAAAAAAATCACAAAAAAAAATTTCATTAAAAAATTTTAAAAAATGTTCAAAAAAAAAAATTGAAAAAAAAAATAAAAAAAAATAAAAAAAGATCACAAAAAAATAATTTCATAAAAAAATTTAAAAAAAAGTTCAAAAAAAAATTTACAAAAAAAAATTCAAAAAAAAAAATTTACAAAAAAAAATTCGAAAAAAAAATTTCAAAAAAAAAATTTCAAATAAAAAATTTTCAAGAAAAAACTTCAAAACAAATTTCAAGAAAAAATTTCGAAAATTTCGTAAAAAAAAAATTCAAAAAAAAAATTTACGAAAAAAAATTCGAAAAAAAATCAAAGAGAAAAATTGAAAAAAAAAATTTAAAAAAAAATTCACAAAAAAAAAATTTCATAAAAAAATTTTAAAAAATTTTCAAAAAAAAAATTGAAAAAAAAAATTTCAAAAAAAAAATTTCAAAAAAAATTTTCGTAAAAAAAAATTTTCAAAAAAAATCAAAAAAAATTTTTCAAAGAGAAAAATTGAAAAAAAAATTGAAAAAAAAATTTTTAAAAAAAATTCACAAAAAAAAAATTTCATAAAAAAATTTAAAAAAATTTTCAAAAAAAAATTGAAAAAAAAATTTTTAAAAAAATTTCAAAAAAAATTCGAAAAAAAAATCGAAAAAGTAAATTTTCGAAAAAAATTTCAAAAAAAAAATTGAAAAAAAAAATTTTCAAAAAAAAAATTGAAAAAAAAAATTTAAAAAAAATTGAAAAAAAATCGAAAAAAAAAATTACAAAAAAAATTCAAAAAAAAATCACAAAAAAAAATTTCATAAAAAAATTTAAAAAAATGTTCAAAAAAAAATTTACAAAAAAAAATTCAAAAAAAAAATTTACAAAAAAAAATTCGAAAAAAAAATTTCAAAAAAAAAATTTCAAATAAAAAATTTTCAAAAAAAAACTTCAAAACAAATTTCAAGAAAAAATTTCGAAAATTTCGTAAAAAAAAAATTCAAAAAAAAAATTTACAAAAAAAATTCGAAAAAAAATCTAAGAGAAAAATTGAAAAAAAAAAATTAAAAAAAAAATTCACAAAAAAAAAATTCATAGAAAAATTTTAAAAAATTTTCAAAAAAAATTTTCAAAAAAAAAATTGAAAAAAAAAATTGAAAAAAAAAATTTCAAAAAAAAAATTTCAAAAAAAATTTTCGTAAAAAAAAATTTTCAAAAAAAATCAAAAAAAATTTTTCAAAGAGAAAAATTGAAAAAAAAAATTTAAAAAAAATTTTAAAAAAAATTCACAAAAAAAAAATTTCATAAAAAAATTTTCAAAAAAAAAATTGAAAAAAAAATTTTTAAAAAAATTTCAAAAAAAATTCGAAAAAAAAAATTCAAAAAAAAAATTACAAAAAAAAATTTCTAATAAAAAATTTTCAAAAAAAATTTCAAAAAAAATTACAAAAAAAAATTACAAGAAAAATTAAAAAAAAAATTTAAAAAAAAATTGAAAAAAAAATCGAAAAATTAAATTTTCGAAAAAAATTTCAAAAAAAAAAATTAAAAAAAAAAAATTTCAAAAAAAAAATTTAAAAAAAAATTACAAAAAAAAATGTAAAAAAATTTTTATAAAAATTTTAAAAAAATTTTCAAAAAACAAATTTCAAAAAAAATTGAAAAAAAAAATTTTCGAAAAAAATTTCAAAAAAAAATTCAAAAAAAAAAAATAAAAAAAAAAATTTAAAAAAATTTTCTTAAAAAAATTTTAAAAAAATTTAAAAATAATTAAAAAAAAAATTTAAAAAAAAATTCTTAAAAAAAATTTAAAAAAAAATTCAAAAAAAAATTTCAAAAAAAATTTAGAAAAAAAAATTCAAAAAAAAAATTACAAAAAAAATTTCGAAAAAAAAAATTTCAAATAAAAAATTTTCAAAAAAAATTTCAAAAAAAATTTTTAAAAAAAAATCGAAAAAAAAATTTTTCGAAAAAATTCGAAAAAAAAATTTCAAAAAAAAATTTACAAAAAAAAATTCAAAAAAAAAAATTACAAAAAAAATTTCGAAAAAAATTACAAAAAAAAATTTAAAGAAAAATTACAAAAAAAAATTTAAAAAAAATTTTAAAAAAATTTTAAAAAAATTTTCAAAAAACAAATTTCAAAAAAAAATTAAAAAAAAATTACAAAAAAAAATTTAAAAAAAATTGAAAAAAAAAATTGATAAAAAAAATTGGAAAAAAAAATTTCAAAAAAAATTCAAAAAAAAAATCGAAAAAAAAATTTTCGAAAAAAATTTCAAAAAAAAAATTCATAAAAAAAATTAAAAAAAAAAATTAAAAAAAATTTTCTTAAAAAAAATTTAAAAAAAAATTTAAAAAAAATTTTAAAAAAAATTCACAAAAAAAAAATTTCATAAAAAAATTTTCAAAAAAAAAATTGAAAAAAAAATTCAAATAAAAAATTTTCAAAAAAAATTTCAAAAAAAATTTAAAAATAAAATCGAAAAAAAAAATTTTTGAAAAAATTCGAAAAAAAAATTTCAAAAAAAAATTTACAAAAAAAAAATTCAAAAGAAAAAATTACAAAAAAAATTTCAAATAAAAAATTTTCAAAAAAAATTTAAAAATAAAATCGAAAAAAAAAATTTTCGAAAGAATTCGAAAAAAAAATTTCAAAAAAAAATTTACAAAAAAAAAATTCAAAAAAAAAATTACAAAAAAAATTTCGAAAAAAATTACAAAAAAAATTTAAAAAAAAATTACAAAAAAAAATTTAAAAAAAATTTTTAAAAAAATTTTAAGAAAATTAAAAAAAAAAAAATTCAAAAAACTTCAAAAAAAAAATTCAAAAAAATTAAAAAAAAAATTTAAAAAAAATTTCTTAAAAAAATTTTAAAAAAAAATTCAAAAAAAAAATTCAAAAAAAAATTTACAAAAAAAAATTCAAAAAAAAAATTACAAAAAAAAATTCAAAAAAAAAATTTACAAAAAAAATTCAAAAAAAAATCACAAAAAAAAATTTCATAAAAAAATTTTAAAAAATGTTCAAAAAAAAATTGAAAAAAAAAATAAAAAAAAAAATAAAAAAAGATCACAAAAAAATAATTTCATAAAAAAGTTCAAAAAAAAATTTACAAAAAAAATTCAAAAAAAAAAATTTACAAAAAAAAAATTTCAAAAAAAAAATTTCAAATAAAAAATTTTCAAACAAAAACTTCAAAACAAATTTCAAGAAAAAATTTCGAAAATTTCGTAAAAAAAAATTTAAAAAAATTTTCAAAAAAAAAATTGAAAAAAATTTTTTTAAAAAAATTACAAAAAAAAATTTAAAAAAATTTTTAAAAAAATTTTTAAAAAATTTTCAAAAAACAAATTTCAAAAAAAATTGAAAAAAAAAAATTTTCGAAAAAAATTTCAAAAAAAAATTCAAAAAAAAATAAAAAAAAAAATTTAAAAAAATTTTCTTAAAAAAATTTTAAAAAAATTTAAAAATAATTAAAAAAAAAATTTAAAAAAAAATTCTTAAAAAAAATTTTAAAAAAAATTCAAAAAAAAATTTCGAAAAAAAATTTAGAAAAAAAAATTACAAAAAAAATTTCGAAAAAAAAAATTTCAAATAAAAAATTTTCAAAAAAAATTTCAAAAAAAATTTTTAAAAAAAAATCGAAAAAAAAATTTTTCGAAAAAATTCGAAAAAAAAATTTCAAAAAAAAATTTACAAAAAAAAATTCAAAAAAAAAAATTACAAAAAAAATTTCGAAAAAATTACAAAAAAAAATTTAAAGAAAAATTACAAAAAAAAATTTTAAAAAAAATTTAAAAAATTTTTCAAAAAACATATTTCAAAAAAAATTGAAAAAAAAATTTTAAAAAAAATTACAAAAAAAAATTTAAAAAAAATTGAAAAAAAAAATTGATAAAAAAAAATTGAAAAAAAAAATTTCAAAAAAAATTCAAAAAAAAAATCGAAAAAAAAATTTTCGAAAAAAATTTCAAAAAAAAAATTCATAAAAAAAATTTTAAAAAAAAATTAAAAAAAATTTAAAAAAAAATTTACAAAAAAAAAATTCAAAAGAAAAAATTACAAAAAAAATTTCAAATAAAAAATTTTCAATAAAAATTTCAAAAAAAATTTAAAAATAAAATCGAAAAAAAAAAATTTCTAAAAACTTCGAAAAAAAAATTTCAAAAAAAAATTTACAAAAAAAAAATTCAAAAGAAAAAATTACAAAAAAAATTTCAAATAAAAAATTTTCAAAAAAAATTTAAAAATAAAATCGAAAAAAAAAATTTTCGAAAGAATTCGAAAAAAAAATTTCAAAAAAAAATTTACAAAAAAAAAATTAAAAAAAAAAATTACAAAAAAAATTTCGAAAAAAATTACAAAAAAAATTTAAAAAAAAATTACAAAAAAAAATTTAAAAAAAATTTTTAAAAAAATTTTAAGAAAATTAAAAAAAAAAAAATTCAAAAAACTTCAAAAAAAAAATTCAAAAAAATTTTAAAAAAAATTTAAAAAAAATTTCTTAAAAAAATTTAAAAAAAAAATTCAAAAAAAAAATTCAAAAAAAAATTTACAAAAAAAAAATTCAAAAAAAAAATTACAAAAAAAAATTCGAAAAAAAAATTTACAAAAAAAATTCAAAAAAAAATCACAAAAAAAAAATTCATAAAAAAATTTAAAAAAATGTTCAAAAAAAAATTGAAAAAAAAAATAAAAAAAAAATAAAAAAAGATCACAAAAAAATAATTTCATAAAAAAGTTCAAAAAAAAATTTACAAAAAAAATTCAAAAAAAAAATTTACGAAAAAAAAATTTCAAAAAAAAAATTTCAAATAAAAAATTTTCAAAAAAAAACTTCAAAACAAATTTCAAGAAAAAATTTCGAAAATTTCGTAAAAAAAAATTTAAAAAAATTTTCAAAAAAAAAATTGAAAAAAAAATTTTTTAAAAAATTTCAAAAAAAATTCGAAAAAAACAATTCAAAAAAAAAATAACAAAAAAAATTTCTAATAAAAAATTTTCAAAAAAAATTTCAAAAAAAATTACAAAAAAAATACAAGAAAAATTAAAAAAAAAATTTCAAAAAAAATTGAAAAAAAAATCGAAAAAATAAATTTTCGAAAAAAATTTAAAAAAAAAAATTCAAAAAAAAAATTTTCAAAAAAAAAATTGAAAAAAAAAAATTGAAAAAAAAATTTAAAAAAAATTGAAAAAAAATCAAAAAAAAAATTGGAAAAAAAATTTTCAAAAAAAAAAATTCAAAAATGAATCGAAAAAAAAAATTTTCGAAAAAAATTTCAAAAAAAAAAATCAAAAAAAAAATTCAAAAAAAAAATTTAAAAAAATTTTCTTAAAAAAATTTTAAAAAAATTTTTAAAAAATTTTAAAAAAAATTTAAAAAAAAAATTCTTTGAAAAAATTAAAAAAAAATTCAAAAAAAAATTTCAAAAAAAATTTACAAAAAAAAATTCAAAAAAAAAATTACAAAAAAAATTTCGAAAAAAAAATTTCAAATAAAAAGTTTTCAAAAAAAATTTAAAAAAAAATTTAAAAAAAAAAATCGAAAAAAAATTTTTCGAAAAAATTCGAAAAAAAAATTTCAAAAAAAAATTTACAAAAAAAAATTCAAAAAAAAAATTACAAAAAAAAATTCGAAAAAAATTACAAAAAAAAATTTAAAGAAAAATTACAAAAAAAAAATTTAAAAAAATTTTAAAATAAATTTAAAAAAAATTTTCAAAAAACAAATTTAAAAAAAAATTGAAAAAAAAATTTAAAAAAAAATTACAAAAAAAAACTTAAAAAAAATTGAAAAAAAAAATTAAAAAAAAAATTGGAAAAAAATTTCAAAAAAAATTCAAAAAAAAAATCTAAAAAAAAATTTAAAAAAAAATTTCTTAAAAAAAATTAAAAAAAAAAATTTAAAAAAAAAATTTAAAAAAAATTTCTTAAAAAAAATTTAAAAAAAAAATTCAAAAATAAAATCGAAAAAAAAAATTTTCGAAAAAATTCGAAAAAAAAATTTCAAAAAAAAATTTACAAAAAAAAATTCAAAAAAAAAATTACAAAAAAAATTTCGAAAAAAATTACAAAAAAAAATTTAAAAAAAATTACAAAAAAAAATTTTAAAAAAAATTTTAAAAAAATTTTAAGAAAATTAAAAAAAAAAATTTCAAAAAACTTCAAAAAAAAATTTCAAAAAAATTTAAAAAAAAATTTTTAAAAAATTTCTTAAAAAAATTTTTAAAAAAATTCAAAAAAAAAATTCAAAAAAAAATTTACAAAAAAAAAATTCAAAAAAAAAAATTACAAAAAAAAATTCAAAAAAAAAATTTACAAAAAAAATTCAAAAAAAAATCACAAAAAAAAATTTCATAAAAAAAATTTTAAAAAATGTTCAAAAAAAAAAATTGAAAAAAAAATAAAAAAAAAATAAAAAAAGATCACAAAAAAATAATTTCATAAAAAAATTTTAAAAAAAGTTCAAAAAAAAATTTACAAAAAAAAATTCAAAAAAAAAATTTACAAAAAAAAATTCGAAAAAAAAATTTCAAAAAAAAATTTCAAATAAAAAATTTTCAAAAAAAACTTCAAAACAAATTTCAAGAAAAAATTTCGAAAATTTCGTAAAAAAAAAATTCAAAAAAAAAAATTTACGAAAAAAAATTCGAAAAAAATCAAAGAGAAAAATTGAAAAAAAAAATTTAAAAAAAAATTCACAAAAAAAAAATTTCATAAAAAAATTTTAAAAAATTTTCAAAAAAAAAATTGAAAAAAAAAAATTAAAAAAAAAAATTTCGAAAAAAATTTTCGTAAAAAAAAATTTTCAAAAAAATTTCATAAAAAAATTTAAAAAAATTTTCAAAAAAAAATTGAAAAAAAAATTTTTTAAAAAATTTCAAAAAAAATTCGAAAAAAACAATTGAAAAAAAAATTACAAAAAAAATTTCTAATAAAAAATTTTCAAAAAAAATTTCAAAAAAAATTACAAAATAAAATTACAAGAAAAATTAAAAAAAATTTCAAAAAAAATTGAAAAAAAAATCGAAAAAATAAATTTTCGAAAAAAATTTCAAAAAAAATTGAAAAAAAAAATTTTCAAAAAAAAAATTGAAAAAAAAAATTTAAAAAAAATTGAAAAAAAATCGAAAAAAAAAATTGGAAAAAAAATTTTCAAAAAAAAAAATTCAAAAATGAATCGAAAAAAAAAATTTTCGAAAAAAATTTCAAAAAAAAAATTCAAAAAAAAAAATTTTCTTAAAAAAAATTTTAAAAAAATTTAAAAAAAATTTTTAAAAAAATTTTAAAAAAAATTCTTAAAAAAAATTAAAAAAAAATTCAAAAAAAAATTTCAAAAAAAATTTACAAAAAAAAATTCAAAAAAAAAATTACAAAAAAAATTTCGAAAAAAAAAATTTCAAATAAAAAATTTTCAAAAAAAATTTCAAAAAAAATTTAAAAAAAAAATCGAAAAAAAAATTTTTCGAAAAAATTCGAAAAAAAAATTTCAAAAAAAAAATTACAAAAAAAATTCAAAAAAAAATTACAAAAAAAATTTCGAAAAAAATTACAAAAAAAAATTTAAAGAAAAATTACAAAAAAAAAATTAAAAAAAATTTTTAAAAAAATTTTTAAAAAATTTTCAAAAAACAAATTTCAAAAAAAATTGAAAAAAAAATTTAAAAAAAATAACAAAAAAAATTTTAAAAAAATTGAAAAAAAAAATTGAAAAAAAAATTGGAAAAAAAATTCAAAAAAATTCAAAAAAAAAATCGAAAAAAAAATTTTCGAAAAAAATTTCAAAAAAACAATTCATAAAAAAAATTTTAAAAAAAATTTAAAAAAAAATTTCTTAAAAAAAATTTTTAAAAAAAATTAAAAAAAAAAATTTAAAAAAATTTTAAAAAAAAATTCAAAAAAAAATTTCAAAAAAAAATTTACAAAAAAAAATTCAAAAGAAAAAATTACAAAAAAAATTTCAAATAAAAAATTTTCAAAAAAAATTTCAAAAAAAATTTAAAAATAAAATCGAAAAAAAAAATTTTCGAAAAAATTCGAAAAAAAAATTTCAAAAAAAAATTTACAAAAAAAAAATTCAAAAAAAAAATTACAAAAAAAATTTCGAAAAAAATTACAAATAAAAATTTAAAAAAAAGTTACAAAAAAAAATTTAAAAAAAATTTTAAAAAAAAATTTAAAAAAATTTCTTAAAAAAATTTAAAAAAAAATTCAAAAAAAAAATTCAAAAAAAAATTTACAAAAAAAAAATTCAAAAAAAAAATTACAAAAAAAAATTCAAAAAAAAAAATTACAAAAAAAATTCAAAAAAAAATCACAAAAAAAAATTTCATAAAAAAATTTAAAAAAATGTTCAAAAAAAAATTGAAAAAAAAAATAAAAAAAAAATAAAAAAAGATCACAAAAAAATAATTTCATAAAAAAATTTAAAAAAAAGTTCAAAAAAAAATTTACAAAAAAAAATTCAAAAAAAAAAATTTACAAAAAAAAATTCGAAAAAAAAATTTCAAAAAAAAAAATTTCAAATAAAAAATTTTCAAAAAAAACTTCAAAACAAATTTCAAGAAAAAATTTCGAAAATTTCGTAAAAAAAAAATTCAAAAAAAAAATTTACAAAAAAAAATTCGAAAAAAAATCAGAGAAAAATTGAAAAAAAAATTTAAAAAAAATTCACAAAAAAAAAATCATAAAAAAATAATTTCATAAAAAAATTTTAAAAAAAATCGAAAAAAAAATTGAAAAAAAAAATTTCAAAAAAAAAATTTCAAAAAAAATTTTCGTAAAAAAAATTTTTCAAAAAAAATCAAAAAAAATTTTTCAAAGAGAAAAATTGAAAAAAAAATTTTAAAAAAATTTAAAAAAAAAATTCACAAAAAAAAATTTCATAAAAAAATTTAAAAAAAGTTTAAAAAAAAAAATTGAAAAAAAAAATTTTAAAAAAATTTCAAAAAAAATTCGAAAAAAACAATTCAATAAAAAAAATTACAAAAAAAAATTCTAATAAAAAATTTAAAAAAAAATTTCAAAAAAAATTGAAAAAAAAATCGAAAAAATAAATTTTCGAAAAAAATTTCAAAAAAAAAATTCAAAAAAAAAATTTTCAAAAAAAAAATTCAAAAAAAAATTTAAAAAAAATTTTCAAAAAAAATTCACAAAAAAAAATCTCCAAAAAAATGTAAAAAAATCAAAAAAAAATTCAAAGAAAATTTAAAAAAAAAATTAAAGAAAAAAATTCAAAAAAAAAATTTTCAAAAAAAAAATTGAAAAAAAAATTCAAAAAAAATTAAAAAAAAAATTCACAAAAAAATAATTTCATAAAAAAATTTTAAAAAAAATCGAAAAAAAAATTTTCGAGAAAAATTTTAAAAAAATTCAAAAAAAAATTTCAAAAAAATTGGAAAAAAAAATAAATTTCAAAAAAAAATTTTCAAGAGAAAATTTTTCAAAAAAAAAAAATTCAAGAAAAAATTCAAAAAAAATATGAAAAATAAATAAAAAAAAAATTCGGAAAAAAAAAATTTCAAAAAAAAATTTAAAAAAATTGGAAAAAATAATTTCAAAGAAAAATTTCAAAAAAAAAATTAAAAAAAATTTTAAAAAAATTTAAAAAAAAATTTAAAAAAAAAATTCACAAAAAAAAAATTTCATAAAAGAATTCAAAAAAATTTTCAAAAAAAAATTTAAAAAAAAATTTTAAAAAAAATTTTAAAAAAAATTCACCAAAAAAAATTTCATAAAAAAATTTAAAAAAATTTTCAAAAAAAAATTAAAAAAAATTTTCAAAAAAAAATTTAAAAAAAAATTAAAAAAAAAATTTTCTTAAAAAAAATTTCAAAAAAAATTTTAAAAAAAATCGAAAAAAAATTTTTCGAAAAAATTGAAAAAAAAAATTTCAAAAAAAAATTTACAAAAAAAATTCAAAAAAAAAATTACAAAAAAAATTTCGAAAAAAAATTTCAAATAAAAAATTTTCAAAAAAAATTTCGAAAAAAATTACAAAAAAAAATTTAAAAAAAAATTACAAAAAAAAATTTAAAAAAATTTTCAAAAAAAAATTTCAAAAAAAAATTCAAAAAAAAATTACAAAAAAAATTTCAAATAAAAAATTTTCAAAAAAAATTTCAAAAAAAATTTTAAAAAAATTGGAAAAAAAATTTACAAAAAAAAATTCAAAAAAAAAATTACAAAAAAAATTTCAAATAAAAAATTTTCAAAAAAAAATTCAAAAAAAATGTTTAAAAAAAATCGAAAAAAAAAATTTTCGAAAAAATTCGAAAAAAAAATTTCAAAAAAAAATTTACAAAAAAAGAATTCAAAAAAAAAATTACAAAAAAAATTTCGAAAAAAATTACAAAAAAAAATTTTAAAAAAAATTACAAAAAAAAAATTTAAAAAAATTTTAAAAAAAATTTAAAAAAATTTTTCAAAAAACAAATTTCAAAAAAAATTCAAAAAAAAATTTTAAAAAAAATTACAAAAAAAAATTTAAAAAAAATTGAAAAAAAAAATTGGAAAAAAAAATTTCAAAAAAAAATTTCAAAAAAAAAATCGAAAAAAAAAATTTTCGAAAAAGATTTCAAAAAAAAAATTCAAAAAAAAAATTAAAAAAAAAATTCCAAAAAAAATTTCAAAAAAAAATTTACAAAAAAAAATTCAAAAAAAAATTACAAAAAAAATTTCGAAAAAAATTACAAAAAAAAATTTAAAGAAAAATTACAAAAAAAAAATTAAAAAAAATTTTAAAAAAAATTTTAAAAAAATTTTCAAAAAACAAATTTCAAAAAAAATTGAAAAAAAAATTTAAAAAAAAATTACAAAAAAAAACTTAAAAAAATTGAAAAAAAAAATTAAAAAAAAAAAATTGGAAAAAAAATTTCAAAAAAAATTCAAAAAAAAATCTAAAAAAAAATTTAAAAAAAATTTTCTTAAAAAAAATTTTAAAAAAAAATTTAAAAAAAAAATTAAAAAAAATTTTCTTAAAAAAAATTAAAAAAAAAAATTCAAAAAAAAATTTCAAAAAAAAATTTACAAAAAAAAAATTCAAAAGAAAAAATTACAAAAAAAATTTCAAATAAAAAATTTTCAAAAAAAAATTAAAAATGAAATCGAAAAAAAAAATTTTCGAAAAAATTCGAAAAAAAAATTTCAAAAAAAAATTTACAAAAAAAAAATTCAAAAAAAAAATTACAAAAAAAATTTCGAAAAAAATTACAAAAAAAAAATTTAAAAAAAATTACAAAAAAAAATTTTAAAAAATTTTTAAGAAAATTAAAAAAAAAAATTTCAAAAAACTTCAAAAAAAAATTTCAAAAAAATTTCAAAAAAAATTTTTAAAAAATTTCTTAAAAAAATTTTTAAAAAAATTCAAAAAAAAAATTCAAAAAAAATTTACAAAAAAAAATTCAAAAAAAAATTACAAAAAAAAATTCAAAAAAAAAATTTACAAAAAAAATTCAAAAAAAAATCACAAAAAAAAATTTCATAAAAAAATTTTAAAAAATGTTCAAAAAAAAAAATTGAAAAAAAAAATAACAAAAAAATAAAAAAAGATCACAAAAAAATAATTTCATAAAAAAATTTAAAAAAAAGTTCAAAAAAAAATTTACAAAAAAAAATTCAAAAAAAAAATTTACAAAAAAAAATTCGAAAAAAAAATTTCAAAAAAAAAATTTCAAATAAAAAATTTTCAAAAAAAAAATTGAAAAAAAAAATTTAAAAAAAATTGAAAAAAAATCGAAAAAAAAAATTGGAAAAAAAAATTTAAAAAAAATTACAAAAATAAACTTAAAAAAATTGAAAAAAAAAATTTAAAAAAAAAATTGGAAAAAAAATTTCAAAAAAAATTCAAAAAAAAAATCTAAAAAAAAATTTTAAAAAAATTTTCTTAAAAAAAATTTTAAAAAAAAATTTAAAAAAAAAATTAAAAAAAATTTTCTTAAAAAAAATTTTTAAAAAAAATTCAAAAAAAAATTTCAAAAAAAAATTTACAAAAAAAAAATTCAAAAGAAAAAATTAAAAAAAAAATTTTAAAAAAATTTTCTTAAAAAAAATTAAAAAAAAAATTTTAAAAAAAATTCAAAAAAAATTTTCTTAAAAAAAATTTAAAAAAAATTTTCAAAAAAAATTTCAAAAAAAATTTTAAAAAAAATCGAAAAAAAAAAAATTTCGAAAAAATTCGAAAAAAAAAATTCAAAAAAAAATTTACAAAAAAAAATTCAAAAAAAAAATTCAAAAAAAAATTTACAAAAAAAAAATTCAAAAAAAAAATTACAAAAAAAAATTCAAAAAAAAAATTTACAAAAAAAATTCAAAAAAAAATCACAAAAAAAAATTTCATAAAAAAATTTAAAAAAATATTCAAAAAAAAATTGAAAAAAAAAATAAAAAAAGATCACAAAAAAATAATTTCATAAAAAAGTTCAAAAAAAAATTTACAAAAAAAATTCAAAAAAAAAATTTACAAAAAAAATTCGAAAAAAAAATTTCAAAAAAAAAATTTCAAATAAAAAATTTTCAAAAAAAACTTCAAAACAAATTTCAAGAAAAAATTTCGAAAATTTCGTAAAAAAAAATTCAAAAAAAAAATTTACAAAAAAAAATTCGAAAAAAAATCAAAGAGAAAAATTGAAAAAAAAAATTTAAAAAAAAAATCACAAAAAAAATTTCATAAAAAATTTTTAAAAATTTTCAAAAAAAAAAATTGAAAAAAAAAAATTAAAAAAAAAAATTTCAAAAAAAATTTTCGTAAAAAAAAATTTTCAAAAAAAATCAAAAAAAATTTTTCAAAGAGAAAAAAGAGAAAAAATTCACAAAAAAAAAATTTCATAAAAAAATTGAAAAAAAAAAATTGAAAAAAAAATTTTTAAAAAAATTTCAAAAAAATTTCGAAAAAAACAATTCAAAAAAAAAATAACAAAAAAAATTTCTAATAAAAAATTTTCAAAAAAAATTTCAAAAAAAATTACAAAAAAAAATACAAGAAAAATTAAAAAAAAAGTTTCAAAAAAAATTGAAAAAAAAATCGAAAAAATAAATTTTCGAAAAAAATTTCAAAAAAAAAATTCAAAAAAAAAATTTTCAAAAAAAAAATTGAAAAAAAAAATTTTTAAAAAATTGAAAAAAAATCGAAAAAAAAAATTGGAAAAAAAATTTTCAAAAAAAAAAATTCAAAAAAAATTCAAAAATGAATCGAAAAAAAAAATTTTCGAAAAAAATTTCAAAAAAAAAATTCAAAAAAAAAATTCAAAAAAAAATTTAAAAAAATTTTCTTAAAAAAATTTTTAAAAAATTTTGAAAAAAATTTTAAAAAAATTTTTTAAAAAAATTCTTAAAAAAAATTTTAAAAAAAAATTCAAAAAAAAATTTCAAAAAAAATTTACAAAAAAAAATTCAAAAAAAAAATTACAAAAAAAATTTCGAAAAAAAAAATTTCAAATAAAAAATTTTCAAAAAAAATTTCAAAAAAAATTTTAAAAAAAAAATCGAAAAAAAAATTTTTCGAAAAAATTCGAAAAAAAAATTTCAAAAAAAAATTTACAAAAAAAAATTCAAAAAAAAAATTACAAAAAAAATTTCGAAAAAAATTACAAAAAAAAAATTTAAAAAAAATTACAAAAAAAAATTTTAAAAAAATTTTAAGAAAATTAAAAAAAAAAAATTTCAAAAAACTTCAAAAAAAAATTTCAAAAAAATTTCAAAAAAAATTTTTAAAAAATTTCTTAAAAAAATTTTTAAAAAAAATTCAAAAAAAAAATTCAAAAAAAATTTACAAAAAAAAATTCAAAAAAAAATTACAAAAAAAAATTCAAAAAAAAAATTTACAAAAAAAATTCAAAAAAAATCACAAAAAAAAATTTCATAAAAAAATTTTAAAAAATGTTCAAAAAAAAAAATTGAAAAAAAAATAACAAAAAAATAAAAAAAGATCACAAAAAAATAATTTCATAAAAAAATTTTAAAAAAAGTTCAAAAAAAAATTTACAAAAAAAAAATCAAAAAAAAAATTTACAAAAAAAAATTCGAAAAAAAAATTTCAAAAAAAAAATTTCAAATAAAAAATTTTCAAAAAAAAAATTGAAAAAAAAAAAATTTTAAAAAAATTGAAAAAAAATCGAAAAAAAAAATTGGAAAAAAAATTTTAAAAAAAATTACAAAAATAAACTTAAAAAAATTGAAAAAAAAAATTAAAAAAAAAAATTGGAAAAAAAATTTCAAAAAAAATTCAAAAAAAAAATCTAAAAAAAAATTTAAAAAAAATTTTCTTAAAAAAAATTTAAAAAAAAAATTTAAAAAAAAAATTTAAAAAAATTTTCTTAAAAAAAATTTTTAAAAAAAATTCAAAAAAAAATTTCAAAAAAAAATTTACAAAAAAAAAATTCAAAAGAAAAAATTACAAAAAAAATTTCAAATAAAAAATTTTCAAAAAAATTTCAAAAAAAATTTAAAAATAAAATCGAAAAAAAAAATTTTCGAAAAAATTCGAAAAAAAAATTTCAAAAAAAAATTTCCAAAAAAAAAATTCAAAAAAAAAATTACAAAAAAAATTTCAAAAAACTTCAAAAAAAAATTTCAAAAAAATTTTAAAAAAAATTTTTAAAAAATTTCTTAAAAAAATTCAAAAAAAAATTCAAAAAAAAATTTACAAAAAAAAAATTCAAAAAAAAAATTACAAAAAAATATTCAAAAAAAAAATTTACAAAAAAAATTCAAAAAAAAATCACAAAAAAAAATTTCATTAAAAAATTTTAAAAAATGTTCAAAAAAAAAAAAATTGAAAAAAAAATAAAAAAAAAATAAAAAAAAGATCACAAAAAAATAATTTCATAAAAAAATTTAAAAAAAAGTTCAAAAAAAAATTTACAAAAAAAAATTCAAAAAAAAAAATTTACAAAAAAAAATTCGAAAAAAAAATTTCAAAAAAAAAATTTCAAATAAAAAATTTTCAAAAAAAAACTTCAAAACAAATTTCAAGAAAAAATTTCGAAAATTTCGTAAAAAAAAAGTTCAAAAAAAAATTTACAAAAAAAAATTCAAAAAAAAAAATTTACAAAAAAAAATTCGAAAAAAAAATTTCAAAAAAAAAATTTCAAATAAAAAATTTTCAAAAAAAAACTTCAAAACAAATTTCAAGAAAAAATTTCGAAAATTTCGTAAAAAAAAATTCAAAAAAAAAATTTACGAAAAAAAATTCGAAAAAAAATCAAAGAGAAAAATTGAAAAAAAAAATTTAAAAAAAAATTCACAAAAAAAAAATTTCATAAAAAAATTTTAAAAAATTTTCAAAAAAAAAATTGAAAAAAAAAATTTCAAAAAAAAAATTTCAAAAAAAATTTTCGTAAAAAAAAATTTTCAAAAAAAATCAAAAAAAATTTTTCAAAGAGAAAAATTGAAAAAAAAATTTTAAAAAAATTTTTTAAAAAAAATTCACAAAAAAAAATTTCATAAAAAAATTTAAAAAAATTTTCAAAAAAAAATTGAAAAAAAATTTTTTAAAAAAATTTCAAAAAAAATTCGAAAAAAAAATCGAAAAAGTAAATTTTCGAAAAAAATTTCAAAAAAAAAATTGAAAAAAAAAATTTTCAAAAAAAAAAATTGAAAAAAAAAATTAAAAAAAAATTGAAAAAAAATCGAAAAAAAAAATTACAAAAAAAATTCAAAAAAAAATCACAAAAAAAAATTTCATAAAAAAATTTAAAAAAATGTTCAAAAAAAAATTTACAAAAAAAAATTCAAAAAAAAAATTTACAAAAAAAATTCAAAAAAAAATCACAAAAAAAAATTTCATAAAAAAATTTTAAAAAATGTTCAAAAAAAAATTTACAAAAAAAAATTCAAAAAAAAAATTTACAAAAAAAAATTCGAAAAAAAAATTTAAAAAAAAAAATTTCAAATAAAAAATTTTCAAAAAAAAACTTCAAAACAAATTTCAAGAAAAAATTTCGAAAATTTCGTAAAAAAAAAATTCAAAAAAAAAATTTACAAAAAAAATTCGAAAAAAAATCTAAGAGAAAAATTGAAAAAAAAAAATTTAAAAAAAAATTCACAAAAAAAAAATTCATAAAAAAATTTTAAAAAATTTTCAAAAAAAATTTTCAAAAAAAAAATTGAAAAAAAAAATTGAAAAAAAAAATTTCAAAAAAAAAATTTCAAAAAAAATTTTCGTAAAAAAAAATTTTCAACAAAAATCAAAAAAAATTTTTCAAAGAGAAAAATTGAAAAAAAAAATTTAAAAAAAATTAAAAAAAAAATTCACAAAAAAAAAATTTCATAAAAAAATTTTCAAAAAAAAAATTGAAAAAAAAATTTTTAAAAAAATTTCAAAAAAAATTCGAAAAAAAAAATTACAAAAAAAAATTTCTAATAAAAAATTTTCAAAAAAAATTTCAAAAAAAATTACAAAAAAAAATTACAAGAAAAATTAAAAAAAAAATTTAAAAAAAAATTGAAAAAAAAATCGAAAAATTAAATTTTCGAAAAAAATTTCAAAAAAAAAAATTAAAAAAAAAAAATTTCAAAAAAAAAATTTAAAAAAAAATTACAAAAAAAAATTTAAAAAAATTTTTATAAAAATTTTAAAAAAATTTTCAAAAAACAAATTTAAAAAAAAATTGAAAAAAAAAATTTTCGAAAAAAATTTCAAAAAAAAATTCAAAAAAAAAATAAAAAAAAAAATTTAAAAAAATTTTCTTAAAAAAATTTTAAAAAAATTTAAAAATAATTAAAAAAAAAATTTTAAAAAAAATTCTTAAAAAAAATTTTAAAAAAAATTCAAAAAAAAATTTCAAAAAAAATTTACAAAAAAAAAATTCAAAAAAAAAATTACAAAAAAAAATTCAAAAAAAAAATTTACAAAAAAAATTCAAAAAAAAATCACAAAAAAAAATTTCATAAAAAAATTTAAAAAAATGTTCAAAAAAAAATTGAAAAAAAAAATAAAAAAAAAATAAAAAAAGATCACAAAAAAATAATTTCATAAAAAAATTTAAAAAAAAGTTCAAAAAAAAAATTACAAAAAAAAATTCAAAAAAAAAAATTTACAAAAAAAAATTCGAAAAAAAAATTTCAAAAAAAAAAATTTCAAATAAAAAATTTTCAAAAAAAACTTCAAAACAAATTTCAAGAAAAAATTTCGAAAATTTCGTAAAAAAAAAAATTCAAAAAAAAAATTTACAAAAAAAAATTCGAAAAAAAATCAAAGAGAAAAATTGAAAAAAAAATTTAAAAAAAATTCACAAAAAAAAAATCATAAAAAAATAATTTCATAAAAAAATTTAAAAAAAAATCGAAAAAAAAATTGAAAAAAAAAATTTCAAAAAAAAAATTTCAAAAAAAATTTTCGTAAAAAAAATTTTTCAAAAAAAATCAAAAAAAATTTTTCAAAGAGAAAAATTGAAAAAAAAATTTTAAAAAAAATTTTAAAAAAAAATTCACAAAAAAAAACTTCATAAAAAAATTTAAAAAAAGTTTCAAAAAAAAAATTGAAAAAAAAAATTTTAAAAAAATTTCAAAAAAAATTCGAAAAAAACAATTCAATAAAAAAAATTACAAAAAAAAATTCTAATAAAAAATTTTCAAAAAAAATTTCAAAAAAAATAACAAAAAAAAATTACAATAAAAATTAAAAAAAAAATTTCAAAAAAAATTGAAAAAAAAATCGAAAAAATAAATTTTCGAAAAAAATTTCAAAAAAAAAATTCAAAAAAAAAATTTTCAAAAAAAAAATTCAAAAAAAAATTTAAAAAAAATTTTCAAAAAAAATTCACAAAAAAAAATCTCCAAAAAAAATGTAAAAAATTCAAAAAAAAATTCAAAGAAAATTAAAAAAAAAAATTAAAGAAAAAAATTCAAAAAAAAAATTTTCAAAAAAAAAATTGAAAAAAAAATTCAAAAAAAATTTAAAAAAAAAATTCACAAAAAAATAATTTCATAAAAAAATTTTAAAAAAAATCGAAAAAAAAATTTTCGAGAAAAATTTTAAAAAAATTCAAAAAAAAATTTCAAAAAAATCGGAAAAAAAAATAAATTTCAAAAAAAAATTTTCAAGAGAAAATTTTTCAAAAAAAAAAAATTCAAGAAAAAATTCAAAAAAAATATGAAAAATAAATAAAAAAAAAATTCGGAAAAAAAAAATTTCAAAAAAAATTTAAAAAAAATTGGAAAAAAAAATTTCAAAGAAAAATTTCAAAAAAATTAAAAAAAAATTTAAAAAAAAATTTTAAAAAAAAATTCACAAAAAAAAAATTTCATAAAAGAATTCAAAAAAATTTTCAAAAAAAAATTTAAAAAAAAATTTTAAAAAAAATTTAAAAAAAAATTCACCAAAAAAAATTTCATAAAAAAATTTAAAAAAATTTTCAAAAAAAAATTAAAAAAAATTTTCAAAAAAAAATTAAAAAAAAAAATTAAAAAAAAAATTTTAAAAAAATTTTCTTAAAAAAAATTTCAAAAAAAATTTTAAAAAAAATCGAAAAAAAATTTTTCGAAAAAATTGAAAAAAAAAATTTCAAAAAAAAATTTACAAAAAAAATTCAAAAAAAAAATTACAAAAAAAATTTCGAAAAAAAATTTCAAATAAAAAATTTTCAAAAAAAATTTCGAAAAAAATTACAAAAAAAAATTTAAAAAAAAATTACAAAAAAAAATTTAAAAAAATTTTCAAAAAAAAATTTCAAAAAAAATTCAAAAAAAAATTACAAAAAAAATTTCAAATAAAAAATTTTCAAAAAAAATTTCAAAAAAAATTTTAAAAAAATTGGAAAAAAAATTTACAAAAAAAAATTCAAAAAAAAAATTACAAAAAAAATTTCAAATAAAAAATTTTCAAAAAAAAATTCAAAAAAAATGTTTAAAAAAAATCGAAAAAAAAAATTTTCGAAAAAATTCGAAAAAAAAAATTTCAAAAAAAAATTTACAAAAAAAGAATTCAAAAAAAAAATTACAAAAAAAATTTCGAAAAAAATTACAAAAAAAAATTTAAAAAAAAATTACAAAAAAAAAATTTAAAAAAATTTTTAAAAAAATTTAAAAAAATTTTTCAAAAAACAAATTTCAAAAAAAATTCAAAAAAAAATTTTAAAAAAAATTACAAAAAAAAATTTAAAAAAAATTGAAAAAAAAAATTGGAAAAAAAAATTTCAAAAAAAAATTTCAAAAAAAAAATCGAAAAAAAAAATTTTCGAAAAAGATTTCAAAAAAAAAATTCAAAAAAAAAATTAAAAAAAAAATTTTAAAAAAATTTTCTTAAAAAAAATTAAAAAAAAAATTTAAAAAAAAATTCAAAAAAAATTTTCTTAAAAAAAATTAAAAAAAAATTTTCAAAAAAAATTTCAAAAAAAATTTTAAAAAAAATCGAAAAAAAAAAATTTCGAAAAAATTCGAAAAAAAAATTTCAAAAAAAAATTTACAAAAAAAAATTCAAAAAAAAAATTCAAAAAAAAATTTACAAAAAAAAAATTAAAAAAAAAAATTACAAAAAAAAATTCAAAAAAAAAATTTACAAAAAAAATTCAAAAAAAAATCACAAAAAAAAATTTCATAAAAAAATTTAAAAAAATGTTCAAAAAAAAATTGAAAAAAAAAATAAAAAAAGATCACAAAAAAATAATTTCATAAAAAAGTTCAAAAAAAAATTTACAAAAAAAATTCAAAAAAAAAATTTACAAAAAAAATTCGAAAAAAAAATTTCAAAAAAAAAATTTCAAATAAAAAATTTTCAAAAAAAACTTCAAAACAAATTTCAAGAAAAAATTGGAAAAAAAATTTCAAAAAAAATTCAAAAAAAAAATCTAAAGAAAAATTTAAAAAAAATTTTCTTAAAAAAAATTTTAAAAAAAAATTTAAAAAAAAAAATTAAAAAAAATTTTCTTAAAAAAAATTTTAAAAAAAAATTCAAAAAAAAATTTCAAAAAAAAATTTACAAAAAAAAAATTCAAAAGAAAAAATTACAAAAAAAATTTCAAATAAAAAATTTTCAAAAAAAATTCAAAAAAAATTTAAAAATGAAATCGAGAAAAAAAATTTTCGAAAAAATTCGAAAAAAAAATTTCAAAAAAAAATTTACAAAAAAAAATTCAAAAAAAAAATTACAAAAAAAATTTCGAAAAAAATTACAAAAAAAAAATTTAAAAAAAATTACAAAAAAAAATTTTAAAAAAATTTTAAGAAAATTAAAAAAAAAAAATTTCAAAAAACTTCAAAAAAAAATTTCAAAAAAATTTCAAAAAAAATTTTTAAAAAATTTCTTAAAAAAATTTTTAAAAAAAATTCAAAAAAAAAATTCAAAAAAAATTTACAAAAAAAAATTCAAAAAAAAAATTACAAAAAAAAATTCAAAAAAAAAATTTACAAAAAAAATTCAAAAAAAATCACAAAAAAAAATTTCATAAAAAAATTTTAAAAAATGTTCAAAAAAAAAAATTGAAAAAAAAAATAACAAAAAAATAAAAAAAGATCACAAAAAAATAATTTCATAAAAAAATTTTAAAAAAAGTTCAAAAAAAAATTTACAAAAAAAAAATCAAAAAAAAAATTTACAAAAAAAAATTCGAAAAAAAAATTTCAAAAAAAAAATTTCAAATAAAAAATTTTCAAAAAAAAAATTGAAAAAAAAAAAATTTTAAAAAAATTGAAAAAAAATCGAAAAAAAAAATTGGAAAAAAAATTTTAAAAAAAATTACAAAAATAAACTTAAAAAAATTGAAAAAAAAAATTTAAAAAAAAAATTGGAAAAAAAATTTCAAAAAAAATTCAAAAAAAAAATCTAAAAAAAAATTTAAAAAAAATTTTCTTAAAAAAAATTTAAAAAAAAAATTTAAAAAAAAAATTAAAAAAAATTTTCTTAAAAAAAATTTTTAAAAAAAATTCAAAAAAAAATTTCAAAAAAAAATTTACAAAAAAAAAATTCAAAAGAAAAAATTACAAAAAAAATTTCAAATAAAAAATTTTCAAAAAAATTTCAAAAAAAATTTAAAAATAAAATCGAAAAAAAAAATTTTCGAAAAAATTCGAAAAAAAAATTTCAAAAAAAAATTTCCAAAAAAAAAATTCAAAAAAAAAATTACAAAAAAAATTTCAAAAAACTTCAAAAAAAAATTTCAAAAAAATTTTAAAAAAAATTTTTAAAAAATTTCTTAAAAAAATTCAAAAAAAAAAATCAAAAAAAAATTTACAAAAAAAAAATTCAAAAAAAAAATTACAAAAAAATATTCAAAAAAAAAATTTACAAAAAAAATTCAAAAAAAAATCACAAAAAAAAATTTCATTAAAAAATTTTAAAAAATGTTCAAAAAAAAAAAAATTGAAAAAAAAATAAAAAAAAAATAAAAAAAAGATCACAAAAAAATAATTTCATAAAAAAATTTAAAAAAAAGTTCAAAAAAAAATTTACAAAAAAAAATTCAAAAAAAAAAATTTACAAAAAAAAATTCGAAAAAAAAATTTCAAAAAAAAAATTTCAAATAAAAAATTTTCAAAAAAAAACTTCAAAACAAATTTCAAGAAAAAATTTCGAAAATTTCGTAAAAAAAAAGTTCAAAAAAAAATTTACAAAAAAAAATTCAAAAAAAAAAATTTACAAAAAAAAATTCGAAAAAAAAATTTCAAAAAAAAAATTTCAAATAAAAAATTTTCAAAAAAAAACTTCAAAACAAATTTCAAGAAAAAATTTCGAAAATTTCGTAAAAAAAAATTCAAAAAAAAAATTTACGAAAAAAAATTCGAAAAAAAATCAAAGAGAAAAATTGAAAAAAAAAATTTAAAAAAAAATTCACAAAAAAAAAATTTCATAAAAAAATTTTAAAAAATTTTCAAAAAAAAAATTGAAAAAAAAAATTTCAAAAAAAAAATTTCAAAAAAAATTTTCGTAAAAAAAAATTTTCAAAAAAAATCAAAAAAAATTTTTCAAAGAGAAAAATTGAAAAAAAAATTTTAAAAAAATTTTTAAAAAAAAATTCACAAAAAAAAAATTTCATAAAAAAATTTAAAAAAATTTTCAAAAAAAAATTGAAAAAAAATTTTTTAAAAAAATTTCAAAAAAAATTCGAAAAAAAAATCGAAAAAGTAAATTTTCGAAAAAAATTTCAAAAAAAAAATTGAAAAAAAAAATTTTCAAAAAAAAAAATTGAAAAAAAAAATTAAAAAAAAATTGAAAAAAAATCGAAAAAAAAAATTACAAAAAAAATTCAAAAAAAAATCACAAAAAAAAATTTCATAAAAAAATTTAAAAAAATGTTCAAAAAAAAATTTACAAAAAAAAATTCAAAAAAAAAATTTACAAAAAAAATTCAAAAAAAAATCACAAAAAAAAATTTCATAAAAAAATTTTAAAAAATGTTCAAAAAAAAATTTACAAAAAAAAATTCAAAAAAAAAATTTACAAAAAAAAATTCGAAAAAAAAATTTCAAAAAAAAAATTTCAAATAAAAAATTTTCAAAAAAAAACTTCAAAACAAATTTCAAGAAAAAATTTCGAAAATTTCGTAAAAAAAAAATTCAAAAAAAAAATTTACAAAAAAAATTCGAAAAAAAATCTAAGAGAAAAATTGAAAAAAAAAAATTTTAAAAAAAATTCACAAAAAAAAAATTCATAAAAAAATTTTAAAAAATTTTCAAAAAAAATTTTCAAAAAAAAAATTGAAAAAAAAAATTGAAAAAAAAAATTTCAAAAAAAAAATTTCAAAAAAAATTTTCGTAAAAAAAAATTTTCAAAAAAAATCAAAAAAAATTTTACAAAGAGAAAAATTGAAAAAAAAAATTTAAAAAAAATTTTAAAAAAAATTCACAAAAAAAAAATTTCATAAAAAAATTTTCAAAAAAAAAATTGAAAAAAAAATTTTTAAAAAAATTTCAAAAAAAATTCGAAAAAAAAAATTCAAAAAAAAATTACAAAAAAAAATTTCTAATAAAAAATTTTCAAAAAAAATTTCAAAAAAAATTACAAAAAAAAATTACAAGAAAAATTAAAAAAAAAATTTAAAAAAAAATTGAAAAAAAAATCGAAAAATTAAATTTTCGAAAAAAATTTCAAAAAAAAAAATTAAAAAAAAAAAATTTCAAAAAAAAAATTTAAAAAAAAAATTACAAAAAAAAATTTAAAAAAATTTTTATAAAAATTTTAAAAAAATTTTCAAAAAACAAATTTCAAAAAAAATTGAAAAAAAAAATTTTCGAAAAAAATTTCAAAAAAAAATTCAAAAAAAAAAAATAAAAAAAAAAATTTAAAAAAATTTTCTTAAAAAAATTTTTAAAAAATTTAAAAATAATTAAAAAAAAAATTTAAAAAAAAATTCTTAAAAAAAATTTTAAAAAAAATTCAAAAAAAAATTTCAAAAAAAATTTAGAAAAAAAAATTCAAAAAAAAAATTACAAAAAAAATTTCGAAAAAAAAAATTTCAAATAAAAAATTTTCAAAAAAAATTTCAAAAAAAATTTTTAAAAAAAAATCGAAAAAAAAATTTTTCGAAAAAATTCGAAAAAAAAATTTCAAAAAAAAATTTACAAAAAAAAATTCAAAAAAAAAAATTACAAAAAAAATTTCGAAAAAAATTACAAAAAAAAATTTAAAGAAAAATTACAAAAAAAAATTTAAAAAAAATTTTAAAAAAATTTTCAAAAAACAAATTTCAAAAAAAAATTAAAAAAAAATTACAAAAAAAAATTTTAAAAAAATTGAAAAAAAAAATTGATAAAAAAAATTGGAAAAAAAAATTTCAAAAAAAATTCAAAAAAAAAATCGAAAAAAAAATTTTCGAAAAAAATTTCAAAAAAAAAATTCATAAAAAAAATTTAAAAAAAAAATTAAAAAAAATTTTCTTAAAAAAAATTTAAAAAAAAATTTACAAAAAAAAAATTCAAAAGAAAAAATTCAAAAAAAATTTCAAATAAAAAATTTTCAAAAAAAATTTCAAAAAAAATTTAAAAATAAAATCGAAAAAAAAAATTTTTGAAAAAATTCGAAAAAAAAATTTCAAAAAAAAATTTACAAAAAAAAAATTCAAAAGAAAAAATTACAAAAAAAATTTCAAATAAAAAATTTTCAAAAAAAATTTAAAAATAAAATCGAAAAAAAAAATTTTCGAAAGAATTCGAAAAAAAAATTTCAAAAAAAAATTTACAAAAAAAAAATTCAAAAAAAAATTACAAAAAAAATTTCGAAAAAAATTACAAAAAAAATTTAAAAAAAAATTACAAAATAATTTAAAAAAAATTTTTAAAAAAATTTTAAGAAAATTAAAAAAAAAAAAATTCAAAAAACTTCAAAAAAAAAATTCAAAAAAATTAAAAAAAAAATTTAAAAAAAATTTCTTAAAAAAATTTAAAAAAAAAATTCAAAAAAAAAATTCAAAAAAAAATTTACAAAAAAAAAATTCAAAAAAAAAATTACAAAAAAAAATTCAAAAAAAAAATTTACAAAAAAAATTCAAAAAAAAATCACAAAAAAAAATTTCATAAAAAAATTTAAAAAAATGTTCAAAAAAAAATTGAAAAAAAAAATAAAAAAAAAATAAAAAAAGATCACAAAAAAATAATTTCATAAAAAAGTTCAAAAAAAAATTTACAAAAAAAATTCAAAAAAAAAAATTTACAAAAAAAAAATTTCAAAAAAAAAATTTCAAATAAAAAATTTTCAAACAAAAACTTCAAAACAAATTTCAAGAAAAAATTTCGAAAATTTCGTAAAAAAAAATTTAAAAAAATTTTCAAAAAAAAAATTGAAAAAAAATTTTTTAAAAAAATTTCAAAAAAAATTCGAAAAAAACAATTCAAAAAAAAAATAACAAAAAAAATTTCTAATAAAAAATTTTCAAAAAAAATTTCAAAAAAAATTACAAAAAAAATACAAGAAAAATTAAAAAAAAAATTTCAAAAAAATTACAAAAATAAACTTAAAAAAATTGAAAAAAAAAATTTAAAAAAAAAATTGGAAAAAAAATTTCAAAAAAAATTCAAAAAAAAAATCTAAAAAAAAATTTTAAAAAAATTTTCTTAAAAAAAATTTTAAAAAAAAATTTAAAAAAAAAATTAAAAAAAATTTTCTTAAAAAAAATTTTTAAAAAAAATTCAAAAAAAAATTTCAAAAAAAAATTTACAAAAAAAAAATTCAAAAGAAAAAATTAAAAAAAAAATTTTAAAAAAATTTTCTTAAAAAAAATTAAAAAAAAAATTTTAAAAAAAATTCAAAAAAAATTTTCTTAAAAAAAATTAAAAAAAAATTTTCAAAAAAAATTTCAAAAAAAATTTTAAAAAAAATCGAAAAAAAAAAAATTTCGAAAAAATTCGAAAAAAAAAATTCAAAAAAAAATTTACAAAAAAAAATTCAAAAAAAAAATTCAAAAAAAAATTTACAAAAAAAAAATTCAAAAAAAAAATTACAAAAAAAAATTCAAAAAAAAAATTTACAAAAAAAATTCAAAAAAAAATCACAAAAAAAAATTTCATAAAAAAATTTAAAAAAATATTCAAAAAAAAATTGAAAAAAAAAATAAAAAAAGATCACAAAAAAATAATTTCATAAAAAAGTTCAAAAAAAAATTTACAAAAAAAATTCAAAAAAAAAATTTACAAAAAAAATTCGAAAAAAAAATTTCAAAAAAAAAATTTCAAATAAAAAATTTTCAAAAAAAACTTCAAAACAAATTTCAAGAAAAAATTTCGAAAATTTCGTAAAAAAAAATTCAAAAAAAAAATTTACAAAAAAAAATTCGAAAAAAAATCAAAGAGAAAAATTGAAAAAAAAAATTTAAAAAAAAAATCACAAAAAAAATTTCATAAAAAATTTTTAAAAATTTTCAAAAAAAAAAATTGAAAAAAAAAAATAAAAAAAAAAAATTTCAAAAAAAATTTTCGTAAAAAAAAATTTTCAAAAAAAATCAAAAAAAATTTTTCAAAGAGAAAAAAGAGAAAAAATTCACAAAAAAAAAATTTCATAAAAAAATTGAAAAAAAAAAATTGAAAAAAAAATTTTTAAAAAAATTTCAAAAAAATTTCGAAAAAAACAATTCAAAAAAAAAATAACAAAAAAAATTTCTAATAAAAAATTTTCAAAAAAAATTTCAAAAAAAATTACAAAAAAAAATACAAGAAAAATTAAAAAAAAAGTTTCAAAAAAAATTGAAAAAAAAATCGAAAAAATAAATTTTCGAAAAAAATTTCAAAAAAAAAATTCAAAAAAAAAATTTTCAAAAAAAAAATTGAAAAAAAAAATTTTTAAAAAATTGAAAAAAAATCGAAAAAAAAAATTGGAAAAAAAATTTTCAAAAAAAAAAATTCAAAAAAAATTCAAAAATGAATCGAAAAAAAAAATTTTCGAAAAAAATTTCAAAAAAAAAATTCAAAAAAAAAATTCAAAAAAAAATTTAAAAAAATTTTCTTAAAAAAATTTTTAAAAAATTTTGAAAAAAATTTTAAAAAAATTTTTTAAAAAAATTCTTAAAAAAAATTTTAAAAAAAAATTCAAAAAAAAATTTCAAAAAAAATTTACAAAAAAAAATTCAAAAAAAAAATTACAAAAAAAATTTCGAAAAAAAAAATTTCAAATAAAAAATTTTCAAAAAAAATTTCAAAAAAAATTTTAAAAAAAAAATCGAAAAAAAAATTTTTCGAAAAAATTCGAAAAAAAAATTTCAAAAAAAAATTTACAAAAAAAAATTCAAAAAAAAAATTACAAAAAAAATTTCGAAAAAAATTACAAAAAAAAAATTTAAAAAAAATTACAAAAAAAAATTTTAAAAAAATTTTAAGAAAATTAAAAAAAAAAAATTTCAAAAAACTTCAAAAAAAAATTTCAAAAAAATTTCAAAAAAAATTTTTAAAAAATTTCTTAAAAAAATTTTTAAAAAAAATTCAAAAAAAAAATTCAAAAAAAATTTACAAAAAAAAATTCAAAAAAAAATTACAAAAAAAAATTCAAAAAAAAAATTTACAAAAAAAATTCAAAAAAAATCACAAAAAAAAATTTCATAAAAAAATTTTAAAAAATGTTCAAAAAAAAAAATTGAAAAAAAAATAACAAAAAAATAAAAAAAGATCACAAAAAAATAATTTCATAAAAAAATTTTAAAAAAAGTTCAAAAAAAAATTTACAAAAAAAAAATCAAAAAAAAAATTTACAAAAAAAAATTCGAAAAAAAAATTTCAAAAAAAAAATTTCAAATAAAAAATTTTCAAAAAAAAAATTGAAAAAAAAAAAATTTTAAAAAAATTGAAAAAAAATCGAAAAAAAAAATTGGAAAAAAAATTTTAAAAAAAATTACAAAAATAAACTTAAAAAAATTGAAAAAAAAAATTAAAAAAAAAAATTGGAAAAAAAATTTCAAAAAAAATTCAAAAAAAAAATCTAAAAAAAAATTTAAAAAAAATTTTCTTAAAAAAAATTTAAAAAAAAAATTTAAAAAAAAAATTTAAAAAAATTTTCTTAAAAAAAATTTTTAAAAAAAATTCAAAAAAAAATTTCAAAAAAAAATTTACAAAAAAAAAATTCAAAAGAAAAAATTACAAAAAAAATTTCAAATAAAAAATTTTCAAAAAAATTTCAAAAAAAATTTAAAAATAAAATCGAAAAAAAAAATTTTCGAAAAAATTCGAAAAAAAAATTTCAAAAAAAAATTTCCAAAAAAAAAATTCAAAAAAAAAATTACAAAAAAAATTTCAAAAAACTTCAAAAAAAAATTTCAAAAAAATTTTAAAAAAAATTTTTAAAAAATTTCTTAAAAAAATTCAAAAAAAAATTCAAAAAAAAATTTACAAAAAAAAAATTCAAAAAAAAAATTACAAAAAAATATTCAAAAAAAAAATTTACAAAAAAAATTCAAAAAAAAATCACAAAAAAAAATTTCATTAAAAAATTTTAAAAAATGTTCAAAAAAAAAAAAATTGAAAAAAAAATAAAAAAAAAATAAAAAAAAGATCACAAAAAAATAATTTCATAAAAAAATTTAAAAAAAAGTTCAAAAAAAAATTTACAAAAAAAAATTCAAAAAAAAAAATTTACAAAAAAAAATTCGAAAAAAAAATTTCAAAAAAAAAATTTCAAATAAAAAATTTTCAAAAAAAAACTTCAAAACAAATTTCAAGAAAAAATTTCGAAAATTTCGTAAAAAAAAAGTTCAAAAAAAAATTTACAAAAAAAAATTCAAAAAAAAAAATTTACAAAAAAAAATTCGAAAAAAAAATTTCAAAAAAAAAATTTCAAATAAAAAATTTTCAAAAAAAAACTTCAAAACAAATTTCAAGAAAAAATTTCGAAAATTTCGTAAAAAAAAATTCAAAAAAAAAATTTACGAAAAAAAATTCGAAAAAAAATCAAAGAGAAAAATTGAAAAAAAAAATTTAAAAAAAAATTCACAAAAAAAAAATTTCATAAAAAAATTTTAAAAAATTTTCAAAAAAAAAATTGAAAAAAAAAATTTCAAAAAAAAAATTTCAAAAAAAATTTTCGTAAAAAAAAATTTTCAAAAAAAATCAAAAAAAATTTTTCAAAGAGAAAAATTGAAAAAAAAATTTTAAAAAAATTTTTTAAAAAAAATTCACAAAAAAAAATTTCATAAAAAAATTTAAAAAAATTTTCAAAAAAAAATTGAAAAAAAATTTTTTAAAAAAATTTCAAAAAAAATTCGAAAAAAAAATCGAAAAAGTAAATTTTCGAAAAAAATTTCAAAAAAAAAATTGAAAAAAAAAATTTTCAAAAAAAAAAATTGAAAAAAAAAATTAAAAAAAAATTGAAAAAAAATCGAAAAAAAAAATTACAAAAAAAATTCAAAAAAAAATCACAAAAAAAAATTTCATAAAAAAATTTAAAAAAATGTTCAAAAAAAAATTTACAAAAAAAAATTCAAAAAAAAAATTTACAAAAAAAATTCAAAAAAAAATCACAAAAAAAAATTTCATAAAAAAATTTTAAAAAATGTTCAAAAAAAAATTTACAAAAAAAAATTCAAAAAAAAAATTTACAAAAAAAAATTCGAAAAAAAAATTTAAAAAAAAAAATTTCAAATAAAAAATTTTCAAAAAAAAACTTCAAAACAAATTTCAAGAAAAAATTTCGAAAATTTCGTAAAAAAAAAATTCAAAAAAAAAATTTACAAAAAAAATTCGAAAAAAAATCTAAGAGAAAAATTGAAAAAAAAAAATTTAAAAAAAAATTCACAAAAAAAAAATTCATAAAAAAATTTTAAAAAATTTTCAAAAAAAATTTTCAAAAAAAAAATTGAAAAAAAAAATTGAAAAAAAAAATTTCAAAAAAAAAATTTCAAAAAAAATTTTCGTAAAAAAAAATTTTCAACAAAAATCAAAAAAAATTTTTCAAAGAGAAAAATTGAAAAAAAAAATTTAAAAAAAATTTAAAAAAAAATTCACAAAAAAAAAATTTCATAAAAAAATTTTCAAAAAAAAAATTGAAAAAAAAATTTTTAAAAAAATTTCAAAAAAAATTCGAAAAAAAAAATTACAAAAAAAAATTTCTAATAAAAAATTTTCAAAAAAAATTTCAAAAAAAATTACAAAAAAAAATTACAAGAAAAATTAAAAAAAAAATTTAAAAAAAAATTGAAAAAAAAATCGAAAAATTAAATTTTCGAAAAAAATTTCAAAAAAAAAAATTAAAAAAAAAAAATTTCAAAAAAAAAATTTAAAAAAAAATTACAAAAAAAAATTTAAAAAAATTTTTATAAAAATTTTAAAAAAATTTTCAAAAAACAAATTTAAAAAAAAATTGAAAAAAAAAATTTTCGAAAAAAATTTCAAAAAAAAATTCAAAAAAAAAATAAAAAAAAAAATTTAAAAAAATTTTCTTAAAAAAATTTTAAAAAAATTTAAAAATAATTAAAAAAAAAATTTTAAAAAAAATTCTTAAAAAAAATTTTAAAAAAAATTCAAAAAAAAATTTCAAAAAAAATTTACAAAAAAAAAATTCAAAAAAAAAATTACAAAAAAAAATTCAAAAAAAAAATTTACAAAAAAAATTCAAAAAAAAATCACAAAAAAAAATTTCATAAAAAAATTTAAAAAAATGTTCAAAAAAAAATTGAAAAAAAAAATAAAAAAAAAATAAAAAAAGATCACAAAAAAATAATTTCATAAAAAAATTTAAAAAAAAGTTCAAAAAAAAAATTACAAAAAAAAATTCAAAAAAAAAAATTTACAAAAAAAAATTCGAAAAAAAAATTTCAAAAAAAAAAATTTCAAATAAAAAATTTTCAAAAAAAACTTCAAAACAAATTTCAAGAAAAAATTTCGAAAATTTCGTAAAAAAAAAAATTCAAAAAAAAAATTTACAAAAAAAAATTCGAAAAAAAATCAAAGAGAAAAATTGAAAAAAAAATTTAAAAAAAATTCACAAAAAAAAAATCATAAAAAAATAATTTCATAAAAAAATTTAAAAAAAAATCGAAAAAAAAATTGAAAAAAAAAATTTCAAAAAAAAAATTTCAAAAAAAATTTTCGTAAAAAAAATTTTTCAAAAAAAATCAAAAAAAATTTTTCAAAGAGAAAAATTGAAAAAAAAAATTTAAAAAAAATTTTAAAAAAAAATTCACAAAAAAAAACTTCATAAAAAAATTTAAAAAAAGTTTCAAAAAAAAAATTGAAAAAAAAAATTTTAAAAAAATTTCAAAAAAAATTCGAAAAAAACAATTCAATAAAAAAAATTACAAAAAAAAATTCTAATAAAAAATTTTCAAAAAAAATTTCAAAAAAAATAACAAAAAAAAATTACAATAAAAATTAAAAAAAAAATTTCAAAAAAAATTGAAAAAAAAATCGAAAAAATAAATTTTCGAAAAAAATTTCAAAAAAAAAATTCAAAAAAAAAATTTTCAAAAAAAAAATTCAAAAAAAAATTTAAAAAAAATTTTCAAAAAAAATTCACAAAAAAAAATCTCCAAAAAAAATGTAAAAAATTCAAAAAAAAATTCAAAGAAAATTAAAAAAAAAAATTAAAGAAAAAAATTCAAAAAAAAAATTTTCAAAAAAAAAATTGAAAAAAAAATTCAAAAAAAATTTAAAAAAAAAATTCACAAAAAAATAATTTCATAAAAAAATTTTAAAAAAAATCGAAAAAAAAATTTTCGAGAAAAATTTTAAAAAAATTCAAAAAAAAATTTCAAAAAAATCGGAAAAAAAATAAATTTCAAAAAAAAATTTTCAAGAGAAAATTTTTCAAAAAAAAAAAATTCAAGAAAAAATTCAAAAAAAATATGAAAAATAAATAAAAAAAAAATTCGGAAAAAAAAAATTTCAAAAAAAATTTAAAAAAAATTGGAAAAAAAAATTTCAAAGAAAAATTTCAAAAAAATTAAAAAAAAATTTAAAAAAAAATTTTAAAAAAAAATTCACAAAAAAAAAATTTCATAAAAGAATTCAAAAAAATTTTCAAAAAAAAATTTAAAAAAAAATTTTAAAAAAAATTTAAAAAAAAATTCACCAAAAAAAATTTCATAAAAAAATTTAAAAAAATTTTCAAAAAAAAATTAAAAAAAATTTTCAAAAAAAAATTAAAAAAAAAAATTAAAAAAAAAATTTTAAAAAAATTTTCTTAAAAAAAATTTCAAAAAAAATTTTAAAAAAAATCGAAAAAAAATTTTTCGAAAAAATTGAAAAAAAAAATTTCAAAAAAAAATTTACAAAAAAAATTCAAAAAAAAAATTACAAAAAAAATTTCGAAAAAAAATTTCAAATAAAAAATTTTCAAAAAAAATTTCGAAAAAAATTGCAAAAAAAAATTTAAAAAAAAATTACAAAAAAAAATTTAAAAAAATTTTCAAAAAAAAATTTCAAAAAAAATTCAAAAAAAAATTACAAAAAAAATTTCAAATAAAAAATTTTCAAAAAAAATTTCAAAAAAAATTTTAAAAAAATTGGAAAAAAAATTTACAAAAAAAAATTCAAAAAAAAAATTACAAAAAAAATTTCAAATAAAAAATTTTCAAAAAAAAATTCAAAAAAAATGTTTAAAAAAAATCGAAAAAAAAAATTTTCGAAAAAATTCGAAAAAAAAAATTTCAAAAAAAAATTTACAAAAAAAGAATTCAAAAAAAAAATTACAAAAAAAATTTCGAAAAAAATTACAAAAAAAAATTTAAAAAAAAATTACAAAAAAAAAATTTAAAAAAATTTTTAAAAAAATTTAAAAAAATTTTTCAAAAAACAAATTTCAAAAAAAATTCAAAAAAAAATTTTAAAAAAAATTACAAAAAAAAATTTAAAAAAAATTGAAAAAAAAAATTGGAAAAAAAAATTTCAAAAAAAAATTTCAAAAAAAAAATCGAAAAAAAAAATTTTCGAAAAAGATTTCAAAAAAAAAATTCAAAAAAAAAATTAAAAAAAAAATTTTAAAAAAATTTTCTTAAAAAAAATTAAAAAAAAAATTTAAAAAAAAATTCAAAAAAAATTTTCTTAAAAAAAATTAAAAAAAAATTTTCAAAAAAAATTTCAAAAAAAATTTTAAAAAAAATCGAAAAAAAAAAATTTCGAAAAAATTCGAAAAAAAAATTTCAAAAAAAAATTTACAAAAAAAAATTCAAAAAAAAAATTCAAAAAAAAATTTACAAAAAAAAAATTAAAAAAAAAAATTACAAAAAAAAATTCAAAAAAAAAATTTACAAAAAAAATTCAAAAAAAAATCACAAAAAAAAATTTCATAAAAAAATTTAAAAAAATGTTCAAAAAAAAATTGAAAAAAAAAATAAAAAAAGATCACAAAAAAATAATTTCATAAAAAAGTTCAAAAAAAAATTTACAAAAAAAATTCAAAAAAAAAATTTACAAAAAAAATTCGAAAAAAAAATTTCAAAAAAAAAATTTCAAATAAAAAATTTTCAAAAAAAACTTCAAAACAAATTTCAAGAAAAAATTGGAAAAAAAATTTCAAAAAAAATTCAAAAAAAAAATCTAAAGAAAAATTTAAAAAAAATTTTCTTAAAAAAAATTTTAAAAAAAAATTTAAAAAAAAAAATTAAAAAAAATTTTCTTAAAAAAAATTTTAAAAAAAAATTCAAAAAAAAATTTCAAAAAAAAATTTACAAAAAAAAAATTCAAAAGAAAAAATTACAAAAAAAATTTCAAATAAAAAATTTTCAAAAAAAATTCAAAAAAAATTTAAAAATGAAATCGAGAAAAAAAATTTTCGAAAAAATTCGAAAAAAAAATTTCAAAAAAAAATTTCCAAAAAAAAATTCAAAAAAAAAATTACAAAAAAAATTTCGAAAAAAATTACAAAAAAAAAATTTAAAAAAAATTACAAAAAAAAATTTTAAAAAAATTTTAAGAAAATTAAAAAAAAAAAATTTCAAAAAACTTCAAAAAAAAATTTCAAAAAAATTTCAAAAAAAATTTTTAAAAAATTTCTTAAAAAAATTTTTAAAAAAAATTCAAAAAAAAAATTCAAAAAAAATTTACAAAAAAAAATTCAAAAAAAAAATTACAAAAAAAAATTCAAAAAAAAAATTTACAAAAAAAATTCAAAAAAAATCACAAAAAAAAATTTCATAAAAAAATTTTAAAAAATGTTCAAAAAAAAAAATTGAAAAAAAAAATAACAAAAAAATAAAAAAAGATCACAAAAAAATAATTTCATAAAAAAATTTTAAAAAAAGTTCAAAAAAAAATTTACAAAAAAAAAATCAAAAAAAAAATTTACAAAAAAAAATTCGAAAAAAAAATTTCAAAAAAAAAATTTCAAATAAAAAATTTTCAAAAAAAAAATTGAAAAAAAAAAAATTTTAAAAAAATTGAAAAAAAATCGAAAAAAAAAATTGGAAAAAAAATTTAAAAAAAAATTACAAAAATAAACTTAAAAAAATTGAAAAAAAAAATTTAAAAAAAAAATTGGAAAAAAAATTTCAAAAAAAATTCAAAAAAAAAATCTAAAAAAAAATTTAAAAAAAATTTTCTTAAAAAAAATTTAAAAAAAAAATTTAAAAAAAAAATTAAAAAAAATTTTCTTAAAAAAAATTTTTAAAAAAAATTCAAAAAAAAATTTCAAAAAAAAATTTACAAAAAAAAAATTCAAAAGAAAAAATTACAAAAAAAATTTCAAATAAAAAATTTTCAAAAAAATTTCAAAAAAAATTTAAAAATAAAATCGAAAAAAAAAATTTTCGAAAAAATTCGAAAAAAAAATTTCAAAAAAAAATTTCCAAAAAAAAAATTCAAAAAAAAAATTACAAAAAAAATTTCAAAAAACTTCAAAAAAAAATTTCAAAAAAATTTTAAAAAAAATTTTTAAAAAATTTCTTAAAAAAATTCAAAAAAAAAAATCAAAAAAAAATTTACAAAAAAAAAATTCAAAAAAAAAATTACAAAAAAATATTCAAAAAAAAAATTTACAAAAAAAATTCAAAAAAAAATCACAAAAAAAAATTTCATTAAAAAATTTTAAAAAATGTTCAAAAAAAAAAAAATTGAAAAAAAAATAAAAAAAAAATAAAAAAAAGATCACAAAAAAATAATTTCATAAAAAAATTTAAAAAAAAGTTCAAAAAAAAATTTACAAAAAAAAATTCAAAAAAAAAAATTTACAAAAAAAAATTCGAAAAAAAAATTTCAAAAAAAAAATTTCAAATAAAAAATTTTCAAAAAAAAACTTCAAAACAAATTTCAAGAAAAAATTTCGAAAATTTCGTAAAAAAAAAGTTCAAAAAAAAATTTACAAAAAAAAATTCAAAAAAAAAAATTTACAAAAAAAAATTCGAAAAAAAAATTTCAAAAAAAAAATTTCAAATAAAAAATTTTCAAAAAAAAACTTCAAAACAAATTTCAAGAAAAAATTTCGAAAATTTCGTAAAAAAAAATTCAAAAAAAAAATTTACGAAAAAAAATTCGAAAAAAAATCAAAGAGAAAAATTGAAAAAAAAAATTTAAAAAAAAATTCACAAAAAAAAAATTTCATAAAAAAATTTTAAAAAATTTTCAAAAAAAAAATTGAAAAAAAAAATTTCAAAAAAAAAATTTCAAAAAAAATTTTCGTAAAAAAAAATTTTCAAAAAAAATCAAAAAAAATTTTTCAAAGAGAAAAATTGAAAAAAAAATTTTAAAAAAATTTTTTAAAAAAAATTCACAAAAAAAAAATTTCATAAAAAAATTTAAAAAAATTTTCAAAAAAAAATTGAAAAAAAATTTTTTAAAAAAATTTCAAAAAAAATTCGAAAAAAAAATCGAAAAAGTAAATTTTCGAAAAAAATTTCAAAAAAAAAATTGAAAAAAAAAATTTTCAAAAAAAAAAATTGAAAAAAAAAATTAAAAAAAAATTGAAAAAAAATCGAAAAAAAAAATTACAAAAAAAATTCAAAAAAAAATCACAAAAAAAAATTTCATAAAAAAATTTAAAAAAATGTTCAAAAAAAAATTTACAAAAAAAAATTCAAAAAAAAAATTTACAAAAAAAATTCAAAAAAAAATCACAAAAAAAAATTTCATAAAAAAATTTTAAAAAATGTTCAAAAAAAAATTTACAAAAAAAAATTCAAAAAAAAAATTTACAAAAAAAAATTCGAAAAAAAAATTTCAAAAAAAAAATTTCAAATAAAAAATTTTCAAAAAAAAACTTCAAAACAAATTTCAAGAAAAAATTTCGAAAATTTCGTAAAAAAAAAATTCAAAAAAAAAATTTACAAAAAAAATTCGAAAAAAAATCTAAGAGAAAAATTGAAAAAAAAAAATTTTAAAAAAAATTCACAAAAAAAAAATTCATAAAAAAATTTTAAAAAATTTTCAAAAAAAATTTTCAAAAAAAAAATTGAAAAAAAAAATTGAAAAAAAAAATTTCAAAAAAAAAATTTCAAAAAAAATTTTCGTAAAAAAAAATTTTCAAAAAAAATCAAAAAAAATTTTACAAAGAGAAAAATTGAAAAAAAAAATTTAAAAAAAATTTTAAAAAAAATTCACAAAAAAAAAATTTCATAAAAAAATTTTCAAAAAAAAAATTGAAAAAAAAATTTTTAAAAAAATTTCAAAAAAAATTCGAAAAAAAAAATTCAAAAAAAAATTACAAAAAAAAATTTCTAATAAAAAATTTTCAAAAAAAATTTCAAAAAAAATTACAAAAAAAAATTACAAGAAAAATTAAAAAAAAAATTTAAAAAAAAATTGAAAAAAAAATCGAAAAATTAAATTTTCGAAAAAAATTTCAAAAAAAAAAATTAAAAAAAAAAAATTTCAAAAAAAAAATTTAAAAAAAAAATTACAAAAAAAAATTTAAAAAAATTTTTATAAAAATTTTAAAAAAATTTTCAAAAAACAAATTTCAAAAAAAATTGAAAAAAAAAATTTTCGAAAAAAATTTCAAAAAAAAATTCAAAAAAAAAAAATAAAAAAAAAAATTTAAAAAAATTTTCTTAAAAAAATTTTTAAAAAATTTAAAAATAATTAAAAAAAAAATTTAAAAAAAAATTCTTAAAAAAAATTTTAAAAAAAATTCAAAAAAAAATTTCAAAAAAAATTTAGAAAAAAAAATTCAAAAAAAAAATTACAAAAAAAATTTCGAAAAAAAAAATTTCAAATAAAAAATTTTCAAAAAAAATTTCAAAAAAAATTTTTAAAAAAAAATCGAAAAAAAAATTTTTCGAAAAAATTCGAAAAAAAAATTTCAAAAAAAAATTTACAAAAAAAAATTCAAAAAAAAAAATTACAAAAAAAATTTCGAAAAAAATTACAAAAAAAAATTTAAAGAAAAATTACAAAAAAAAATTTAAAAAAAATTTTAAAAAAATTTTCAAAAAACAAATTTCAAAAAAAAATTAAAAAAAAAATACAAAAAAAAATTTTAAAAAAATTGAAAAAAAAAATTGATAAAAAAAATTGGAAAAAAAAATTTCAAAAAAAATTCAAAAAAAAAATCGAAAAAAAAATTTTCGAAAAAAATTTCAAAAAAAAAATTCATAAAAAAAATTTAAAAAAAAAATTAAAAAAAATTTTCTTAAAAAAAATTTAAAAAAAAATTTACAAAAAAAAAATTCAAAAGAAAAAATTCAAAAAAAATTTCAAATAAAAAATTTTCAAAAAAAATTTCAAAAAAAATTTAAAAATAAAATCGAAAAAAAAAATTTTTGAAAAAATTCGAAAAAAAAATTTCAAAAAAAAATTTACAAAAAAAAAATTCAAAAGAAAAAATTACAAAAAAAATTTCAAATAAAAAATTTTCAAAAAAAATTTAAAAATAAAATCGAAAAAAAAAATTTTCGAAAGAATTCGAAAAAAAAATTTCAAAAAAAAATTTACAAAAAAAAAATTCAAAAAAAAATTACAAAAAAAATTTCGAAAAAAATTACAAAAAAAATTTAAAAAAAAATTACAAAATAATTTAAAAAAAATTTTTAAAAAAATTTTAAGAAAATTAAAAAAAAAAAAATTCAAAAAACTTCAAAAAAAAAATTCAAAAAAATTAAAAAAAAAATTTAAAAAAAATTTCTTAAAAAAATTTAAAAAAAAAATTCAAAAAAAAAATTCAAAAAAAAATTTACAAAAAAAAAATTCAAAAAAAAAATTACAAAAAAAAATTCAAAAAAAAAATTTACAAAAAAAATTCAAAAAAAAATCACAAAAAAAAATTTCATAAAAAAATTTAAAAAAATGTTCAAAAAAAAATTGAAAAAAAAAATAAAAAAAAAATAAAAAAAGATCACAAAAAAATAATTTCATAAAAAAGTTCAAAAAAAAATTTACAAAAAAAATTCAAAAAAAAAAATTTACAAAAAAAAAATTTCAAAAAAAAAATTTCAAATAAAAAATTTTCAAACAAAAACTTCAAAACAAATTTCAAGAAAAAATTTCGAAAATTTCGTAAAAAAAAATTTAAAAAAATTTTCAAAAAAAAAATTGAAAAAAAATTTTTTAAAAAAATTTCAAAAAAAATTCGAAAAAAACAATTCAAAAAAAAAATAACAAAAAAAATTTCTAATAAAAAATTTTCAAAAAAAATTTCAAAAAAAATTACAAAAAAAATACAAGAAAAATTAAAAAAAAAATTTCAAAAAAAATTGAAAAAAAAATCGAAAAAATAAATTTTCGAAAAAAATTTCAAAAAAAAAATTCAAAAAAAAAATTTTCAAAAAAAAAATTGAAAAAAAAATTTAAAAAAAATAAAAAAAGATCACAAAAAAATAATTTCATAAAAAAATTTAAAAAAAAGTTCAAAAAAAAATTTACAAAAAAAAATTCAAAAAAAAAAATTTACAAAAAAAAATTCGAAAAAAAAATTTCAAAAAAAAATTTCAAATAAAAAATTTTCAAAAAAAAAATTGAAAAAAAAAATTTAAAAAAAATCGAAAAAAAAAATTGGAAAAAAAATTTAAAAAAAAATTACAAAAAAAAACTTAAAAAAATTGAAAAAAAAAATTTAAAAAAAAAAATTGGAAAAAAAATTTCAAAAAAAATTCAAAAAAAAATCTAAAAAAAAATTTAAAAAAAATTTTCTTAAAAAAAATTTAAAAAAAAAATTTAAAAAAAAAATTAAAAAAAATTTTCTTAAAAAAAATTTTAAAAAAAAATTCAAAAAAAAATTTCAAAAAAAAATTTACAAAAAAAAATTCAAAAGAAAAAATTACAAAAAAAATTTCAAATAAAAAATTTTCAAAAAAAATTTAAAAATAAAATCGAAAAAAAAAATTTTCGAAAAAATTCGAAAAAAAAATTTCAAAAAAAAATTTACAAAAAAAAAATTCAAAAAAAAAATTACAAAAAAAATTTCGAAAAAAATTACAAAAAAAAAATTTAAAAAAAATTACAAAAAAAATTTTAAAAAAAATTTAAAAAAAAATTTTTAAAAAATTTCTTTAAAAAATTTTTAAAAAAATTCAAAAAAAAAATTCAAAAAAAAATTTACAAAAAAAAAATTCAAAAAAAAAATTACAAAAAAAAATTCAAAAAAAAAATTTACAAAAAAAATTCAAAAAAAAATCACAAAAAAAAATTTCATTAAAAAATTTTAAAAAATGTTCAAAAAAAAAAATTGAAAAAAAAAATAAAAAAAAATAAAAAAAGATCACAAAAAAATAATTTCATAAAAAAATTTAAAAAAAAGTTCAAAAAAAAATTTACAAAAAAAAATTCAAAAAAAAAAATTTACAAAAAAAAATTCGAAAAAAAAATTTCAAAAAAAAAATTTCAAATAAAAAATTTTCAAGAAAAAACTTCAAAACAAATTTCAAGAAAAAATTTCGAAAATTTCGTAAAAAAAAAATTCAAAAAAAAAATTTACGAAAAAAAATTCGAAAAAAAATCAAAGAGAAAAATTGAAAAAAAAAATTTAAAAAAAAATTCACAAAAAAAAAATTTCATAAAAAAATTTTAAAAAATTTTCAAAAAAAAAATTGAAAAAAAAAATTTCAAAAAAAAAATTTCAAAAAAAATTTTCGTAAAAAAAAATTTTCAAAAAAAATCAAAAAAAATGTTTCAAAGAGAAAAATTAAAAAAAAAATTGAAAAAAAAATTTTTAAAAAAAATTCACAAAAAAAAAATTTCATAAAAAAATTTAAAAAAATTTTCAAAAAAAAATTGAAAAAAAAATTTTTAAAAAAATTTCAAAAAAAATTCGAAAAAAAAATCGAAAAAGTAAATTTTCGAAAAAAATTTCAAAAAAAAAATTGAAAAAAAAAATTTTCAAAAAAAAAATTGAAAAAAAAAATTTAAAAAAAATTGAAAAAAAATCGAAAAAAAAAATTACAAAAAAAATTCAAAAAAAAATCACAAAAAAAAATTTCATAAAAAAATTTAAAAAAATGTTCAAAAAAAATTTACAAAAAAAAATTCAAAAAAAAAATTTACAAAAAAAATTCAAAAAAAAATCACAAAAAAAAATTTCATAAAAAAATTTTAAAAAATGTTCAAAAAAAAATTTACAAAAAAAAATTCAAAAAAAAAATTTACAAAAAAAAATTCGAAAAAAAAATTTCAAAAAAAAAATTTCAAATAAAAAATTTTCAAAAAAAAACTTCAAAACAAATTTCAAGAAAAAATTTCGAAAATTTCGTAAAAAAAAAATTCAAAAAAAAAATTTACAAAAAAAATTCGAAAAAAAATCTAAGAGAAAAATTGAAAAAAAAAAATTAAAAAAAAAATTCACAAAAAAAAAATTCATAGAAAAATTTTAAAAAATTTTCAAAAAAAATTTTCAAAAAAAAAATTGAAAAAAAAAATTGAAAAAAAAAATTTCAAAAAAAAAATTTCAAAAAAAATTTTCGTAAAAAAAAATTTTCAAAAAAAATCAAAAAAAATTTTTCAAAGAGAAAAATTGAAAAAAAAAATTTAAAAAAAATTTTAAAAAAAATTCACAAAAAAAAAATTTCATAAAAAAATTTTCAAAAAAAAAATTGAAAAAAAAATTTTTAAAAAAATTTCAAAAAAAATTCGAAAAAAAAAATTCAAAAAAAAAATTACAAAAAAAAATTTCTAATAAAAAATTTTCAAAAAAAATTTCAAAAAAAATTACAAAAAAAAATTACAAGAAAAATTAAAAAAAAAATTTAAAAAAAAATTGAAAAAAAAATCGAAAAATTAAATTTTCGAAAAAAATTTCAAAAAAAAAAATTAAAAAAAAAAAATTTCAAAAAAAAAATTTAAAAAAAAATTACAAAAAAAAATGTAAAAAAATTTTTATAAAAATTTTAAAAAAATTTTCAAAAAACAAATTTCAAAAAAAATTGAAAAAAAAAATTTTCGAAAAAAATTTCAAAAAAAAATTCAAAAAAAAAAAATAAAAAAAAAAATTTAAAAAAATTTTCTTAAAAAAATTTTAAAAAAATTTAAAAATAATTAAAAAAAAAATTTAAAAAAAAATTCTTAAAAAAAATTAAAAAAAAAATTCAAAAAAAAATTTCAAAAAAAATTTAGAAAAAAAAATTCAAAAAAAAAATTACAAAAAAAATTTCGAAAAAAAAAATTTCAAATAAAAAATTTTCAAAAAAAATTTCAAAAAAAATTTTTAAAAAAAAATCGAAAAAAAAATTTTTCGAAAAAATTCGAAAAAAAAATTTCAAAAAAAAATTTACAAAAAAAAATTCAAAAAAAAAAATTACAAAAAAAATTTCGAAAAAAATTACAAAAAAAAATTTAAAGAAAAATTACAAAAAAAAATTTAAAAAAAATTTTAAAAAAATTTTAAAAAAATTTTCAAAAAACAAATTTCAAAAAAAAATTAAAAAAAAATTACAAAAAAAAATTTAAAAAAAATTGAAAAAAAAAATTGATAAAAAAAATTGGAAAAAAAAATTTCAAAAAAAATTCAAAAAAAAAATCGAAAAAAAAATTTTCGAAAAAAATTTCAAAAAAAAAATTCATAAAAAAAATTAAAAAAAAAAATTAAAAAAAATTTTCTTAAAAAAAATTTAAAAAAAAATTTAAAAAAAATTTTAAAAAAAATTCACAAAAAAAAAATTTCATAAAAAAATTTTCAAAAAAAAAATTGAAAAAAAAATTCAAATAAAAAATTTTCAAAAAAAATTTCAAAAAAAATTTAAAAATAAAATCGAAAAAAAAAATTTTTGAAAAAATTCGAAAAAAAAATTTCAAAAAAAAATTTACAAAAAAAAAATTCAAAAGAAAAAATTACAAAAAAAATTTCAAATAAAAAATTTTCAAAAAAAATTTAAAAATAAAATCGAAAAAAAAAATTTTCGAAAGAATTCGAAAAAAAAATTTCAAAAAAAAATTTACAAAAAAAAAATTCAAAAAAAAAATTACAAAAAAAATTTCGAAAAAAATTACAAAAAAAATTTAAAAAAAAATTACAAAAAAAAATTTAAAAAAAATTTTTAAAAAAATTTTAAGAAAATTAAAAAAAAAAAAATTCAAAAAACTTCAAAAAAAAAATTCAAAAAAATTAAAAAAAAAATTTAAAAAAAATTTCTTAAAAAAATTTTAAAAAAAAATTCAAAAAAAAAATTCAAAAAAAAATTTACAAAAAAAAATTCAAAAAAAAAATTACAAAAAAAAATTCAAAAAAAAAATTTACAAAAAAAATTCAAAAAAAAATCACAAAAAAAAATTTCATAAAAAAATTTTAAAAAATGTTCAAAAAAAAATTGAAAAAAAAAATAAAAAAAAAAATAAAAAAAGATCACAAAAAAATAATTTCATAAAAAAGTTCAAAAAAAAATTTACAAAAAAAATTCAAAAAAAAAAATTTACAAAAAAAAAATTTCAAAAAAAAAATTTCAAATAAAAAATTTTCAAACAAAAACTTCAAAACAAATTTCAAGAAAAAATTTCGAAAATTTCGTAAAAAAAAATTTAAAAAAATTTTCAAAAAAAAAATTGAAAAAAATTTTTTTAAAAAAATTTCAAAAAAAATTCGAAAAAAACAATTCAAAAAAAAAATAACAAAAAAAATTTCTAATAAAAAATTTTCAAAAAAAATTTCAAAAAAAATTACAAAAAAAATACAAGAAAAATAAAAAAAAAAATTTCAAAAAAAATTGAAAAAAAAATCGAAAAAATAAATTTTCGAAAAAAATTTCAAAAAAAAAATTCAAAAAAAAAATTTTCAAAAAAAAAATTGAAAAAAAAATTTAAAAAAAATTGAAAAAAAATCGAAAAAAAAAATTGGAAGAAAAATTTTCAAAAAAAAAAATTCAAAAAAAATTCAAAAATGAATCGAAAAAAAAAAATTTCGAAAAAAATTTCAAAAAAAAAATTCAAAAAAAAATTCAAAAAAAAAATTTAAAAAAATTTTCTTAAAAAAATTTTAAAAAAATTTTTAAAAAATTTTTTAAAAAATTTTAAAAAAAATTCTTTAAAAAAATTTTTAAAAAAATTCAAAAAAAAATTTCAAAAAAAATTTACAAAAAAAAATTCAAAAAAAAATTACAAAAAAAATTTCGAAAAAAAAAATTTCAAATAAAAAGTTTTCAAAAAAAATTAAAAAAAAAATTAAAAAAAAAAAATCGAAAAAAAAATTTTTCGAAAAAATTCGAAAAAAAAATTTCAAAAAAAAATTTACAAAAAAAAATTCAAAAAAAAAATTACAAAAAAAATTTCGAAAAAAATTACAAAAAAAAATTTAAAGAAAAATTACAAAAAAAAAAATTTAAAAAAATTTAAAAAAAAAATTTAAAAAAATTTTCAAAAAACAAATTTCAAAAAAAATTGAAAAAAAAATTTTAAAAAAAATTACAAAAAAAAACTTAAAAAAAATTGAAAAAAAAAATTTAAAAAAAAAATTGGAAAAAAATTTCAAAAAAAATTCAAAAAAAAAATCTAAAAAAAAATTTAAAAAAAAATTTCTTTAAAAAAATTTAAAAAAAAAATTTAAAAAAAAAATTAAAAAAAAATTTCTTAAAAAAAATTAAAAAAAAAATTCAAAAAAAAATTTCAAAAAAAAAATTTACAAAAAAAAAATTCAAAAGAAAAAATTACAAAAAAAATTTCAAATAAAAAATTTTCAAAAAAATTTCAAAAAAAATTTAAAAATAAAATCGAAAAAAAAAATTTTCGAAAAAATTCGAAAAAAAAATTTCAAAAAAAAATTTACAAAAAAAAAATTCAAAAAAAAAATTACAAAAAAAATTTCGAAAAAAATTACAAAAAAAAAATTTAAAAAAAATTACAAAAAAAAAATTTAAAAAAAATTTTAAAAAAATTTTAAGAAAAAAAAAAAAAAATTTCAAAAAACTTCAAAAAAAAATTTCGAAAAATTTAAAAAAAAATTTTTAAAAAATTTCTTAAAAAAATTTTTAAAAAAATTCAAAAAAAAAATTCAAAAAAAAATTTACAAAAAAAAAATTCAAAAAAAAAATTTACAAAAAAAATTCAAAAAAAAATCACAAAAAAAAATTTCATAAAAAAATTTTAAAAAATGTTCAAAAAAAAAAATTGAAAAAAAAAATAAAAAAAAAATAAAAAAAGATCACAAAAAAATAATTTCATAAAAAAATTTAAAAAAAAGTTCAAAAAAAAATTTACAAAAAAAAATTCAAAAAAAAAATTTACAAAAAAAAATTCGAAAAAAAAATTTCAAAAAAAAATTTCAAATAAAAAATTTTCAAAAAAAACTTCAAAACAAATTTCAAGAAAAAATTTCGAAAATTTCGTAAAAAAAAAATTCAAAAAAAAAATTTACGAAAAAAAATTCGAAAAAAATCAAAGAGAAAAATTGAAAAAAAAAATTTAAAAAAAAATTCACAAAAAAAAAATTTCATAAAAAAATTTTAAAAAATTTTCAAAAAAAAAATTGAAAAAAAAAATTTCAAAAAAAAAATTTCAAAAAAAATTTTCGTAAAAAAAAATTTTCAAAAAAAATCAAAAAAAATTTTTCAAAGAGAAAAATTGAAAAAAAAAATTTAAAAAAAATTTCATAAAAAAATTTAAAAAAATTTTCAAAAAAAAATTGAAAAAAAAATTTTTTAAAAAATTTCAAAAAAAATTCGAAAAAAACAATTAAAAAAAAAATTACAAAAAAAATTTCTAATAAAAAATTTTCAAAAAAAATTTCAAAAAAAATTACAAAATAAAATTACAAGAAAAATTAAAAAAAATTTCAAAAAAAATTGAAAAAAAAATCGAAAAAATAAATTTTCGAAAAAAATTTCAAAAAAAAATTGAAAAAAAAAATTTTCAAAAAAAAAATTGAAAAAAAAAATTTAAAAAAAATTGAAAAAAAATCGAAAATAAAAATTGGAAAAAAAATTTTCAAAAAAAAAAATTCAAAAATGAATCGAAAAAAAAAATTTTCGAAAAAAATTTCAAAAAAAAAATTCAAAAAAAAAAATTTTTCTTAAAAAAAATTTTAAAAAAATTTAAAAAAAATTTTTAAAAAAATTTTAAAAAAAATTCTTAAAAAAAATTTAAAAAAAATTCAAAAAAAAATTTCAAAAAAAATTTACAAAAAAAAATTCAAAAAAAAAATTACAAAAAAAATTTCGAAAAAAAAAATTTCAAATAAAAAATTTTCAAAAAAAATTTCAAAAAAAATTTAAAAAAAAAATCGAAAAAAAAATTTTTCGAAAAAATTCGAAAAAAAAATTTCAAAAAAAAATTACAAAAAAAATTAAAAAAAAAATTACAAAAAAAATTTCGAAAAAAATTACAAAAAAAAATTTAAAGAAAAATTACAAAAAAAAAATTAAAAAAAATTTTAAAAAAAATTTTAAAAAAATTTTCAAAAAACAAATTTCAAAAAAAATTGAAAAAAAAATTAAAAAAAAATAACAAAAAAAATTTTAAAAAAATTGAAAAAAAAAATTGAAAAAAAAAATTGGAAAAAAAATTCAAAAAAATTCAAAAAAAAAATCGAAAAAAAAAATTTCGAAAAAAATTTCAAAAAAACAATTCATAAAAAAAATTTAAAAAAAAATTAAAAAAAAAATTTCTTAAAAAAAATTTTAAAAAAAAATTTAAAAAAAAAATTAAAAAAAATTTAAAAAAAAATTCAAAAAAAAATTTCAAAAAAAAATTTACAAAAAAAAATTCAAAAGAAAAAATTACAAAAAAAATTTCAAATAAAAAATTTTCAAAAAAAATTTCAAAAAAAATTTAAAAATAAAATCGAAAAAAAAAATTTTCGAAAAAATTCGAAAAAAAAATTTCAAAAAAAAATTTACAAAAAAAAAATTCAAAAAAAAAATTACAAAAAAAATTTCGAAAAAAATTACAAATAAAAATTTTAAAAAAAATTACAAAAAAAAATTTAAAAAAAATTTTAGAAAAAAATTTAAAAAAATTTCTTAAAAAAATTTTAAAAAAAATTCAAAAAAAAATTCAAAAAAAAATTTACAAAAAAAAAATTCAAAAAAAAAAATTACAAAAAAAAATTCAAAAAAAAAATTTACAAAAAATATTCAAAAAAAAATCACAAAAAAAAATTTCATAAAAAAATTTAAAAAAATGTTCAAAAAAAAATTGAAAAAAAAAATAAAAAAAAAATAAAAAAAGATCACAAAAAAATAATTTCATAAAAAAATTTAAAAAAAAGTTCAAAAAAAAATTTACAAAAAAAAATTCAAAAAAAAAAATTTACAAAAAAAAATTCGAAAAAAAAATTTCAAAAAAAAAATTTCAAATAAAAAATTTTCAAAAAAATCAAAACAAATTTCAAGAAAAAATTTCGAAAATTTCGTAAAAAAAAAAATTCAAAAAAAAAATTTACAAAAAAAAATTCGAAAAAAAATCAAAGAGAAAAATTGAAAAAAAAATTTAAAAAAAATTCACGAAAAAAAAAATTTCAAAAAAAAAATTTCAAAAAAAATTTTCGTAAAAAAAAATTTTCAAAAAAAATCAAAAAAAATTTTTCAAAGAGAAAAATTGAAAAAAAAAATTTAAAAAAAATTTTAAAAAAAAATTCACAAAAAAAAATTTCATAAAAAAATTTTAAAAAAGTTTCAAAAAAAAAATTGAAAAAAAAAATTTTAAAAAAATTTCAAAAAAAATTCGAAAAAAACAATTCAATAAAAAAAATTACAAAAAAAATTTCTAATAAAAAATTTTCAAAAAAAATTTCAAAAAAAATAACAAAAAAAAATTACAATAAAAATTTTAAAAAAAATTTCAAAAAAAATTGAAAAAAAAATCGAAAAAATAAATTTTCGAAAAAAATTTCAAAAAAAAAATCCAAAAAAAAAATTTTCAAAAAAAAAATTCAAAAAAAAATTTAAAAAAAATTTTCAAAAAAAATTCACAAAAAAAAATCTCCAAAAAAAATGTAAAAAAATCAAAAAAAAATTCAAAGAAAATTTAAAAAAAAAATTAAAGAAAAAAATTCAAAAAAAAAATTTTCAAAAAAAAAATTGAAAAAAAAATTCAAAAAAAATTAAAAAAAAAAATTCACAAAAAAATAATTTCATAAAAAAATTTTAAAAAAAATCGAAAAAAAAATTTTCGAAAAAAATTTTAAAAAAATTCAAAAAAAAATTTCAAAAAAATCGGAAAAAAAAATAAATTTCAAAAAAAAATTTTCAATAGAAAATTTTTCAAAAAAAAAAAATTCAAGAAAAAATTCAAAAAAAATATGAAAAATAAATAAAAAAAAAATTCGGAAAAAAAAAATTTCAAACAAAATTTTAAAAAAATTGGAAAAAAAAATTTCAAAGAAAAATTTCAAAAAAAAAATTAAAAAAAATTAAAAAAAAATTTAAAAAAAAATTTAAAAAAAAAATTCACAAAAAAAAAATTTCATAAAAGAATTCAAAAAAATTTTCAAAAAAAAATTTAAAAAAAAATTTTAAAAAAAATTTAAAAAAAAATTCACCAAAAAAAATTTCATAAAAAAATTTAAAAAAATTTTCAAAAAAAAATTAAAAAAAAAAATTAAAAAAAAAAATTTTAAAAAAATTTTCTTAAAAAAAATTTCAAAAAAATTTTTAAAAAAAATCGAAAAAAAATTTTTCGAAAAAATTGAAAAAAAAAATTCTTAAAAAAAATTTAAAAAAAATTCAAAAAAAAATTTCAAAAAAAATTTACAAAAAAAAATTCAAAAAAAAATTACAAAAAAAATTTCGAAAAAAAAAATTTCAAATAAAAAATTTTCAAAAAAAATTTCAAAAAAAATTAAAAAAAAAAATCGAAAAAAAAATTTTTCGAAAAAATTCGAAAAAAAAATTTCAAAAAAAAAATTACAAAAAAAATTCAAAAAAAAATTACAAAAAAAATTTCGAAAAAAATTACAAAAAAAAATTTAAAGAAAAATTACAAAAAAAAAATTAAAAAAAATTTTAAAAAAAATTTTAAAAAAATTTTCAAAAAACAAATTTCAAAAAAAATTGAAAAAAAAATTAAAAAAAAATAACAAAAAAAATTTTAAAAAAATTGAAAAAAAAATTGAAAAAAAAAATTGGAAAAAAAATTCAAAAAAATTCAAAAAAAAAATCGAAAAAAAAAATTTCGAAAAAAATTTCAAAAAAACAATTCATAAAAAAAATTTTAAAAAAAATTAAAAAAAAAATTTCTTAAAAAAAATTTTTAAAAAAAATTTTAAAAAAAAATTAAAAAAAATTTTAAAAAAAATTCAAAAAAAAATTTCAAAAAAAAATTTACAAAAAAAAATTCAAAAGAAAAAATTACAAAAAAAATTTCAAATAAAAAATTTTCAAAAAAAATTTCAAAAAAAATTTAAAAATAAAATCGAAAAAAAAAATTTTCGAAAAAATTCGAAAAAAAAATTTCAAAAAAAAATTTACAAAAAAAAAATTCAAAAAAAAAATTACAAAAAAAATTTCGAAAAAAATTACAAATAAAAATTTTAAAAAAAATTACAAAAAAAAATTTAAAAAAAATTTTAGAAAAAAATTTAAAAAAATTTCTTAAAAAAATTTTAAAAAAAATTCAAAAAAAAATTCAAAAAAAAATTTACAAAAAAAAAATTCAAAAAAAAAAATTACAAAAAAAAATTCAAAAAAAAAATTTACAAAAAATATTCAAAAAAAAATCACAAAAAAAAATTTCATAAAAAAATTTAAAAAAATGTTCAAAAAAAAATTGAAAAAAAAAATAAAAAAAAAATAAAAAAAGATCACAAAAAAATAATTTCATAAAAAAATTTAAAAAAAAATTCAAAAAAAAATTTACAAAAAAAATTCAAAAAAAAAAATTTACAAAAAAAAATTCGAAAAAAAAATTTCAAAAAAAAAATTTCAAATAAAAAATTTTCAAAAAAAACTTCAAAACAAATTTCAAGAAAAAATTTCGAAAATTTCGTAAAAAAAAAAATTCAAAAAAAAAATTTACAAAAAAAAATTCGAAAAAAAATTTCGAAAAAAAAAAATTTCAAATAAAAAATTTTCAAAAAAAATTTCAAATAAAAAATTTTCAAAAAAAATTTCAAAAAAAATTTAAAAATAAAATCGAAAAAAAAAATTTTCGAAAAAATTCGAAAAAAAAATTTCAAAAAAAAATTTACAAAAAAAAAATTCAAAAAAAAAATTCCAAAAAAAATTTCGAAAAAAATTACAAATAAAAATTAAAAAAAAAATTACAAAAAAAAATTTAAAAAAAATTTCAAAAAAAATTTACAAAAAAAAATTCAAAAAAAAAATTACAAAAAAAATTTCGAAAAAAAAAAATTTCAAATAAAAAATTTTCAAAAAAAAATCGAAAAAAAAATTTTTCGAAAAAATTCGAAAAAAAAATTTCAAAAAAAAATTTACAAAAAAAAATTCAAAAAAAAAAATTACAAAAAAAATTTCGAAAAAAATTACAAAAAAAAATTTAAAGAAAAATTACAAAAAAAAAATTAAAAAAAAATTTAAAAAAGATTAAAAAAAATTACAAAAAACAAATTTCAAAAAAAATTGAAAAAAAAAAAAAAAATAACAAAAAAAATTTAAAAAAAATTGAAAAAAAAAATTGGAAAAAAAAATTTCAAAAAAAATTAAGAAAAAAAATCGAAAAAAAAATTTTCGAAAAAAATTTCAAAAAAAAAATTCATAAAAAAAATTTTAAAAAAAATTTTAAAAAAAATTTCTTGAAAAAAAATTTAAAAAAAAATTTTAAAAAAATTTTCTTAAAAAAAATTAAAAAAAAAATCAAAAAAAATTTCAAAAAAAAATTTACAAAAAAAAATTCGAAAAAAAAAATTTCAAATAAAAAATTTTCAAAAAAAAATCGAAAAAAAAATTTTTCGAAAAAATTCGAAAAAAAAATTTCAAAAAAAAATTTACAAAAAAAAATTCAAAAAAAAAAATTACAAAAAAAATTTCGAAAAAAATTACAAAAAAAAATTTAAAGAAAAATTACAAAAAAAAAAATAAAAAAAAATTTAAAAAAGATTTAAAAAAAATTACAAAAAACAAATTTCAAAAAAAATTGAAAAAAAAATTTAAAAAAAATAACAAAAAAAATTTAAAAAAAATTGAAAAAAAAAATTGGAAAAAAAAATTTCAAAAAAAATTCAGAAAAAAAATCGAAAAAAAAATTTTCGAAAAAAATTTCAAAAAAAAAATTCATAAAAAAAATTTTAAAAAAAATTTAAAAAAAAATTTCTTGAAAAAAAATTTTAAAAAAAATTTAAAAAAAATTTAAAAAAAATTTTTAAGAAAATTAAAAAAAAAAAATTTTTTTAAAAAACTTCAAAAAAAAATTTCAAAAAAATTTGAAAAAAAATTTAAAAAAAATTTCTTAAAAAAATTTAAAAAAAAATTAAAACAAAAATTCAAAAAAAAATTTACAAAAAAAAAATTCAAAAAAAAAAATTACAAAAAAAAATTCAAAAAAAAAATTTACAAAAAAAAATCAAAAAAAAATCACAAAAAAATTTGAAAAAAAATTTAAAAAAAATTTCTTAAAAAAATTTTAAAAAAAATTCAAAAAAAAAATTCAAAAAAAAATTTACAAAAAAAAATTCAAAAAAAAAAATTACAAAAAAAAATTCAAAAAAAAAATTTACAAAAAAAAATTCAAAAAAAAAATTACAAAAAAAATTTCGAAAAAAATTACAAAAAAAAATTTAAAGAAAAATTACAAAAAAAAAATTAAAAAAAATTTTAAAAAAATTTTCAAAAAACATATTTTAAAAAAAATTTAAAAATAAATTACAAAAAAAAACTTAAAAAAAATTGAAGAAAAAAATAAAAAAAAAAAATTGGAAAAAAAATTTCAAAAAAAATTCAAAAAAAAAATCTAAAAAAAAATTTTTCGAAAAAATTCGAAAAAAAAATTTCAAAAAAAAATTTACAAAAAAAAATTCAAAAAAAAAATTACAAAAAAAATTTCGAAAAAAATTACAAAAAAAAATTTAAAGAAAAATTACAAAAAAAATTTAAAAAAAATTTAAAAAAATTTTTAAAAAAATTTTCAAAAAACAAATTTCAAAAAAAATTGAAAAAAAAAATTTAAAAAAAATTACAAATAAAAATTTAAAAAAAATTGAAAAAAAAAATTGAAAAAAAAAATTGGAAAAAAAAATTTCAAAAAAAATTCAAAAAAAAAATTGAAAAAAAAATTTTCGAAAAAAATTTCAAAAAAAAAATTCATAAAAAAAATTTAAAAAAAATTTTCTTAAAAAAAATTAAAAAAAAAATTTAAAAAAAAATTTACAAAAAAAAAATTCAAAAGAAAAAATTACAAAAAAAATTTCAAATAAAAAATTTTCAAAAAAAATTTCAAAAAAAATTTAAAAATAAAATCGAAAAAAAAAATTTTCGAAAAAATTCGAAAAAAAAATTTCAAAAAAAAATTTACAAAAAAAAAATTCAAAAGAAAAAATTACAAAAAAAATTTCAAATAAAAAATTTTCAAAAAAAATTTAAAAATAAAATCGAAAAAAAAAATTTTCGAAAGAATTCGAAAAAAAAATTTCAAAAAAAAATTTACAAAAAAAAATTCAAAAGAAAAAATTACAAAAAAAATTTCAAATAAAAAATTTTCAAAAAAAATTCAAAAAAAATTTTAAAAAAATTTTTAAAAAAATTTTAAGAAAATTAAAAAAAAAAAATTCAAAAAACTTCAAAAAAAAAATTTACAAAAAAAATTCAAAAAAAAATCACAAAAAAAAATTTCATAAAAAAATTTAAAAAAATGTTCAAAAAAAAATTGAAAAAAAAAATTAAAAAAAAATAAAAAAAGATCACAAAAAAATAATTTCATAAAAAAGTTCAAAAAAAAATTTACAAAAAAAATTCAAAAAAAAAAATTTACAAAAAAAAATTCGAAAAAAAAATTTCAAAAAAAAAATTTCAAATAAAAAATTTTCAAAAAAAAACTTCAAAACAAATTTCAAGAAAAAATTTCGAAAATTTCGTAAAAAAAAAATTCAAAAAAAAAATTTACAAAAAAAAATTCGAAAAAAAATCAAAGAGAAAAATTGAAAAAAAAAATTTAAAAAAAAAATCACAAAAAAAAATTTCATAAAAAAATTTTAAAAATTTTCAAAAAAAAAAATTGAAAAAAAAAATTGAAAAAAAAAATTTAAAAAAAAAATTTCAAAAAAAATTTTCGTAAAAAAAAATTTTCAAAAAAAATCAAAAAAAATTTTTCAAAGAGAAAAATTGAAAAAAAAAAATTAAAAAAAAAATTTAAAAAAAAATTCACAAAAAAAAAATTTCATAAAAAAATTAAAAAAATTTTCAAAAAAAAAATTGAAAAAAAAATTTTTAAAAAAATTTCAAAAAAAATTCGAAAAAAACAATTCAAAAAAAAAATAACAAAAAAAATTTCTAATAAAAAATGTTCAAAAAAAATTTCAAAAAAAATTACAAAAAAAATACAAGAAAAATTAAAAAAAAAATTTCAAAAAAAATTTAAAAAAAAATCGAAAAAATAAATTTTCGAAAAAAATTTCAAAAAAAAAATTCAAAAAAAAAATTTTCAAAAAAAAAATTGAAAAAAAAATTTAAAAAAAATTGAAAAAAAATCGAAAAAAAAAATTGGAAAAAAAATTTTCAAAAAAAAAAATTCAAAAAAAATTCAAAAATGAATCGAAAAAAAAAATTTTCGAAAAAAATTTCAAAAAAAAAATTCAAAAAAAAAATTTAAAAAAAGTTTCTTAAAAAAATTTTAAAAAAATTTAAAAAAAAAATTAAAAAAAAATTCTTTAAAAAAATTAAAAAAAAAATTCAAAAAAAAATTTCAAAAAAAATTTACAAAAAAAAATTCAAAAAAAAAAAATTACAAAAAAAATTTCGAAAAAAAAAATTTCAAATAAAAAGTTTTCAAAAAAAATTTAAAAAAAAATTTAAAAAAAAAAATCGAAAAAAAAATTTTTCGAAAAAATTCGAAAAAAAAATTTCAAAAAAAAATTTACAAAAAAAAATTCAAAAAAAAAATTACAAAAAAAATTTCGAAAAAAATTACAAAAAAAAATTTAAAGAAAAATTACAAAAAAAAAATTTAAAAAAATTTTTAAAAAAATTTTAAAAAAATTTTCAAAAAACAAATTTCAAAAAAAATTGAAAAAAAAATTTAAAAAAAAATTACAAAAAAAAACTTAAAAAAAATTGAAAAAAAAAATTTAAAAAAAAAATTGGAAAAAAATTTCAAAAAAAATTCAAAAAAAAAATCTAAAAAAAAATTTAAAAAAAATTTCTTAAAAGAAATTTTAAAAAAAAATTTAAAAAAAAAATTAAAAAAAAATTTCTTAAAAAAAATTTTGAAAAAAAAATTCAAAAAAAAATTTCAAAAAAAAATTTACAAAAAAAAAATTCAAAAGAAAAAATTACAAAAAAAATTTCAAATAAAAAATTTTCAAAAAAATTTCAAAAAAAATTTAAAAATAAAATCGAAAAAAAAAATTTTCGAAAAAATTCGAAAAAAAAATTTCAAAAAAAAATTTACAAAAAAAAATTCAAAAAAAAAATTACAAAAAAAAATTCGAAAAAAATTACAAAAAGAAATTTAAAAAAAATTACAAAAAAAAATTTAAAAAAAAATTTTAAAAAAATTTTAAGAAAATTAAAAAAAAAATTTCAAAAAACTTCAAAAAAAAATTTCAAAAAAATTTTAAAAAAAATTTTTAAAAAATTTCTTAAAAAAATTTTTTAAAAAATTCAAAAAAAAAATTCAAAAAAAAATTTACAAAAAAAAAATTCAAAAAAAAAAATTACAAAAAAAAATTCAAAAAAAAAATTTACAAAAAAAATTCAAAAAAAAATCACAAAAAAAAATTTCATAAAAAAATTTTAAAAAATGTTCAAAAAAAAAATTGAAAAAAAAAATAAAAAAAAAATAAAAAAAGATCACAAAAAAATAATTTCATAAAAAAATTTAAAAAAAAGTTCAAAAAAAAATTTACAAAAAAAAATTCAAAAAAAAAAATTTACAAAAAAAAATTCGAAAAAAAAATTTCAAAAAAAAATTTCAAATAAAAAATTTTCAAAAAAAACTTCAAAACAAATTTCAAGAAAAAATTTCGAAAATTTCGTAAAAAAAAAATTCAAAAAAAAAATTTACGAAAAAAAATTCGAAAAAAATCAAAGAGAAAAATTGAAAAAAAAATTAAAAAAAAATTCACAAAAAAAAAATTTCATAAAAAAATTTTAAAAAATTTTCAAAAAAAAAATTGAAAAAAAAAATTTCAAAAAAAATTTTCGTAAAAAAAAAATTTCAAAAAAAATCAAAAAAAATTTTTCAAAGAGAAAAATTGAAAAAAAAAATTTAAAAAAAATTTCATAAAAAAATTTAAAAAAATTTTCAAAAAAAAATTGAAAAAAAAATTTTTAAAAAAATTTCAAAAAAATTCGAAAAAAACAATTAAAAAAAAAATTACAAAAAAAATTTCTAATAAAAAATTTTCAAAAAAAATTTCAAAAAAAATTACAAAATAAAATTACAAGAAAAATTAAAAAAAATTTCAAAAAAAATTGAAAAAAAAATCGAAAAAATAAATTTTCGAAAAAAATTTCAAAAAAAAAATTGAAAAAAAAAATTTTCAAAAAAAAAATTGAAAAAAAAAATTTAAAAAAAATTGAAAAAAAATCGAAAAAAAAAATTGGAAAAAAAATTTTCAAAAAAAAAATTCAAAAATGAATCGAAAAAAAAAAATTTCGAAAAAAATTTCAAAAAAAAAATTCAAAAAAAAAATTAAAAAAAAAATTTAAAAAAATTTTCTTAAAAAAAATTTTAAAAAAATTAAAAAAAAAATTTTAAAAAAATTTTTAAAAAAAATTCTTAAAAAAAATTTAAAAAAAATTCAAAAAAAAATTTCAAAAAAAATTTACAAAAAAAAATTCAAAAAAAAAATTACAAAAAAAATTTCGAAAAAAAAAATTTCAAATAAAAAATTTTCAAAAAAAATTTCAAAAAAAATTAAAAAAAAAAATCGAAAAAAAAATTTTTCGAAAAAATTCGAAAAAAAAATTTCAAAAAAAAATTTACAAAAAAAATTCAAAAAAAAATTACAAAAAAAATTTCGAAAAAAATTACAAAAAAAAATTTAAAGAAAAATTACAAAAAAAAAATTAAAAAAAATTTTAAAAAAAAATTTAAAAAAATTTTCAAAAAACAAATTTCAAAAAAAATTGAAAAAAAAATTAAAAAAAAATAACAAAAAAAATTTTAAAAAAATTGAAAAAAAAAATTGAAAAAAAAATTGGAAAAAAAATTCAAAAAAATTCAAAAAAAAAATCGAAAAAAAAATTTTCGAAAAAAATTTCAAAAAAACAATTCATAAAAAAAATTTTAAAAAAAATTTAAAAAAAAATTTCTTAAAAAAAATTTTTAAAAAAAATTTAAAAAAAAAATTAAAAAAAATTAAAAAAAAAAATTCAAAAAAAAATTTCAAAAAAAAATTTACAAAAAAAAATTCAAAAGAAAAAATTACAAAAAAAATTTCAAATAAAAAATTTTCAAAAAAAATTTCAAAAAAAATTTAAAAATAAAATCGAAAAAAAAAATTTTCGAAAAAATTCGAAAAAAAAATTTCAAAAAAAAATTTACAAAAAAAAAATTCAAAAAAAAAATTACAAAAAAAATTTCGAAAAAAATTACAAATAAAAATTTAAAAAAAAATTACAAAAAAAAATTTAAAAAAAATTTAAAAAAAAAATTTAAAAAAATTTCTTAAAAAAATTTAAAAAAAAATTCAAAAAAAAAATTCAAAAAAAAATTTACAAAAAAAAAATTCAAAAAAAAAAATTACAAAAAAAATTCAAAAAAAAAAATTACAAAAAAAATTCAAAAAAAAATCACAAAAAAAAATTTCATAAAAAAATTTAAAAAAATGTTCAAAAAAAAATTGAAAAAAAAAATAAAAAAAAAATAAAAAAAGATCACAAAAAAATAATTTCATAAAAAAATTTAAAAAAAAGTTCAAAAAAAAATTTACAAAAAAAAATTCAAAAAAAAAAAATTTACAAAAAAAAATTCGAAAAAAAAATTTCAAAAAAAAAATTTCAAATAAAAAATTTTCAAAAAAAACTTCAAAACAAATTTCAAGAAAAAATTTCGAAAATTTCGTAAAAAAAAAAATTCAAAAAAAAAAATTTACAAAAAAAAATTCGAAAAAAAATCAAAGAGAAAAATTGAAAAAAAAATTTAAAAAAAATTCACAAAAAAAAAATTCATAAAAAAATAATTTCATAAAAAAATTTAAAAAAAAATCGAAAAAAAAATTGAAAAAAAAAATTTCAAAAAAAAAATTTCAAAAAAAATTTTCGTAAAAAAAAATTTTCAAAAAAAATCAAAAAAAATTTTTCAAAGAGAAAAATTGAAAAAAAAAATTTAAAAAAATTTTAAAAAAAAAATTCACAAAAAAAAATTTCATAAAAAAATTTAAAAAAAGTTTCAAAAAAAAAATTGAAAAAAAAAATTTTAAAAAAATTTCAAAAAAAATTCGAAAAAAACAATTCAATAAAAAAAATTACAAAAAAAATTTCTAATAAAAAATTTTCAAAAAAAATAACAAAAAAAAATTACAATAAAAATTAAAAAAAAATTTCAAAAAAAATTGAAAAAAAAATCGAAAAAATAAATTTTCGAAAAAAATTTCAAAAAAAAAATTCAAAAAAAAAATTTTCAAAAAAAAAATTCAAAAAAAAATTTAAAAAAAATTTTCAAAAAAAATTCACAAAAAAAAATCTCCAAAAAAAATGTAAAAAAATCAAAAAAAAATTCAAAGAAAATTTAAAAAAAAAAATTAAAGAAAAAAATTCAAAAAAAAAATTTTCAAAAAAAAAATTGAAAAAAAAATTCAAAAAAAATTAAAAAAAAAATTCACAAAAAAATAATTTCATAAAAAAATTTAAAAAAAAATCGAAAAAAAAATTTTCGAAAAAAATTTTAAAAAAATTCAAAAAAAAATTTCAAAAAAATCGGAAAAAAAAATAAATTTCAAAAAAAAATTTTCAAGAGAAAATTTTTCAAAAAAAAAAAATTCAAGAAAAAATTCAAAAAAAATATGAAAAATAAATAAAAAAAAAATTCGGAAAAAAAAAATTTCAAAAAAAATTTTAAAAAAATTGGAAAAAAAAATTTCAAAGAAAAATTTCAAAAAAAAAATTAAAAAAAATTAAAAAAAAAAATTTAAAAAAAAATTTAAAAAAAAATTCACAAAAAAAAAATTTCATAAAAGAATTCAAAAAAATTTTCAAAAAAAAAATTTAAAAAAAAATTTAAAAAAAAAATTAAAAAAAAAATTCACCAAAAAAAATTTCATAAAAAAATTTAAAAAAATTTTCAAAAAAAAATTGAAAAAAAAAATTTTAAAAAAAATTTTAAAAAAATTTTCTTAAAAAAAATTTCAAAAAAAATTTAAAAAAAAATCGAAAAAAAATTTTTCGAAAAAATTGAAAAAAAAAATTTCAAAAAAAAATTTACAAAAAAAATTCAAAAAAAAAATTACAAAAAAAATTTCGAAAAAAAATTTCAAATAAAAAATTTTCAAAAAAAATTTCGAAAAAAATTACAAAAAAAAATTTTAAAAAAAATTACAAAAAAAAATTTAAAAAAATTTTCAAAAAAAAATTTCAAAAAAAAATTCAAAAAAAAATTACAAAAAAAATTTCAAATAAAAAATTTTCAAAAAAAATTTCAAAAAAAATTTTAAAAAAATTGGAAAAAAAATTTACAAAAAAAAATTCAAAAAAAAAATTACAAAAAAAATTTCAAATAAAAAATTTTCAAAAAAAAATTCAAAAAAAATGTTTAAAAAAAATCGAAAAAAAAAATTTTCGAAAAAATTCGAAAAAAAAATTTCAAAAAAAAATTTACAAAAAAAGAATTCAAAAAAAAAATTACAAAAAAAATTTCGAAAAAAATTACAAAAAAAAATTTTAAAAAAAATTACAAAAAAAAAATTTAAAAAAATTTTAAAAAAAATTTCAAAATTTTTTTCAAAAAACAAATTTCAAAAAAAATTCAAAAAAAAATTTAAAAAAAAATTACAAAAAAAAATTTAAAAAAAATTGAAAAAAAAAAATTGGAAAAAAAAATTTCAAAAAAAGAATTTCAAAAAAAAAATCGAAAAAAAAAATTTTCGAAAAAGATTTCAAAAAAAAAATTCAAAAAAAAAAATTTAAAAAAAAATTTTAAAAAAATTTTCTTAAAAAAAATTAAAAAAAAATTTAAAAAAAAATTCAAAAAAAATTTTCTTAAAAAAAATTTTAAAAAAATTTTCAAAAAAAATTTCAAAAAAAATTTTAAAAAAAATCGAAAAAAAAAAATTTCGAAAAAAAATTAAAAAAAAAAATTTAAAAAAAAATTTCAAAAAAAAATTCAAAAAAAAATTTCAAAAAAAAATTAAAAAAATTTTCTTAAAAAAAAATTTTTAAAAAAAATTCAAAAAAAATTTCAAAAAAAAATTTCAAAAAAAATTCAAAAAAAAAATTACAAAAAAAAATTTCGAAAAAAATTTTTCAAAAAAAACTTTAAAAAATATTTCAAAAAATATTTCGAAAAAAATTACAAAAAAAAATTAAAAAACATTTTTAAAAAAATTTTAAAAAAATTTTAAAAAAATTTTTCAAAAATAAAATTTCAAAAAAAATTCAAAAAAAAATTTTAAAAAAAATTTTTAAAAAAATTCACAAAATAAAAACTTCATAAAAAAATTTTAAAAAATTTTCAAAAAAAAAATTGAAAAAAAAATTTTTAAAAAAATTTCAAAAAAAATTCGAAAAAAACAATTAAAAAAAAAAATTACAAAAAAAATTTCTAATAAAAAATTTTCAAAAAAAATTTCAAAAAAAATTACAAAAAAAAATTACAAGAAAAATTTAAAAAAAAAATTTAAAAAAAATTTTCAAAAAAAAATTCAAAAAAAAATTTCAAAAAAAAATTAAAAAAATTTTCTTAAAAAAAAATTTTTAAAAAAAATTAAAAAAAAATTTCAAAAAAAAATTTCAAAAAAAATTCAAAAAAAAAATTACAAAAAAAAATTTCGAAAAAAATTTTTCAAAAAAAACTTTAAAAAATATTTCAAAAAATATTTCGAAAAAAATTACAAAAAAAAATTAAAAAACATTTTTAAAAAAATTTTAAAAAAATCAAAAAAAATTTTTCAAAGAGAAAAATTGAATAAAAAATTTAAAAAAAAATTTTTAAAAAAAATTCACAAAAAAAAATTTCATAAAAAAATTTTAAAAAATTTTCAAAAAAAAATTTCAAAAAAAATGTACAAAAAAAAATTCAAAAAAAATTTCGAAAAAAAAAAATTTCAAATAAAAAATTTTCAAAAAAAATTTCAAAAAAAAATTTAAAAAAAAAATTCAAAAAAAAATTTAAAAAAAAATTTACAAAAAAAAATTCAAAAAAAAATTACAAAAAAAATTTCGAAAAAAAAAAATTTCAAATAAAAAATTTTCAAAAAAAATTTCAAATAAAAAATTTTCAAAAAAAATTTCAAAAAAAATTTAAAAATAAAATCGAAAAAAAAAATTTTCGAAAAAATTCGAAAAAAAAATTTCAAAAAAAAATTTACAAAAAAAAAATTCAAAAAAAAAATTCCAAAAAAAATTTCGAAAAAAATTACAAATAAAAATTTAAAAAAAAATTACAAAAAAAAATTTAAAAAAAATTTCAAAAAAAATTTACAAAAAAAAATTCAAAAAAAAAATTACAAAAAAAATTTCGAAAAAAAAAAATTTCAAATAAAAAATTTTCAAAAAAAAATCGAAAAAAAAATTTTTCGAAAAAATTCGAAAAAAAAATTTCAAAAAAAAATTTACAAAAAAAAATTCAAAAAAAAAAATTACAAAAAAAATTTCGAAAAAAATTACAAAAAAAAATTTAAAGAAAAATTACAAAAAAAAAATTTAAAAAAAATTTAAAAAAGATTAAAAAAAATTACAAAAAACAAATTTCAAAAAAAATTGAAAAAAAAAAAAAAAAATAACAAAAAAAATTTAAAAAAAATTGAAAAAAAAAATTGGAAAAAAAAATTTCAAAAAAAATTAAGAAAAAAAATCGAAAAAAAAATTTTCGAAAAAAATTTCAAAAAAAAAATTCATAAAAAAAATTTTAAAAAAAATTTTAAAAAAAATTTCTTGAAAAAAAATTTTAAAAAAAATTTTAAAAAAATTTTCTTAAAAAAAATTAAAAAAAAATCAAAAAAAATTTCAAAAAAAAATTTACAAAAAAAATTTCGAAAAAAAAAATTTCAAATAAAAAATTTTCAAAAAAAAATCGAAAAAAAAATTTTTCGAAAAAATTCGAAAAAAAAATTTCAAAAAAAAATTTACAAAAAAAAATTCAAAAAAAAAAATTACAAAAAAAATTTCGAAAAAAATTACAAAAAAAAATTTAAAGAAAAATTACAAAAAAAAAATTTAAAAAAAATTTAAAAAAGATTAAAAAAAAATTACAAAAAACAAATTTCAAAAAAAATTGAAAAAAAAATTTAAAAAAAATAACAAAAAAAATTTAAAAAAAATTGAAAAAAAAAATTGGAAAAAAAAATTTCAAAAAAAATTCAGAAAAAAAATCGAAAAAAAAATTTTCGAAAAAAATTTCAAAAAAAAAATTCATAAAAAAAATTTTAAAAAAAATTTAAAAAAAAAATTTCTTGAAAAAAAATTTAAAAAAAAATTTAAAAAAAATTTAAAAAAAATTTTTAAGAAAATTAAAAAAAAAAAATTTTTTTAAAAAACTTCAAAAAAAAATTTCAAAAAAATTTGAAAAAAAATTTAAAAAAAATTTCTTAAAAAAATTTTAAAAAAAATTAAAACAAAAATTCAAAAAAAAATTTACAAAAAAAAAATTCAAAAAAAAAAATTACAAAAAAAAATTCAAAAAAAAAATTTACAAAAAAAAATCAAAAAAAAATCACAAAAAAATTTGAAAAAAAATTTAAAAAAAATTTCTTAAAAAAATTTTTAAAAAAATTCAAAAAAAAAAATTCAAAAAAAAATTTACAAAAAAAAATTCAAAAAAAAAAATTACAAAAAAAAATTCAAAAAAAAAATTTACAAAAAAAAATTCAAAAAAAAATTACAAAAAAAATTTCGAAAAAAATTACAAAAAAAAATTTAAAGAAAAATTACAAAAAAAAAATTAAAAAAAATTTTAAAAAAATTTTCAAAAAACATATTTTAAAAAAAATTTAAAAATAAATTACAAAAAAAAACTTAAAAAAAATTGAAGAAAAAAATAAAAAAAAAAAATTGGAAAAAAAATTTCAAAAAAAATTAAAAAAAAAAATCTAAAAAAAAATTTTTCGAAAAAATTCGAAAAAAAAATTTCAAAAAAAAATTTACAAAAAAAAATTCAAAAAAAAAATTACAAAAAAAATTTCGAAAAAAATTACAAAAAAAAATTTAAAGAAAAATTACAAAAAAAATTTAAAAAAAATTTAAAAAAATTTTAAAAAAAATTTTCAAAAAACAAATTTCAAAAAAAATTGAAAAAAAAAATTTAAAAAAAATTACAAAAAAAAATTTTAAAAAAATTGAAAAAAAAAATTGAAAAAAAAAATTGGAAAAAAAAATTTCAAAAAAAATTCAAAAAAAAAATTGAAAAAAAAATTTCGAAAAAAATTTCAAAAAAAAAATTCATAAAAAAAATTTAAAAAAAATTTTCTTAAAAAAAATTTAAAAAAAAATTTAAAAAAAAATTTACAAAAAAAAAATTCAAAAGAAAAAATTACAAAAAAAATTTCAAATAAAAAATTTTCAAAAAAAATTTCAAAAAAAATTTAAAAATAAAATCGAAAAAAAAAATTTTCGAAAGAATTCGAAAAAAAAATTTCAAAAAAAAATTTACAAAAAAAAATTCAAAAGAAAAAATTACAAAAAAAATTTCAAATAAAAAATTTTCAAAAAAAATTCAAAAAAAATTTAAAAAAAATTTTTAAAAAAATTTTAAGAAAATTAAAAAAAAAAATTCAAAAAACTTCAAAAAAAAAATTTACAAAAAAATTTCATAAAAAAATTTAAAAAAATGTTCAAAAAAAAATTGAAAAAAAAAATAAAAAAAAAATAAAAAAAGATCACAAAAAAATAATTTCATAAAAAAGTTCAAAAAAAAATTTACAAAAAAAATTCAAAAAAAAAAATTTACAAAAAAAAATTCGAAAAAAAAATTTCAAAAAAAAAATTTCAAATAAAAAATTTTCAAAAAAAAACTTCAAAACAAATTTCAAGAAAAAATTTCGAAAATTTCGTAAAAAAAAAATTCAAAAAAAAAATTTACAAAAAAAAATTCGAAAAAAAATCAAAGAGAAAAATTGAAAAAAAAAATTTAAAAAAAAAATCACAAAAAAAAATTTTATAAAAAAATTTTAAAAATTTTCAAAAAAAAAAATTGAAAAAAAAAATTGAAAAAAAAAATTTAAAAAAAAAATTTCAAAAAAAATTTCAAAATTTTTTTCAAAAAACAAATTTCAAAAAAAATTCAAAAAAAAATTTAAAAAAAAATTACAAAAAAAAATTTAAAAAAAATTGAAAAAAAAAAATTGGAAAAAAAAATTTCAAAAAAAGAATTTCAAAAAAAAAATCGAAAAAAAAAATTTTCGAAAAAGATTTCAAAAAAAAAATTCAAAAAAAAAAATTTAAAAAAAAATTTTAAAAAAATTTTCTTAAAAAAAATTAAAAAAAAATTTAAAAAAAAATTCAAAAAAAATTTTCTTAAAAAAAATTTTAAAAAAATTTTCAAAAAAAATTTCAAAAAAAATTTTAAAAAAAATCGAAAAAAAAAAATTTCGAAAAAAAATAAAAAAAAAAAATTTAAAAAAAATTTTCAAAAAAAAATTCAAAAAAAAATTTCAAAAAAAAATTAAAAAAATTTTCTTAAAAAAAAATTTTTAAAAAAAATTCAAAAAAAATTTCAAAAAAAAATTTCAAAAAAAATTCAAAAAAAAAATTACAAAAAAAAATTTCGAAAAAAATTTTTCAAAAAAAACTTTAAAAAATATTTCAAAAAATATTTCGAAAAAAATTACAAAAAAAAATTAAAAAACATGTTTAAAAAAATTTTAAAAAAATTTTAAAAAAATTTTTCAAAAATAAAATTTCAAAAAAAATTCAAAAAAAAATTTTAAAAAAAATTTTTAAAAAAATTCACAAAATAAAAACTTCATAAAAAAATTTTAAAAAATTTTCAAAAAAAAAATTGAAAAAAAAATTTTTAAAAAAATTTCAAAAAAAATTCGAAAAAAACAATTAAAAAAAAAAATTACAAAAAAAATTTCTAATAAAAAATTTTCAAAAAAAATTTCAAAAAAAATTACAAAAAAAAATTACAAGAAAAATTTAAAAAAAAAATTTAAAAAAAATTTTCAAAAAAAAATTCAAAAAAAAATTTCAAAAAAAAATTAAAAAAATTTTCTTAAAAAAAAATTTTTAAAAAAAATTAAAAAAAAATTTCAAAAAAAAATTTCAAAAAAAATTCAAAAAAAAAATTACAAAAAAAAATTTCGAAAAAAATTTTTCAAAAAAAACTTTAAAAAATATTTCAAAAAATATTTCGAAAAAAATTACAAAAAAAAATTAAAAAACATTTTTAAAAAAATTTTAAAAAAATCAAAAAAAATTTTTCAAAGAGAAAAATTGAATAAAAAATTTAAAAAAAAATTTTTAAAAAAAATTCACAAAAAAAAATTTCATAAAAAAATTTTAAAAAATTTTCAAAAAAAAATTTCAAAAAAAATGTACAAAAAAAAATTCAAAAAAAATTTCGAAAAAAAAAAATTTCAAATAAAAAATTTTCAAAAAAAATTTCAAAAAAAAATTTAAAAAAAAAATTCAAAAAAAAATTTAAAAAAAAATTTACAAAAAAAAATTCAAAAAAAAATTACAAAAAAAATTTCGAAAAAAAAAAATTTCAAATAAAAAATTTTCAAAAAAAATTTCAAATAAAAAATTTTCAAAAAAAATTTCAAAAAAAATTTAAAAATAAAATCGAAAAAAAAAATTTTCGAAAAAATTCGAAAAAAAAATTTCAAAAAAAAATTTACAAAAAAAAAATTCAAAAAAAAAATTCCAAAAAAAATTTCGAAAAAAATTACAAATAAAAATTTAAAAAAAAATTACAAAAAAAAATTTAAAAAAAATTTCAAAAAAAATTTACAAAAAAAAATTCAAAAAAAAAATTACAAAAAAAATTTCGAAAAAAAAAAATTTCAAATAAAAAATTTTCAAAAAAAAATCGAAAAAAAAATTTTTCGAAAAAATTCGAAAAAAAAATTTCAAAAAAAAATTTACAAAAAAAAATTCAAAAAAAAAAATTACAAAAAAAATTTCGAAAAAAATTACAAAAAAAAATTTAAAGAAAAATTACAAAAAAAAAATTTAAAAAAAATTTAAAAAAGATTAAAAAAAATTACAAAAAACAAATTTCAAAAAAAATTGAAAAAAAAAAAAAAAAATAACAAAAAAAATTTAAAAAAAATTGAAAAAAAAAATTGGAAAAAAAAATTTCAAAAAAAATTAAGAAAAAAAATCGAAAAAAAAATTTTCGAAAAAAATTTCAAAAAAAAAATTCATAAAAAAAATTTTAAAAAAAATTTTAAAAAAAATTTCTTGAAAAAAAATTTTAAAAAAAATTTTAAAAAAATTTTCTTAAAAAAAATTAAAAAAAAATCAAAAAAAATTTCAAAAAAAAATTTACAAAAAAAATTTCGAAAAAAAAAATTTCAAATAAAAAATTTTCAAAAAAAAATCGAAAAAAAAATTTTTCGAAAAAATTCGAAAAAAAAATTTCAAAAAAAAATTTACAAAAAAAAATTCAAAAAAAAAAATTACAAAAAAAATTTCGAAAAAAATTACAAAAAAAAATTTAAAGAAAAATTACAAAAAAAAAATTTAAAAAAAATTTAAAAAAGATTAAAAAAAAATTACAAAAAACAAATTTCAAAAAAAATTGAAAAAAAAATTTAAAAAAAATAACAAAAAAAATTTAAAAAAAATTGAAAAAAAAAATTGGAAAAAAAAATTTCAAAAAAAATTCAGAAAAAAAATCGAAAAAAAAATTTTCGAAAAAAATTTCAAAAAAAAAATTCATAAAAAAAATTTTAAAAAAAATTTAAAAAAAAAATTTCTTGAAAAAAAATTTAAAAAAAAATTTAAAAAAAATTTAAAAAAAATTTTTAAGAAAATTAAAAAAAAAAAATTTTTTTAAAAAACTTCAAAAAAAAATTTCAAAAAAATTTGAAAAAAAATTTAAAAAAAATTTCTTAAAAAAATTTAAAAAAAAATTAAAACAAAAATTCAAAAAAAAATTTACAAAAAAAAAATTCAAAAAAAAAAATTACAAAAAAAAATTCAAAAAAAAAATTTACAAAAAAAAATCAAAAAAAAATCACAAAAAAATTTGAAAAAAAATTTAAAAAAAATTTCTTAAAAAAATTTTTAAAAAAATTCAAAAAAAAAAATTCAAAAAAAAATTTACAAAAAAAAATTCAAAAAAAAAAATTACAAAAAAAAATTCAAAAAAAAAATTTACAAAAAAAAATTCAAAAAAAAATTACAAAAAAAATTTCGAAAAAAATTACAAAAAAAAATTTAAAGAAAAATTACAAAAAAAAAATTAAAAAAAATTTTAAAAAAATTTTCAAAAAACATATTTTAAAAAAAATTTAAAAATAAATTACAAAAAAAAACTTAAAAAAAATTGAAGAAAAAAATAAAAAAAAAAAATTGGAAAAAAAATTTCAAAAAAAATTAAAAAAAAAAATCTAAAAAAAAATTTTTCGAAAAAATTCGAAAAAAAAATTTCAAAAAAAAATTTACAAAAAAAAATTCAAAAAAAAAATTACAAAAAAAATTTCGAAAAAAATTACAAAAAAAAATTTAAAGAAAAATTACAAAAAAAATTTAAAAAAAATTTAAAAAAATTTTAAAAAAAATTTTCAAAAAACAAATTTCAAAAAAAATTGAAAAAAAAAATTTAAAAAAAATTACAAAAAAAAATTTTAAAAAAATTGAAAAAAAAAATTGAAAAAAAAAATTGGAAAAAAAAATTTCAAAAAAAATTCAAAAAAAAAATTGAAAAAAAAATTTCGAAAAAAATTTCAAAAAAAAAATTCATAAAAAAAATTTAAAAAAAATTTTCTTAAAAAAAATTTAAAAAAAAATTTAAAAAAAAATTTACAAAAAAAAAATTCAAAAGAAAAAATTACAAAAAAAATTTCAAATAAAAAATTTTCAAAAAAAATTTCAAAAAAAATTTAAAAATAAAATCGAAAAAAAAAATTTTCGAAAAAATTCGAAAAAAAAATTTCAAAAAAAAATTTACAAAAAAAAAATTCAAAAGAAAAAATTACAAAAAAAATTTCAAATAAAAAATTTTCAAAAAAAATTTAAAAATAAAATCGAAAAAAAAAATTTTCGAAAGAATTCGAAAAAAAAATTTCAAAAAAAAATTTACAAAAAAAAATTCAAAAGAAAAAATTACAAAAAAAATTTCAAATAAAAAATTTTCAAAAAAAATTCAAAAAAAATTTAAAAAAAATTTTTAAAAAAATTTTAAGAAAATTAAAAAAAAAAATTCAAAAAACTTCAAAAAAAAAATTTACAAAAAAATTTCATAAAAAAATTTAAAAAAATGTTCAAAAAAAAATTGAAAAAAAAAATAAAAAAAAAATAAAAAAAGATCACAAAAAAATAATTTCATAAAAAAGTTCAAAAAAAAATTTACAAAAAAAATTCAAAAAAAAAAATTTACAAAAAAAAATTCGAAAAAAAAATTTCAAAAAAAAAATTTCAAATAAAAAATTTTCAAAAAAAAACTTCAAAACAAATTTCAAGAAAAAATTTCGAAAATTTCGTAAAAAAAAAATTCAAAAAAAAAATTTACAAAAAAAAATTCGAAAAAAAATCAAAGAGAAAAATTGAAAAAAAAAATTTAAAAAAAAAATCACAAAAAAAAATTTCATAAAAAAATTTTAAAAATTTTCAAAAAAAAAAATTGAAAAAAAAAATTGAAAAAAAAAATTTAAAAAAAAAATTTCAAAAAAAATTTTCGTAAAAAAAAATTTTCAAAAAAAATCAAAAAAAATTTTTCAAAGAGAAAAATTGAAAAAAAAAATTAAAAAAAAAAATTAAAAAAAAAATTCACAAAAAAAAAATTTCATAAAAAAATTAAAAAAATTTTCAAAAAAAAAATTGAAAAAAAAATTTTTAAAAAAATTTCAAAAAAAATTCGAAAAAAACAATTCAAAAAAAAAATAACAAAAAAAATTTCTAATAAAAAATGTTCAAAAAAAATTTCAAAAAAAAATTACAAAAAAAATACAAGAAAAATTAAAAAAAAAATTTCAAAAAAAATTTAAAAAAAAATCGAAAAAATAAATTTTCGAAAAAAATTTCAAAAAAAAAATTCAAAAAAAAAATTTTCAAAAAAAAAATTGAAAAAAAAATTTAAAAAAAATTGAAAAAAAATCGAAAAAAAAAATTGGAAAAAAAATTTTCAAAAAAAAAAATTCAAAAAAAATTCAAAAATGAATCGAAAAAAAAAATTTTCGAAAAAAATTTCAAAAAAAAAATTCAAAAAAAAAATTTAAAAAAAGTTTCTTAAAAAAATTTTAAAAAAATTTAAAAAAAAAATTAAAAAAAAATTCTTTAAAAAAATTAAAAAAAAAATTCAAAAAAAAATTTCAAAAAAAATTTACAAAAAAAAATTCAAAAAAAAAAATTACAAAAAAAATTTCGAAAAAAAAAATTTCAAATAAAAAGTTTTCAAAAAAAATTTAAAAAAAAATTTAAAAAAAAAAATCGAAAAAAAAATTTTTCGAAAAAATTCGAAAAAAAAATTTCAAAAAAAAATTTACAAAAAAAAATTCAAAAAAAAAATTACAAAAAAAATTTCGAAAAAAATTACAAAAAAAAATTTAAAGAAAAATTACAAAAAAAAAATTTAAAAAAATTTTTAAAAAAATTTAAAAAAAATTTTCAAAAAACAAATTTCAAAAAAAATTGAAAAAAAAATTTAAAAAAAAATTACAAAAAAAAACTTAAAAAAAATTGAAAAAAAAAATTTAAAAAAAAAATTGGAAAAAAATTTCAAAAAAAATTCAAAAAAAAAATCTAAAAAAAAATTTAAAAAAAAATTTCTTAAAAGAAATTTAAAAAAAAAATTAAAAAAAAAAATTAAAAAAAAATTTCTTAAAAAAAATTTTGAAAAAAAAATTCAAAAAAAAATTTCAAAAAAAAATTTACAAAAAAAAAATTCAAAAGAAAAAATTACAAAAAAAATTTCAAATAAAAAATTTTCAAAAAAATTTCAAAAAAAATTTAAAAATAAAATCGAAAAAAAAAATTTTCGAAAAAATTCGAAAAAAAAATTTCAAAAAAAAATTTACAAAAAAAAATTCAAAAAAAAAATTACAAAAAAAATTTCGAAAAAAATTACAAAAAGAAATTTAAAAAAAATTACAAAAAAAAATTTAAAAAAAAATTTTAAAAAAATTTTAAGAAAATTAAAAAAAAAAATTTCAAAAAACTTCAAAAAAAAATTTCAAAAAAATTTTTAAAAAAATTTTTAAAAAATTTCTTAAAAAAATTTTTTAAAAAATTCAAAAAAAAAATTCAAAAAAAAATTTACAAAAAAAAAATTCAAAAAAAAAAATTACAAAAAAAAATTCAAAAAAAAAATTTACAAAAAAAATTCAAAAAAAAATCACAAAAAAAAATTTCATAAAAAAATTTTAAAAAATGTTCAAAAAAAAAATTGAAAAAAAAAATAAAAAAAAAATAAAAAAAGATCACAAAAAATAATTTCATAAAAAAATTTAAAAAAAAGTTCAAAAAAAAATTTACAAAAAAAAATTCAAAAAAAAAAATTTACAAAAAAAAATTCGAAAAAAAAATTTCAAAAAAAAATTTCAAATAAAAAATTTTCAAAAAAAACTTCAAAACAAATTTCAAGAAAAAATTTCGAAAATTTCGTAAAAAAAAAATTCAAAAAAAAAATTTACGAAAAAAAATTCGAAAAAAATCAAAGAGAAAAATTGAAAAAAAAAATTAAAAAAAAATTCACAAAAAAAAAATTTCATAAAAAAATTTTAAAAAATTTTCAAAAAAAAAATTGAAAAAAAAAATTTCAAAAAAAATTTTCGTAAAAAAAAAATTTCAAAAAAAATCAAAAAAAATTTTTCAAAGAGAAAAATTGAAAAAAAAAATTTAAAAAAAATTTCATAAAAAAATTTAAAAAAATTTTCAAAAAAAAATTGAAAAAAAAATTTTTAAAAAAATTTCAAAAAAATTCGAAAAAAACAATTAAAAAAAAATTACAAAAAAAATTTCTAATAAAAAATTTTCAAAAAAAATTTCAAAAAAAATTACAAAATAAAATTACAAGAAAAATTAAAAAAAATTTCAAAAAAAATTGAAAAAAAAATCGAAAAAATAAATTTTCGAAAAAAATTTCAAAAAAAAAATTGAAAAAAAAAATTTTCAAAAAAAAAATTGAAAAAAAAAATTTAAAAAAAATTGAAAAAAAATCGAAAAAAAAAATTGGAAAAAAAATTTTCAAAAAAAAAATTCAAAAATGAATCGAAAAAAAAAAATTTCGAAAAAAATTTCAAAAAAAAAATTCAAAAAAAAAATTAAAAAAAAAATTTAAAAAAATTTTCTTAAAAAAAATTTTAAAAAAATTAAAAAAAAAATTTTAAAAAAATTTTTAAAAAAAATTCTTAAAAAAAATTTAAAAAAAATTCAAAAAAAAATTTCAAAAAAAATTTACAAAAAAAAATTCAAAAAAAAAATTACAAAAAAAATTTCGAAAAAAAAAATTTCAAATAAAAAATTTTCAAAAAAAATTTCAAAAAAAATTAAAAAAAAAAATCGAAAAAAAAATTTTTCGAAAAAATTCGAAAAAAAAATTTCAAAAAAAAATTTACAAAAAAAATTCAAAAAAAAATTACAAAAAAAATTTCGAAAAAAATTACAAAAAAAAATTTAAAGAAAAATTACAAAAAAAAAATTAAAAAAAATTTAAAAAAAAAATTTAAAAAAATTTTCAAAAAACAAATTTCAAAAAAATTGAAAAAAAAATTAAAAAAAAATAACAAAAAAAATTTTAAAAAAATTGAAAAAAAAAATTGAAAAAAAAATTGGAAAAAAAATTCAAAAAAATTCAAAAAAAAAATCGAAAAAAAAATTTTCGAAAAAAATTTCAAAAAAACAATTCATAAAAAAAATTTTAAAAAAAATTTAAAAAAAAATTTCTTAAAAAAAATTTTTAAAAAAAATTTTAAAAAAAAATTTCAAAAAAAAATTTCAAATAAAAAATTTTCAAAAAAAACTTCAAAACAAATTTCAAGAAAAAATTTCGAAAATTTCGTAAAAAAAAAATTCAAAAAAAAAATTTACGAAAAAAAATTCGAAAAAAATCAAAGAGAAAAATTGAAAAAAAAAATTAAAAAAAAATTCACAAAAAAAAAATTTCATAAAAAAATTTTAAAAAATTTTCAAAAAAAAAATTGAAAAAAAAAATTTCAAAAAAAATTTTCGTAAAAAAAAAATTTCAAAAAAAATCAAAAAAAATTTTTCAAAGAGAAAAATTGAAAAAAAAAATTTAAAAAAAATTTCATAAAAAAATTTAAAAAAATTTTCAAAAAAAAATTGAAAAAAAAATTTTTAAAAAAATTTCAAAAAAATTCGAAAAAAACAATTAAAAAAAAATTACAAAAAAAATTTCTAATAAAAAATTTTCAAAAAAAATTTCAAAAAAAATTACAAAATAAAATTACAAGAAAAATTAAAAAAAATTTCAAAAAAAATTGAAAAAAAAATCGAAAAAATAAATTTTCGAAAAAAATTTCAAAAAAAAAATTGAAAAAAAAAATTTTCAAAAAAAAAATTGAAAAAAAAAATTTAAAAAAAATTGAAAAAAAATCGAAAAAAAAAATTGGAAAAAAAATTTTCAAAAAAAAAATTCAAAAATGAATCGAAAAAAAAAAATTTCGAAAAAAATTTCAAAAAAAAAATTCAAAAAAAAAATTAAAAAAAAAATTTAAAAAAATTTTCTTAAAAAAAATTTTAAAAAAATTTAAAAAAAAATTTTAAAAAAATTTTTAAAAAAAATTCTTAAAAAAAATTTAAAAAAAATTCAAAAAAAAATTTCAAAAAAAATTTACAAAAAAAAATTCAAAAAAAAAATTACAAAAAAAATTTCGAAAAAAAAAATTTCAAATAAAAAATTTTCAAAAAAAAATTCAAAAAAAATTAAAAAAAAAAATCGAAAAAAAAATTTTTCGAAAAAATTCGAAAAAAAAATTTCAAAAAAAAATTTACAAAAAAAATTCAAAAAAAAATTACAAAAAAAATTTCGAAAAAAATTACAAAAAAAAATTTAAAGAAAAATTACAAAAAAAAAATTAAAAAAAATTTAAAAAAAAAATTTAAAAAAATTTTCAAAAAACAAATTTCAAAAAAATTGAAAAAAAAATTAAAAAAAAATAACAAAAAAAATTTTAAAAAAATTGAAAAAAAAAATTGAAAAAAAAATTGGAAAAAAAATTCAAAAAAATTCAAAAAAAAAAATCGAAAAAAAAATTTTCGAAAAAAATTTCAAAAAAACAATTCATAAAAAAAATTTTAAAAAAAATTTAAAAAAAAATTTCTTAAAAAAAATTTTTAAAAAAAATTTTAAAAAAAAATTAAAAAAAATTAAAAAAAAAATTCAAAAAAAAATTTCAAAAAAAAATTTACAAAAAAAAATTCAAAAGAAAAAATTACAAAAAAAATTTCAAATAAAAAATTTTCAAAAAAAATTTCAAAAAAAATTTAAAAATAAAATCGAAAAAAAAAATTTTCGAAAAAATTCGAAAAAAAAATTTCAAAAAAAAATTTACAAAAAAAAAAATTCAAAAAAAAAATTACAAAAAAAATTTCGAAAAAAATTACAAATAAAAATTTAAAAAAAAATTACAAAAAAAAATTTTAAAAAAATTTAAAAAAAAAATTTAAAAAAATTTCTTAAAAAAATTTAAAAAAAAATTCAAAAAAAAAATTCAAAAAAAAATTTACAAAAAAAAAATTCAAAAAAAAAATTACAAAAAAAATTCAAAAAAAAAAATTACAAAAAAAATTCAAAAAAAAATCACAAAAAAAAATTTCATAAAAAAATTTAAAAAAATGTTCAAAAAAAAATTGAAAAAAAAAATAAAAAAAAATAAAAAAAGATCACAAAAAAATAATTTCATAAAAAAATTTAAAAAAAAGTTCAAAAAAAAATTTACAAAAAAAAATTCAAAAAAAAAAAATTTACAAAAAAAAATTCGAAAAAAAAATTTCAAAAAAAAAATTTCAAATAAAAAATTTTCAAAAAAAACTTCAAAACAAATTTCAAGAAAAAATTTCGAAAATTTCGTAAAAAAAAAAATTCAAAAAAAAAAATTTACAAAAAAAAATTCGAAAAAAAATCAAAGAGAAAAATTGAAAAAAAAATTTAAAAAAAATTCACAAAAAAAAAATTCATAAAAAAATAATTTCATAAAAAAATTTAAAAAAAAATCGAAAAAAAAATTGAAAAAAAAAATTTCAAAAAAAAAATTTCAAAAAAAATTTTCGTAAAAAAAAATTTTCAAAAAAAATCAAAAAAAATTTTTCAAAGAGAAAAATTGAAAAAAAAAATTTAAAAAAATTTTTAAAAAAAAATTCACAAAAAAAAATTTCATAAAAAAATTTAAAAAAAGTTTCAAAAAAAAAATTGAAAAAAAAAATTTTAAAAAAATTTCAAAAAAAATTCGAAAAAAACAATTCAATAAAAAAAATTACAAAAAAAATTTCTAATAAAAAATTTTCAAAAAAAATAACAAAAAAAAATTACAATAAAAATTTAAAAAAAATTTCAAAAAAAATTGAAAAAAAAATCGAAAAAATAAATTTTCGAAAAAAATTTCAAAAAAAAAATTCAAAAAAAAAATTTTCAAAAAAAAAATTCAAAAAAAAATTTAAAAAAAATTTTCAAAAAAAATTCACAAAAAAAAATCTCCAAAAAAAATGTAAAAAAATCAAAAAAAAATTCAAAGAAAATTTAAAAAAAAAAATTAAAGAAAAAAATTCAAAAAAAAAATTTTCAAAAAAAAAATTGAAAAAAAAATTAAAAAAAAATTAAAAAAAAAATTCACAAAAAAATAATTTCATAAAAAAATTTAAAAAAAAATCGAAAAAAAAATTTTCGAAAAAAATTTTAAAAAAATTCAAAAAAAAATTTCAAAAAAACCGAAAAAAAAAATAAATTTCAAAAAAAAATTTTCAAGAGAAAATTTTTCAAAAAAAAAAATTCAAGAAAAAATTCAAAAAAAATATGAAAAATAAATAAAAAAAAAATTCGGAAAAAAAAAATTTCAAAAAAAATTTTAAAAAAATTGGAAAAAAAAATTTCAAAGAAAAATTTCAAAAAAAAAATTAAAAAAAATTAAAAAAAAAAATTTAAAAAAAAATTTAAAAAAAAAATTCACAAAAAAAAAATTTCATAAAAGAATTCAAAAAAATTTTCAAAAAAAAAATTTAAAAAAAAATTTAAAAAAAAAATTAAAAAAAAAATTCACCAAAAAAAATTTCATAAAAAAATTTAAAAAAATTTTCAAAAAAAAATTGAAAAAAAAAATTTTAAAAAAAATTTTAAAAAAATTTTCTTAAAAAAAATTTCCAAAAAAATTTTAAAAAAAATCGAAAAAAAATTTTTCGAAAAAATTGAAAAAAAAAATTTCAAAAAAAAATTTACAAAAAAAATTCAAAAAAAAAATTACAAAAAAAATTTCGAAAAAAAATTTCAAATAAAAAATTTTCAAAAAAAATTTCGAAAAAAATTACAAAAAAAAATTTAAAAAAAAATTACAAAAAAAAATTTAAAAAAATTTTCAAAAAAAAATTTCAAAAAAAAATTCAAAAAAAAATTACAAAAAAAATTTCAAATAAAAAATTTTCAAAAAAAATTTCAAAAAAAATTTTAAAAAAATTGGAAAAAAAATTTACAAAAAAAAATTCAAAAAAAAAATTACAAAAAAAATTTCAAATAAAAAATTTTCAAAAAAAATTCAAAAAAAATGTTTAAAAAAAATCGAAAAAAAAAATTTTCGAAAAAATTCGAAAAAAAAATTTCAAAAAAAAATTTACAAAAAAAGAATTCAAAAAAAAAATTACAAAAAAAATTTCGAAAAAAATTACAAAAAAAAATTTAAAAAAAAATTACAAAAAAAAAATTTAAAAAAATTTTAAAAAAAATTTAAAATTTTTTTTCAAAAAACAAATTTCAAAAAAAATTCAAAAAAAAATTTAAAAAAAAATTACAAAAAAAAATTTAAAAAAAATTGAAAAAAAAAAATTGGAAAAAAAAATTTCAAAAAAAGAATTTCAAAAAAAAAAATCGAAAAAAAAAATTTTCGAAAAAGATTTCAAAAAAAAAATTCAAAAAAAAAAATTTAAAAAAAAATTTTAAAAAAATTTTCTTAAAAAAAATTAAAAAAAAATTAAAAAAAAAATTCAAAAAAAATTTTCTTAAAAAAAATTTTAAAAAAATTTTCAAAAAAAATTTCAAAAAAAATTTTAAAAAAAATCGAAAAAAAAAAATTTCGAAAAAAAATTTACAAAAAAAAATTCAAACAAAAAAATTTCAAAAAAAATTTCGAAAAAAATAAAAAAAAAAATTTAAAAAAATTACAAAAAAAATTTAAAAAAAAATTAAAAAAAAAAATTTAAAAAAAATTTTCAAAAAAAAATTCAAAAAAAAATTTCAAAAAAAAATTAAAAAAATTTTCTTAAAAAAAAATTTTTAAAAAAAATTCAAAAAAAATTTAAAAAAAAAATTTCAAAAAAAATTCAAAAAAAAAATTACAAAAAAAAATTTCGAAAAAAATTTTTCAAAAAAAACTTTAAAAAATATTTCAAAAAATATTTCGAAAAAAATTACAAAAAAAAATTAAAAAACATTTTTAAAAAAATTTTAAAAAAATTTTTCAAAAATAAAATTTCAAAAAAAATTCAAAAAAAAATTTTAAAAAAAATTTTTAAAAAAATTCACAAAATAAAAACTTCATAAAAAAATTTAAAAAAATTTTCAAAAAAAAAATTGAAAAAAAAATTTTTAAAAAAATTTCAAAAAAAAATCGAAAAAAACAATTAAAAAAAAAAATTACAAAAAAAATTTCTAATAAAAAATTTTCAAAAAAAATTTCAAAAAAAATTACAAAAAAAAATTACAAGAAAAATTTAAAAAAAAAATTTAAAAAAAATTTTCAAAAAAAAATTCAAAAAAAAATTTCAAAAAAAAATTAAAAAAATTTTCTTAAAAAAAAATTTTTAAAAAAAATTCAAAAAAAATTTCAAAAAAAAATTTCAAAAAAAATTCAAAAAAAAAATTACAAAAAAAAATTTCGAAAAAAATTTTTCAAAAAAAACTTTAAAAAATATTTCAAAAAATATTTCGAAAAAAATTACAAAAAAAAATTAAAAAACATTTTTAAAAAAAATTTAAAAAAATTTTTCAAAAATAAAATTTCAAAAAAAATTCAAAAAAAAATTTTAAAAAAAATTTTTAAAAAAATTCACAAAATAAAAACTTCATAAAAAAATTTAAAAAAATTTTCAAAAAAAAAATTGAAAAAAAAATTTTTAAAAAAATTTCAAAAAAAATTCGAAAAAAACAATTAAAAAAAAAAATTACAAAAAAAATTTCTAATAAAAAATTTTCAAAAAAAATTTCAAAAAAAATTACAAAAAAAAATTACAAGAAAAATTTAAAAAAAAAATTCAAAAAAAATTGAAAAAAAAATCGAAAAAATAAATTTTCGAAAAAAATTTCGAAAAAAAAATTCAAAAAAAAAATTACAAAAAAAATTTCGAAAAAAAAAATTTCAAATAAAAAATTTTCGAAAAAAATTTCAAAAAAAATTTAAAAAAAAAAATCGAAAAAAAAATTTTTCGAAAAAAAAATTTCAAAAAAAAAAAAAAAAAAAAATTCAATAAAAAAATTACAAAAAAAATTTCGAAAAAAATTACAAAAAAAAATTTAAAGAAAAATTACAAAAAAAAAATTAAAAAAAATTTTAAAAAAAATTTAAAAAAAATTTTCAAAAAACAAATTTCAAAAAAAATTGAAAAAAAAATTTTAAAAAAAATTACAAAAAAAAACTTAAAAAAAATTGAAAAAAAAAATTTAAAAAAAAAATTGGAAAAAAAATTTCAAAAAAAATTCAAAAAAAAATCTAAGAAAAATTTTAAAAAAAATTTCTTAAAAAAAATTTTAAAAAAAAATTTAAAAAAAAAATTAAAAAAAATTTTCTTAAAAAAAATTTTAAAAAAAAATTCAAAAAAAAATTTCAAAAAAAAATTTACAAAAAATAAAATCCAAAAGAAAAAATTACAAAAAAAATTTCAAATAAAAAATTTTCAAAAAAATTTCAAAAAAAATTTAAAAATAAAATCGAAAAAAAAAATTTCGAAAAAATTCGAAAAAAAAATTTCAAAAAAAAATTTACAAAAAAAAAATTCAAAAAAAAAATTACAATAAAAATTTCGAAAAAAATTACAAAAAAAAAATTTAAAAAAAATTACAAAAAAAAATTTTAAAAAAATTTTAAGAAAATTAAAAAAAAAAATTTCAAAAAACTTCAAAAAAAAATTTCAAAAAAATTTTAAAAAAAATTTTTAAAAAATTTCTTAAAAAAATTATTAAAAAAATTCAAAAAAAAATTCAAAAAAAAATTTACAAAAAAAAAATTCAAAAAAAAAATTACAAAAAAAAATTCAAAAAAAAAATTTACAAAAAAAATTCAAAAAAAAATCACAAAAAAAAATTTCATAAAAAAATTTTAAAAAATGTTTAAAAAAAAAATTGAAAAAAAAAAATAAAAAAAAAATAAAAAAAGATCACAAAAAAATAATTCCATAAAAAAATTTAAAAAAAAGTTCAAAAAAAAATTTACAAAAAAAAATTCAAAAAAAAAATTTACAAAAAAAAATTCGAAAAAAAAATTTCAAATAAAAAATTTTCAAAAAGAAACTTCAAACAAATTTCAAGAAAAAATTTCGAAAATTTCGTAAAAAAAAAATTCAAAAAAAAAATTTACGAAAAAAAATTCGAAAAAAAATCAAAGAGAAAAATTGAAAAAAAAATTTAAAAAAAAATTCACAAAAAAAAAATTTCATAAAAAAATTTTAAAAAATTTTCAAAAAAAAAATTGAAAAAAAAAATTTCAAAAAAAAAATTTCAAAAAAAATTTTCGTAAAAAAAAATTTTCAAAAAAAATCAAAAAAAATTTTTCAAAGAGAAAAATTGAAAAAAAAATTTAAAAAAAAATTTTTAAAAAAAATTCACAAAAAAAAAATTTCATAAAAAAATTTAAAAAAATTTTCAAAAAAAAATTTCAAAAAAAATGTACAAAAAAAAATTCAAAAAAAATTTCGAAAAAAAAAAATTTCAAATAAAAAATTTTCAAAAAAAATTTCAAAAAAAAATTAAAAAAAAAAATTCAAAAAAAAATTTCAAAAAAAATTTACAAAAAAAAATTCAAAAAAAAAATTACAAAAAAAATTTCGAAAAAAAAAAATTTCAAATAAAAAATTTTCAAAAAAAATTTCAAATAAAAAATTTTCAAAAAAAATTTCAAAAAAAATTTAAAAATAAAATCGAAAAAAAAAATTTTCGAAAAAATTCGAAAAAAAAAAATTTCAAAAAAAAAATTACAAAAAAAAAATTCAAAAAAAAAATTACAAAAAAAATTTCGAAAAAAATTACAAATAAAAATTTTAAAAAAAATTACAAAAAAAATTTAAAAAAAATTTCAAAAAAAATTTACAAAAAAAAATTCAAAAAAAAAATTACAAAAAAAATTTCGAAAAAAAAAAATTTCAAATAAAAAATTTTCAAAAAAAAATCGAAAAAAAAATTTTTCGAAAAAATTCGAAAAAAAAATTTCAAAAAAAAATTTACAAAAAAAAATTCAAAAAAAAAATTACAAAAAAAATTTCGAAAAAAATTACAAAAAAAAATTTAAAGAAAAATTACAAAAAAAAAATTAAAAAAAAATTTAAAAAAGATTAAAAAAAAATTACAAAAAACAAATTTCAAAAAAAATTGAAAAAAAAATTTAAAAAAAATAACAAAAAAAATTTAAAAAAAATTGAAAAAAAAATTGGAAAAAAAAATTTCAAAAAAAATTCAGAAAAAAAATCGAAAAAAAAATTTTCGAAAAAAATTTCAAAAAAAAAATTCATAAAAAAAATTTTAAAAAAAATTTTAAAAAAAATTTCTTGAAAAAAAATTAAAAAAAAAATTTTAAAAAAAATTTTTAAAAAATTTTCTTAAAAAAAATTTAAAAAAAAAATCAAAAAAAATTTCAAACAAAAATTTACAAAAAAAATTTCGAAAAAAAAAAATTTCAAATAAAAAATTTTCAAAAAAAAATCGAAAAAAAAATTTTTCGAAAAAATTCGAAAAAAAAATTTCAAAAAAAAATTTACAAAAAAAAATTCAAAAAAAAAATTACAAAAAAAATTTCGAAAAAAATTACAAAAAAAAATTTAAAGAAAAATTACAAAAAAAAAATAAAAAAAAATTTAAAAAAGATTAAAAAAAATTACAAAAAACAAATTTCAAAAAAAATTGAAAAAAAAATTTAAAAAAAATAACAAAAAAAATTTAAAAAAAATTGAAAAAAAAAATTGGAAAAAAAAATTTCAAAAAAAAATCAGAAAAAAAATCGAAAAAAAAATTTTCGAAAAAAATTTCAAAAAAAAAATTCATAAAAAAAATTTTTAAAAAAATTTTAAAAAAAATTTCTTGAAAAAAAATTTTAAAAAAAATTTAAAAAAAATTTTAAAAAAAATTTTAAGAAAATTAAAAAAAAAAATTTCAAAAAACTTCAAAAAAAAATTTCAAAAAAATTTGAAAAAAAATTTTAAAAAAATTTCTTAAAAAAATTTAAAAAAAAATTAAAAAAAAAAATTCAAAAAAAAATTTACAAAAAAAAATTCAAAAAAAAAAATTACAAAAAAAAATTCAAAAAAAAAATTTACAAAAAAAATTCAAAAAAAAATCACAAAACAATTTGAAAAAAAATTTAAAAAAAATTTCTTAAAAAAATTTTTAAAAAAATTCAAAAAAAAAATTCAAAAAAAAATTTACAAAAAAAAATTCAAAAAAAAAAATTACAAAAAAAAATTCAAAAAAAAAATTTACAAAAAAAAATTCAAAAAAAAAATTACAAAAAAAATTTCGAAAAAAATTACAAAAAAAAATTTAAAGAAAAATTACAAAAAAAAAATTAAAAAAAATTTAAAAAAAAATTTAAAAAAAATTTTCAAAAAACATATTTCAAAAAAAATTTTAAAAAAAATTTAAAAAAAAATTACAAAAAAAAACTTAAAAAAAATTGAAGAAAAAAATTTAAAAAAAAAATTGGAAAAAAAATTTCAAAAAAAATTCAAAAAAAAAATCTAAAAAAAAATTTTAAAAAAATTTTCTTAAAAAAAATTTTGAAAAAATTTTCTTAAAAAAAATTTAAAAAAAAAATTAAAAAAAATTTTCTTAAAAAAAATTTAAAAAAAAAATTCAAAAAAAAATTTCAAAAAAAAATTTACAAAAAAAAAATTCAAAAGAAAAAATTACAAAAAAAATTTCAAATAAAAAATTTTCAAAAAAATTTCAAAAAAAATTTAAAAATAAAATCGAAAAAAAAAATTTTCGAAAAAATTCGAAAAAAAAATTTCAAAAAAAAATTTACAAAAAAAAAATTCAAAAAAAAAATTACAAAAAAAATTTAAAAAAAATTACAAAAAAAAATTTTAAAAAAAAATTTAAAAAAATTTTAAGAGAATTAAAAAAAAAAATTTCAAAAAACTTCAAAAAAAATTTCAAAAAAATTTTTAAAAAAATTTTTAAAAAATTTCTTAAAAAAATTTTTAAAAAAATTCAAAAAAAAAATTCAAAAAAAAATTTACAAAAAAAAAATTCAAAAAAAAAATTACAAAAAAAAATTCAAAAAAAAAAATTTACAAAAAAAATTCAAAAAAAAATCACAAAAAAAAATTTCATAAAAAAATTTTAAAAAATGTTTAAAAAAAAAATTGAAAAAAAAAATAAAAAAGATCACAAAAAAATAATTTCATAAAAAAATTTAAAAAAAAGTTCAAAAAAAAATTTACAAAAAAAAATTCAAAAAAAAAAATTTACAAAAAAAAATTCGAAAAAAAAATTTCAAAAAATAAATTTCAAATAAAAAATTTTCAAAAAAAAACTTCAAAACAAATTTCAAGAAAAAATTTCGAAAATTTCGTAAAAAAAAAATTCAAAAAAAAAATTTACGAAAAAAAATTCGAAAAAAAATCAAAGAGAAAAATTGAAAAAAAAATTTAAAAAAAAATTCGAAAAAAAAATTTCAAAAAAAAATAAAAAAAAAAAAATTCAAAAAAAAAATTACAAAAAAAATTTCGAAAAAAATTACAAAAAAAAATTTAAAGAAAAATTACAAAAAAAAAATTTAAAAAAATTTTAAAAAAAATTTAAAAAAATTTTTCAAAAAACAAATTTCAAAAAAAATTGAAAAAAAAATTTTAAAAAAAATTACAAAAAAAAACTTTAAAAAAATTGAAAAAAAAAATTTAAAAAAAAAATTGGAAAAAAAATTTCAAAAAAAATTCAAAAAAAAAATCTAAAAAAAATTTAAAAAAAATTTTCTTAAAAAAAATTTAAAAAAAAAATTTAAAAAAAAAATTAAAAAAAATTTTCTAAAAAAAATTTTAAAAAAAAAATCAAAAAAAAATTTCAAAAAAAAAATTACAAAAAAAAAATTCAAAAGAAAAAATTACAAAAAAAATTTCAAATAAAAAATTTCAAAAAAAATTTAAAAATAAAATCGAAAAAAAAAATTTTCGAAAAAATTCGAAAAAAAAATTTCAAAAAAAAATTTACAAAAAAAAAATTCAAAAAAAAAATTACAAAAAAAATTTCGAAAAAAATTACAAAAAAAAAATTTAAAAAAAATTACAAAAAAAAATTTAAAAAAAATTTTAAAAAAATTTTAAGAAAATTAAAAAAAAAAATTTCAAAAAACTTCAAAAAAAAATTTCAAAAAAATTAAAAAAAAAAATTTTAAAAAATTTCTTGAAAAAATTTTAAAAAAAATTCAAAAAAAAAATTCAAAAAAAAATTTACAAAAAAAAAATTCAAAAAAAAAATTACAAAAAAAAATTGAAAAAAAAAATTTACAAAAAAAATTCAAAAAAAAATCACAAAAAAAAATTTCATAAAAAAATTTTAAAAAATGTTCAAAAAAAAAATTGAAAAAAAAAAATAAAAAAAAAATAAAAAAAGATCACAAAAAAATAATTTCATAAAAAAAATTTAAAAAAAAGTTCAAAAAAAAATTTACAAAAAAAAATTCAAAAAAAAAATTTACAAAAAAAAATTCGAAAAAAAAATTTCAAAAAAAAAATTTCAAATAAAAAATTTTCAAAAAAAAACTTCAAAACAAATTTCAAGAAAAAATTTCGAAAATTTCGTAAAAAAAAAATTAAAAAAAAAATTTACGAAAAAAAATTCGAAAAAAAATCAAAGAGAAAAATTGAAAAAAAAAATTTAAAAAAAAATTCACAAAAAAAAAATTCCATAAAAAAATTTACAAAAAAAAAATTCAAAAGAAAAAATTACAAAAAAAATTTCAAAATAAAATTTACAAAAAAAAAATTCAAAAAAAAAATTACAAAAAAATTTCGAAAAAAATTACAAAAAAAAATTTTAAAAAAAATTACAAAAAAAAATTTAAAAAAAATTTTAAAAATTTTTTTAAGAAAATAAAAAAAAAATTTCAAAAAACTTCAAAAAAAAAATTCAAAAAAATTTGAAAAAAAATTTAAAAAAAATTTCTTGAAAAAATTTTTAAAAAAATTCAAAAAAAAAATTCAAAAAAAAATTTACAAAAAAAAAATTCAAAAAAAAAAATTACAAAAAAAAATTCAAAAAAAAAATTTACAAAAAATATTCAAAAAAAAATCACAAAAAAATTTGAAAAAAAATTTTAAAAAAATTTCTTAAAAAAAATTAAAAAAAAATTCAAAAAAAAAATTCAAAAAAAAATTTACAAAAAAAAATTCAAAAAAAAAATTACAAAAAAAAATTCAAAAAAAAAATTTACAAAAAAAAATTCAAAAAAAAAATTACAAAAAAAATTTCGAAAAAAATTACAAAAAAAAAATTTAAAAAAAATTACAAAAAAAAATTTTAAAAAAAATTTTAAAAAAATTTTAAGAAAATTAAAAAAAAAAATTTCTTAAAAAAATTTTAAAAAAAATTCAAAAAAAAAATTCAAAAAAAAATTTACAAAAAAAAATTCAAAAAAAAAATTACAAAAAAAAATTCAAAAAAAAAATTTACAAAAAAAATTCAAAAAAAAATCACAAAAAAAAATTTCATAAAAAAATTTTAAAAAATGTTCAAAAAAAAAATTGAAAAAAAAAAATAAAAAAAAAATAAAAAAAGATCACAAAAAAATAATTTCATAAAAAAATTTAAAAAAAAGTTCAAAAAAAAATTTACAAAAAAAATTCAAAAAAAAAAATTTACAAAAAAAAAATTTCATAAAAAAATTTTAAAAAATTTTCAAAAAAAAAATTGAAAAAAAAAATTGAAAAAAAAAATTTCAAAAAAAAAATTTCAAAAAAAATTTTCGTAAAAAAAAATTTTCAAAAAAAATCAAAAAAAATTTTTCAAAGAGAAAAATTGAAAAAAAAATTTTAAAAAAATTTTTTTAAAAAAATTCACAAAAAAAAATTTCATAAAAAAATTTAAAAAAATTTTCAAAAAAAAATTGAAAAAAAAATTTTAAAAAAAATTTCAAAAAAAATTCGAAAAAAACAATTAAAAAAAAAAATTACAAAAAAAATTTCTAATAAAAAATTTTCAAAAAAAATTTCAAAAAAAATTACAAAATAAAATTACAAGAAAAATTAAAAAAAATTTCAAAAAAAATTGAAAAATAAATTTTCGAAAAAAATTTCAAAAAAAAAATTCAAAAAAAAAATTTTCAAAAAAAAAATTGAAAAACAAAATTAAAAAAAAATTGAAAAAAAATCGAAAAAAAAATTGGAAAAAAAATTTTCAAAAAAAAAAATTCAAAAAAAATTCAAAAATGAATCGAAAAAAAAAATTTTCGAAAAAAATTTCAAAAAAAAAATTCAAAAAAAAAATTCAAAAAAAAAAATTAAAAAAATTTTCTTAAAAAAATTTTAAAAAAATTTAAAAAAAAATTTAAAAAAATTTTTAAAAAAATTCTTAAAAAAAATTAAAAAAAAATTCAAAAAAAAATTTCAAAAAAAATTTAAAAAAAAAAATTCAAAAAAAAAATTACAAAAAAAATTTCGAAAAAAAAAATTTCAAATAAAAAATTTTCAAAAAAAATTTCAAAAAAAATTTAAAAAAAAAATCGAAAAAAAAATTTTTCGAGAAAATTCGAAAAAAAAATTTCAAAAAAAAATTTACAAAAAAAAATTCAAAAAAAAAATTACAAAAAAAATTTCGAAAAAAATTACAAAAAAAAATTTAAAGAAAAATTACAAAAAAAAAATTTAAAAAAATTTTTAAAAAAATTTTAAAAAAATTTTCAAAAAACAAATTTCAAAAAAAATTGAAAAAAAAATTTAAAAAAAATAACAAAAAAAATTTTAAAAAAATTGAAAAAAAAAATTGAAGAAAAAAATTGGAAAAAAAAATTCAAAAAAAATTCAAAAAAAAAATCGAAAAAAAAATTTTCGAAAAAAATTTCAAAAAAAAAATTCATAAAAAAAATTAAAAAAAAAATTAAAAAAAAAATTTCTTAAAAAAAATTTTTAAAAAAAATTTTAAATAAAACTTTAAAAAAATTTAAAAAAAAAATTCAAAAAAAAATTTCAAAAAAAATTTCAAATAAAAAATTTTCAAAAAAAATTTCAAAAAAAATTTAAAAAAAATTGGAAAAAAAATTTACAAAAAAAAATTCAAAAAAAAAATTACAAAAAAAATTTCAAATAAAAATTTTTCAAAAAAAATTTCAAAAAAAAATTAAAAAAAATTGGAAAAAAAATTTACAAAAAATATTCAAAAAAAAAATTACAAAAAAAATTTCAAATAAAAAATTTTCAAAAAAAAATTCAAAAAAAATGTTTAAAAAAAATCGAAAAAAAAAATTTTCGAAGAAATTCGAAAAAAAAATTTCAAAAAAAAATTTACAAAAAAAGAATTCAAAAAAAAATTACAAAAAAAAATTCAAAAAAAAATTGCAAAAAAAATTTCAAATAAAAAATTTTCAAAAAAAATTTCAAAAAAAATTTAAAAAAAATTGGAAAAAAAATTTACAAAAAAAAATTCAAAAAAAAAATTACAAAAAAAATTTCAAATACAAAATTTTCAAAAAAAAATTCAAAAAAATGTTTTAAAAAAATCGAAAAAAAAAATTTTCGAAAAAATTCGAAAAAAAAATTTCAAAAAAAAATTTACAAAAAAAGAATTCAAAAAAAAATTACAATAAAAATTTCGAAAAAAATTACAAAAAAAATTTTAAAAAAAATTACAAAAAAAAATTTAAAAAAAATTGAAAAAAAAAAATTGGAAAAAAAAATTTCAAAAAAAAAATTTCAAAAAAAAAATCGAAAAAAAAAATTTTCGAAAAAGATTTCAAAAAAAAAATTTAAAAAAAAATTTAAAAAAAAAATTTAAAAAAATTTTCTTAAAAAAAATTTAAAAAAAAATTTAAAAAAAAATTCAAAAAAAATTTTCTTAAAAAAAATTTTAAAAAAATTTTCAAAAAAAATTTCAAAAAAAATTTTAAAAAAAAATCGAAAAAAAAAATTTTCGAAAAAAAATTCAAACAAAAAAATTACAAAAAAAATTTCGAAAAAAATTTCAAATAAAAAATTTTCAAAAAAAATTTCGAAAAGAATTTTAAAAAAAATTTAAAAAAATTACAAAAAAAATTTTTGAAAAAATTTAAAAAAAAAATTTAAAAAAAATTTTCAAAAAAAAAATTCAAAAAAAAATTCAAAAAAAAATTCAAAAAAAAATTTCAAAAAAATTTCAAAAAAAAATTAAAAAAATTTTCCTAAAAAAAAATTTTTAAAAAATATTCAAAAAAAATTTCAAAAAAAATTTCAAAAAAAATTCAAAAAAAAATTACAAAAAAAAATTTCGAAAAAATTTTTCAAAAAAAACTTTAAAAAATATTTCAAAAAATATTTCGAAAAAAATTACAAAAAAAAAATTAAAAAACATTTTTAAAAAAATTTTAAAAAAAATTTTCAAAAATAAAATTTCAAAAAAAATTCAAAAAAAAATTTTAAAAAAAATTTTTAAAAAAATTCACAAAATAAAAACTTCATAAAAAAATTTAAAAAAATTTTCAAAAAAAAAATTGAAAAAAAAATTTTTAAAAAAATTTCAAAAAAAATTCGAAAAAAACAATTCAAAAAAAAAATTACAAAAAAAATTTCTAATAAAAAATTTTCAAAAAAAATTTCAAAAAAAATTACAAAAAAAAATTACAAAAAAATTTCAAAAAAAATTGAAAAAAAAATCGAAAAAATAAATTTTCGAAAAAAATTTCGAAAAAAAAATTCAAAAAAAAAATTTTCAAAAAAAAAATTGAAAAAAAAATTTTTAAAAAAATTGAAAAAAAATCGAAAAAAAAAATTGGAAAAAAAATTTTCAAAAAAAAAATTCAAAAAAAATTCAAAAATGAATCAATCGAAAAAAAAATTTTCGAAAAAAATTTCAAAAAAAAAATTCAAAAAAAAAATTAAAAAAATTTTCTTAAAAAAATTTTAAAAAAATTTAAAAAAAATTTTAAAGAAAATTTAAAAAAAAAATTCTTAAAAAAAATTTTTAAAAAAAATTCAAAAAAAAATTTCAAAAAAAATGTACAAAAAAAATTCAAAAAAAAAATTACAAAAAAAATTTCGAAAAAAAAAAATTTCAAATAAAAAATTTTCAAAAAAAATTTCAAAAAAAAATTAAAAAAAAAAAATCGAAAAAAAATTTCAAAAAAAAATTACAAAAAAAAATTCAAAAAAAAAATTACAAAAAAAATTTCGAAAAAAAAAAATTTCAAATAAAAAATTTTCAAAAAAAATTTCAAAAAAAAAATTTAAAAAAAAATCGAAAAAAAAATTTTTCGAAAAAATTCGAAAAAAAAATTTCAAAAAAAAATATACAAAAAAAAATTCAAAAAAAAAATTACAAAAAAAATTTCGAAAAAAATTACAAAAAAAAATTTAATTACAAAAAAAAAATTAAAAAAAATTTAAAAAAGATTAAAAAAAAATTACAAAAAACAAATTTCAAAAAAAATTGAAAAAAAAATTTAAAAAAAATAACAAAAAAAATTTAAAAAAAATTGAAAAAAAAAATTGGAAAAAAAAATTTCAAAAAAAATTCAGAAAAAAAATCGAAAAAAAAATTTTCGAAAAAAATTTCAAAAAAAAATTCATAAAAAAAATTTTAAAAAAAATTTCTTGAAAAAAAAATTTAAAAAAAATTTAAAAAAAAATTTAAAAAAAATTTTCTTAAAAAAAATTTTAAAAAAAATCAAAAAAAAATTTCAAAAAAAAATTTACAAAAAAAAAATTCAAAAGAAAAAATTACAAAAAAAATTTCAAATAAAAAATTTTCAAAAAAAATTTCAAAAAAAATTTAAAAATAAAATCGAAAAAAAAAATTTTCGAAAAAATTCGAAAAAATGATTTCAAAAAAAAATTTACAAAAAAAAATTCAAAAAAAAAATTACAAAAAAAATTTCGAAAAAAATTACAAAAAAAAATTTTTAAAAAAATTACAAAAAAAAATTTAAAAAAAATTTTAAAAAAAAATTTAAGAAAATTAAAAAAAAAAATTTCAAAAAACTTCAAAAAAAACTTTCAAAAAAATTTGAAAAAAAATTTAAAAAAAATTTAAAAAAAAAAATTGGAAAAAAAATCAAAGAGAAAAATTTACAAAAAAAAAATTCAAAAAAAAATTACAAAAAAAAATTCAAAAAAAAATTTACAAAAAAAATTCAAAAAAAAATCACAAAAAAAAATTTCATAAAAAAATTTAGAAAAATGTTCAAAAAAAAATTGAAAAAAAAATAAAAAAAAAATAAAAAAAGATCACAAAAAAATAATTTCATAAAAAAATTTAAAAAAAAGTTCAAAAAAAAATTTACAAAGAAATATTCAAAAAAAAATACAAAAAAAAATTTCGAAAAAAATTTTTCAAAAAAAAACTTTAAAAAATATTTCAAAAAATATTTCGAAAAAAATTACAAAAAAAAAATTAAAAAAAATTACAAAAAAAAATTTAAAAAACATTTTTAATAAAATTTGAAAAAAAATTTTCAAAAAAAAATTTCAAAAAAAATTCAAAAAAAAATTTTAAAAAAAATTTAAAAAAAAAATTCACAAAAAAAAAATTTCATAAAAAAATTTAAAAAAATTTTCAAAAAAAAAATTGAAAAAAAAAATTTTTTAAAAAATTTCAAAAAAAATTCGAAAAAAACAATTCAAAAAAAAAATTACAAAAAAAATTTCTAATAAAAAATTTTCAAAAAAAATTTCAAAAAAAATTACAAAAAAAAATTACAAGAAAAATTTAAAAAAAAATTTCAAAAAAAATTGAAAAAAAATCGAAAAAATAAATTTTCGAAAAAAATTTCGAAAAAAAAATTCAAAAAAAAAATTTTCAAAAAAAAAATTTAAAAAAAATTGAAAAAAAATCGAAAAAAAAAATTGGAAAAAAATTTTCAAAAAAAAAATTCAAAAAAAATTCAAAAATGAATCGAAAAAAAAAAAATTTCGTAAAAAATTTCAAAAAAAAAATTCAAAAAAAAAATAAAAAAAAAGTTTAAAAAAATTTTCTTAAAAAAATTTTTAAAAAATTTAAAAAAAATTTTTAAAAAAATTTAAAAAAAAATTCTTAAAAAGAATAAAAAAAAAATTCAAAAAAAAATTTCAAAAAAAATTTACAAAAAAAAATTCAAAAAAAAAATTACAAAAAAAATTTCGAAAAAAAAAATTTCAAATAAAAAATTTTCAAAAAAATTTCAAAAAAAATTTTAAAAAAAAAATCGAAAAAAAAATTTTTCGAAAAAAAAATTTCAAAAAAAAATTTACAAAAAAAAATTCAAAAAAAAAATTACAAAAAAAATTTCGAAAAAAATTACAAAAAAAAATTTAAAGAAAAATTACAAAAAAAAAATTAAAAAAAAATTTAAAAAAAATTTACAAAAAACAAATTTCAAAAAAAATTGAAAAAAAAATTAAAAAAAAAATAACAAAAAAAATTTTAAAAAAATTGAAAAAAAAAATTGGAAAAAAAAATTTCAAAAAAAATTCAAAAAAAAAATCGAAAAAAAAATTTTCGAAAAAACTTTCAAAAAAAAATTCATAAAAAAAATTTTTAAAAAAATTAAAAAAAAAATTTCTTAAAAAAAAATAAAAAAAAAAATTTAAAAAAAATTTTAAAAAAATTTTTTTAAAAAAAATTTAAAAAAAAATTTAAAAAAAAATTTCAAAAAAAAATTAACAAAAAAAAAATTCAAAAGAAAAAATTACAAAAAAAATTTCATATAAAAAATTTTCAAAAAAAATTTCAAAAAAAATTTAAAAATAAAATCGAAAAAATAAATTTCAAAAAAAAAATTTCAAAAAAAATTTTCGTAAAAAAAAATTTTCAAAAAAAAATCAAAAAAAATTTTTCAAAGAGAAAAATTGAAAAAAAAATTTTAAAAAAAATTTTTAAAAAAAATTCACAAAAAAAAATTTCATAAAAAAATTTAAAAAAATTTTCAAAAAAAAAATTGAAAAAAAAAATTTTAAAAAAATTTCAAAAAAAATTCGAAAAAAACTATTCAATAAAAAAAATTACAAAAAAAATTTCTAATAAAAAATTTTCAAAAAAAATTTCAAAAAAAATAAAAAAAATTACAAGAAAAATTAAAAAAAAAATTTCAAAAAAAATTGAAAAAAAAATCGAAAAAATAAATTTTCGAAAAAAATTTCAAAAAAAAAATTCAAAAAAAAATTTCAGAAAAAAAATTGAAAAAAAAAATTTAAAAATAATTTTCAAAAAAAATTCACAAAAAAAAATCTCAAAAAAAAATGTAAAAAAATCAAAAAAAATTCAAAGAAAATTTAAAAAAAAAATTAAAAAAAAAAATTCAAAAAAAAAATTTTCAAAAAAAAAATTGAAAAAAAAATAAAAAAAAAATTAAAAAAAAAATTCACAAAAAAATAATTTCATAAAAAAATTAAAAAAAAATCGAAAAAAAAATTTTCGAAAAAAATTACAAAAAAAAATTTTAAAAAAAATTACAAAAAAAAATTTAAAAAAATTTTTAAAAAAATTTTAAAAAATTTTTCAAAAAACAAATTTCAAAAAAAATTCAAAAAAAAATTTTAAAAAAAATTACAAAAAAAAATTGAAAAAAAAAATTGGAAAAAAAATTTTCAAAAAAAAATTTCAAAAAAAATTCAGAAAAAAAATCGAAAAAAAAATTTTCGAAAAAAATTTCAAAAAAAAAAATTCATAAAAAAAATTTTAAAAAAAATTTTAAAAAAAATTTCTTGAAAAAAAATTTTAAAAAAAATTTTTAAAAAAATTTTAAAAAAATTTTCTTAAAAAAAATTAAAAAAAAAATCAAAAAAAAATTTCAAAAAAAAATTTACAAAAAAAAAATTCAAAAGAAAAATTTCAAAAAAAATTTCAAATAAAAAATTTTCAAAAAAAATTTCAAAAAAAATTTAAAAATAAAATCGAAAAAACAAATTTTCGAAAAAATTCGAAAAAAAAATTTCAAAAAAAAATTTACAAAAAAAAAATTCAAAAAAAAAATTACAAAAAAAATTTCGAAAAAAATTACAAAAAAAAATTTTAAAAAAAATTACAAAAAAAAATTTAAAAAAAATTTTAAAAAAATTTTTAAGAAAATTAAAAATTAAAAAAAAAAAAATTCAAAGAACTTCAAAAAAATATTTCAAAAAAATTTGAAAAAAAATTTTAAAAAAAATTCTTAAAAAAATTTTTAAAAAAATTCAAAAAAAAAATTCAAAAAAAAATTTATAAAAAAAAAAAATCGAAAAAAAAAAATAACAAAAAAAAATTCAAAAAAAAAATTTACAAAAAAAATTCAAAAAAAAATCACAAAAAAATTTGAAAAAAAATTTAAAAAAAATTTCTTAAAAAAATTTAAAAAAAAATTCAAAAAAAAAATTTTAAAAAAAATTTACAAAAAAAAAATTCAAAAAAAAAAATTACAAAAAAAAATTAAAAAAAAAAATTTACAAAAAAAAATTCAAAAAAAAAATTACAAAAAAAATTTCGAAAAAAATTACAAAAAAAAATTTAAAGAAAAATTACAAAAAAAAAATTAAAAAAAATTTTCAAAAAACAAATTTCAAAAAAAATTGAAAAAAAAATTTAAAAAAAAATTACAAAAAAAAACTTAAAAAAAATTGAAAAAAAAAATTAAAAAAAAAAATTGGAAAAAAAATTTCAAAAAAAATTCAAAAAAAAAATCTAAAAAAAAATTTTAAAAAAATTTTCTTAAAAAAAATTTAAAAAAAAATTAAAAAAAATTTTCTTAAAAAAAATTTTAAAAAAAAATTCAAAAAAAAATTTCAAAAAAAAATTTACAAAAAAAAATTCAAAAGAAAAAATTACAAAAAAATTTTCAAAAAAATTTCAAAAAAAATTTAAAAATAAAATCGAAAAAAAAAATTTTCGAAAAAATTCGAAAAAAAAATTTCGAAAAAAAATTTACAAAAAAAAAATTCAAAAAAAAAATTACAAAAAAAATTTCGAAAAAAATTACAAAAAAAAATTTAAAAAAAATTACAAAAAAAAATTTAAAAAAAAAATTTTAAAAAATTTTAAGAAAATAAAAAAAAAAAAATTTCAAAAAACTTCAAAAAAAAATTTCAAAAAAATTTAAAAAAAAATTTTTAAAAAATTTCTTAAAAAAATTTTAAAAAAAATTCAAAAAAAAAATTCAAAAAAAAATTTACAAAAAAAAAATTCAAAAAAAAAAATTACAAAAAAAAATTCAAAAAAAAAATTTACAAAAAAAATTTTAAAAAAAATCACAAAAAAAAATTTCATAAAAAAATTTTAAAAAATGTTCAAAAAAAAAAATTGAAAAAAAAAATAAAAAAAAATAAAAAAGATCACAAAAAAATAATTTCATAAAAAAATTTAAAAAAAAGTTCAAAAAAAAATTTACAAAAAAAAATTCAAAAAAAAAAATTTACAAAAAAAAATTCGAAAAAAAAATTTAAAAAAAAAAATTTCAAATAAAAAATTTTCAAAAAAAAACTTCAAAACAAATTTCAAGAAAAAATTTCGAAAATTTCGTAAAAAAAAAATTCAAAAAAAAAATTTACGAAAAAAAATTTCAAATAAAAAATTTTCAAAAAAAAACTTCAAAACAAATTTCAAGAAAAAATTTCGAAAATTTCGTAAAAAAACAATTAAAAAAAAAATTACAAAAAAAATTTCTAATAAAAAATTTTCAAAAAAAATTTCAAAAAAAATTACAAAAAAAATTACAAGAAAAATTTAAAAAAAAATTTCAAAAAAAATTGAAAAAAAAATCGAAAAAATAAATTTTCGAAAAAAATTTCGAAAAAAAAATTCAAAAAAAAAATTTTCAAAAAAAAAAATTTAAAAAAAATTAAAAAAAAATCGAAAAAAAAAATTGGAAAAAAAATTTTCAAAAAAAAAAAATTCAAAAAAAATTCAAAAATGAATCGAAAAAAAAAATTTTCGAAAAAAATTTCAAAAAAAAAATTCAAAAAAAAATTCAAAAAAAAAATTTAAAAAAATTTTCTTAAAAAAATTTTAAAAAATTTAAAAAAAAATTTTAAAAAAATTTTTAAAAAAATTCTTAAAAAAAATAAAAAAAAATTCAAAAAAAAATTTCAAAAAAAATTTACAAAAAAAAATTCAAAAAAAAAATTACAAAAAAAATTTCGAAAAAAAAAATTTCAAATAAAAAATTTTCAAAAAAAATTTCAAAAAAAATTTTAAAAAAAAATCGAAAAAAAAATTTTTCGAAAAAATTCGAAAAAAAAATTTCAAAAAAAAATTTACAAAAAAAAATTCAAAAAAAAAATTACAAAAAAAATTTCGAAAAAAATTACAAAAAAAAATTTAAAGAAAAATAACAAAAAAAAAATTAAAAAAAATTTTAAAAAAAATTTTAAAAAAATTTTCAAAAAACAAATTTCAAAAAAAATTGAAAAAAAAATTTAAAAAAAATAACAAAAAAAATTTTAAAAAAATTGAAAAAAAAAATTGAAAAAAAAAATTGGAAAAAAAAATTTAAAAAAAAATTTACAAAAAAAAAATTCAAAAAAAAAAATTACAAAAAAAAATTCAAAAAAAAAATTTACAAAAAAAAATTCAAAAAAAAATTACAAAAAAAATTTCGAAAAAAATTACAAAAAAAAATTTAAAGAAAAATTACAAAAAAAAATTTAAAAAAATTTTCAAAAAAATTTTCAAAAAACAAATTTCAAAAAAAATTGAAAAAAAAATTTTAAAAAAAATTACAAAAAAAAAATCTAAAAAAAAATTTTAAAAAAATTTTCTTAAAAAAAATTAAAAAAAAAATTAAAAAAAATTTTCTTAAAAAAAATTTAAAAAAAAATTCAAAAAAAAATTTCAAAAAAAAATTTACAAAAAAAAAATTCAAAAGAAAAAATTACAAAAAAATTTTCAAAAAAATTTCAAAAAAAATTTAAAAATAAAATCGAAAAAAAAAATTTTCGGAAAAATTCGAAAAAAAAATTTCAAAAAAAAATTTACAAAAAAAAAATTCAAAAAAAAAATTACAAAAAAAATTTCGAAAAAAATTACAAAAAAAATTTAAAAAAAATTACAAAAAAAAATTTTAAAAAAAATTTTTAAAAAATTTTAAGAAAATAAAAAAAAAAAATTTCAAAAAACTTCAAAAAAAAATTTCAAAAAAATTTTAAAAAAAATTTTTAAAAAATTTCTTAAAAAAATTTTAAAAAAAATTCAAAAAAAAATTCAAAAAAAAATTTACAAAAAAAAAATTCAAAAAAAAAAATTACAAAAAAAAATTCAAAAAAAAAATTTACAAAAAAAATTCAAAAAAAAATCACAAAAAAAAATTTCATAAAAAAATTTAAAAAAATGTTCAAAAAAAAAATTGAAAAAAAAAATAAAAAAAAAATAAAAAAGATCACAAAAAAATAATTTCATAAAAAAATTTAAAAAAAAGTTCAAAAAAAAATTTACAAAAAAAAATTCAAAAAAAAAAAATTTACAAAAAAAAATTCGAAAAAAAAATTTCAAAAAAAAAATTTCAAATAAAAAATTTTCAAAAAAAAACTTCAAAACAAATTTCAAGAAAAAATTTCGAAAATTTCGTAAAAAAAAATTCAAAAAAAAAATTTACGAAAAAAAATTCGAAAAAAAATCAAAGAGAAAAATTGAAAAAAAAAATTTAAAAAAAAATTCACAAAAAAAAAATTTCATAAAAAAATTTTAAAAAATTTTCAAAAAAAAAATTGAAAAAAAAAATTGAAAAAAAAAATTTCAAAAAAAAAATTTCAAAAAAAATTTTCGTAAAAAAAAATTTCAAAAAAAATCAAAAAAAATTTTTCAAAGAGAAAAATTGAAAAAAAAATTTTAAAAAAAAATTTTTAAAAAAATTCACAAAAAAAAAATTTCATAAAAAAATTTAAAAAAATTTTCAAAAAAAAATTGAAAAAAAAATTTTAAAAAAAATTTCAAAAAAAATTCGAAAAAAACAATTAAAAAAAAAATTACAAAAAAAATTTCTAATAAAAAATTTTCAAAAAAAATTTCAAAAAAAATTACAAAAAAAAATTACAAGAAAAATTTAAAAAAAAATTTCAAAAAAAATTGAAAAAAAAATCGAAAAAATAAATTTTCGAAAAAAATTTCGAAAAAAAAATTCAAAAAAAAAATTTTCAAAAAAAAAATTCAAAAAAAATTGAAAAAAAATCGAAAAAAAAAATTGGAAAAAAAATTTTCAAAAAAAAAAATTCAAAAAAAATTCAAAAATGAATCGAAAAAAAATTTCATAAAAAAATTTAAAAAAAGTTTCAAAAAAAAAATTGAAAAAAAAAATTTTAAAAAAATTTCAAAAAAAATTCGAAAAAAACAATTCAATAAAAAAAATTACAAAAAAAATTTCTAATAAAAAATTTTCAAAAAAAATTTCAAAAAAACAAAAAAAAATTACAAGAAAAATTAAAAAAAAAATTTCAAAAAAAATTGAAAAAAAATCGAAAAAATAAATTTTCGAAAAAAATTTCAAAAAAAAAATTCAAAAAAAAAATTTTCAAAAAAAAAATTCAAAAAAAAATTTAAAAAAAATTTTCAAAAAAAATTCACAAAAAAAAATCTCCAAAAAAAATCAAAAAAAAATTCAAAGAAAATTTAAAAAAAAAATTAAAGAAAAAAATTCAAAAAAAAAATTTTCAAAAAAAAAATTGAAAAAAAAATAAAAAAAAATTTAAAAAAAAAATTCACAAAAAAATAATTTCATAAAAAAATTTTTAAAAAAATCGGAAAAAAAAATTTCGAAAAAATTTTTTAAAAAATTCAAAAAAAAATTTCAAAAAAATCGGAAAAAAAAATAAATTTCAAAAAAAAATTTTAAAAAATGTTCAAAAAAAAAATTGAAAAAAAAAAAATAAAAAAAAAATAAAAAAGATCACAAAAAAATAATTTCATAAAAAAATTTTAAAAAAAGTTCAAAAAAAAATTTACAAAAAAAAATTCAAAAAAAAAAATTTACAAAAAAAAATTCGAAAAAAAAATTTCAAAAAAAAAATTTCAAATAAAAAATTTTCAAAAAAAAACTTCAAAACAAATTTCAAAAAAAAATTTCGAAAATTTCGTAAAAAAAAAATTCAAAAAAAAAATTTACGAAAAAAAATTCGAAAAAAAATCAAAGAGAAAAATTGAAAAAAAAAATTTAAAAAAAAATTCACAAAAAAAAAATTTCATAAAAAAATTTTAAAAAATTTTCAAAAAAAAAATTGAAAAAAAAAATTGAAAAAAAAAATTTCAAAAAAAAAATTTCAAAAAAAATTTTCGTAAAAAAAAATTTTCAAAAAAAATCAAAAAAAATTTTTCAAAGAGAAAAATTGAAAAAAAAATTTTAAAAAAATTTTTTTAAAAAAATTCACAAAAAAAAATTTCATAAAAAAATTTAAAAAAATTTTCAAAAAAAAATTGAAAAAAAAAATTTAAAAAAAATTTCAAAAAAAATTCGAAAAAAACAATTAAAAAAAAATTACAAAAAAAATTTCTAATAAAAAATTTTCAAAAAAAATTTCAAAAAAAATTACAAAATAAAATTACAAGAAAAATTAAAAAAAATTTCAAAAAAAATTGAAAAATAAATTTTCGAAAAAAATTTCAAAAAAAAAATTCAAAAAAAAAATTTTCAAAAAAAAAATTGAAAAACAAAATTTAAAGAAAATTGAAAAAAAATCGAAAAAAAAATTGGAAAAAAAATTTTCAAAAAAAAAAATTCAAAAAAAATTCAAAAATGAATCGAAAAAAAAAATTTTCGAAAAAAATTTCAAAAAAAAAATTCAAAAAAAAAATTCAAAAAAAAAATTTAAAAAAATTTTCTTAAAAAAATTTTAAAAAAATTAAAAAAAAAATTTAAAAAAATTTTTAAAAAAATTCTTAAAAAAAATAAAAAAAAAATTCAAAAAAAAATTTCAAAAAAAATTTACAAAAAAAAATTAAAAAAAAAAATTACAAAAAAAATTTCGAAAAAAAAAATTTCAAATAAAAAATTTTCAAAAAAAATTTCAAAAAAAATTTAAAAAAAAAATCGAAAAAAAAATTTTTCGAGAAAATTCGAAAAAAAAATTTCAAAAAAAAATTTACAAAAAAAAATTCAAAAAAAAAATTACAAAAAAAAATTCGAAAAAAATTACAAAAAAAAATTTAAAGAAAAATTACAAAAAAAAAAATTAAAAAAATTTTTAAAAAAATTTTAAAAAAATTTTCAAAAAACAAATTTCAAAAAAAATTGAAAAAAAAATTAAAAAAAAATAACAAAAAAAATTTTAAAAAAATTGAAAAAAAAAATTGAAAAAAAAAATTGGAAAAAAAATTCAAAAAAAATTCAAAAAAAAAATCGAAAAAAAAATTTTCGAAAAAAATTTCAAAAAAACAATTCATAAAAAAAATTAAAAAAAAAATTTCTTAAAAAAAATTTTAAAAAAAAATTTTAAAAAAAATTTAAAAAAATTTAAAAAAAAAATTCAAAAAAAAATTTCAAAAAAAATTTCAAATAAAAAATTTTCAAAAAAAATTTCAAAAAAAATTTTAAAAAAATTGGAAAAAAAATTTACAAAAAAAAATTCAAAAAAAAAATTACAAAAAAAATTTCAAATAAAAATTTTTCAAAAAAAATTTCAAAAAAAATTTAAAAAAAATTCAAAAAAAAAATTACAAAAAAAATTTCAAATAAAAAATTTTCAAAAAAAAATTCAAAAAAAATGTTTAAAAAAAATCGAAAAAAAAAATTTCGAAGAAATTCGAAAAAAAAATTTCAAAAAAAAATTTACAAAAAAAGAATTCAAAAAAAAATTACAAAAAAAAATTCAAAAAAAAATTACAAAAAAAATTTCAAATAAAAAATTTTCAAAAAAAATTTCAAAAAAAATTTAAAAAAAATTGGAAAAAAAATTTACAAAAAAAAATTCAAAAAAAAAATTACAAAAAAAATTTCAAATAAAAAATTTTCAAAAAAAAATTCAAAAAAAATGTTTAAAAAAAATCGAAAAAAAAAATTTTCGAAAAAATTCGAAAAAAAAATTTCAAAAAAAAATTTACAAAAAAAGAATTCAAAAAAAAATTACAAAAAAAATTTCGAAAAAAATTACAAAAAAAAATTTAAAAAAAAATTACAAAAAAAAATTTAAAAAAAATTTTAAAAAAAATTTAAAAAATTTTTTCAAAAAACAAATTTCAAAAAAAAATTTTAAAAAAAATTTTAAAAAAAAATTCACAAAAAAAAAAATTCATAAAAAAATTTAAAAAAATTTTCAAAAAAAAATTTCAAAAAAAAAATTCAAAAAAAAAATTTTCAAAAAAAAAATTCAAAAATAAATTTAAAAAAATTTTTCAAAAAAAATTCACAAAAAAAAATCTCCAAAAAAAATGTAAAAAAAATCAAAAAAAAATTCAAAGAAAATTAAAAAAAAAAAATTAAAGAAAAAAATTCAAAAAAAAAATTTTCAAAAAAAAAATTGAAAAAAAAATAAAAAAAAATTAAAAAAAAAAATTCACAAAAAAATAATTTCATAAAAAAATTTTTAAAAAAATCGAAAAAAAAATTTTCGAAAAAAATTTTTAAAAAATTCAAAAAAAAATTTCAAAAAAATCGGAAAAAAAAATAAATTTCAAAAAAAAATTTTAAAAAATGTTCAAAAAAAAATTGAAAAAAAAAAATAAAAAAAAAATAAAAAAGATCACAAAAAAATAATTTCATAAAAAAATTTTAAAAAAAGTTCAAAAAAAAATTTACAAAAAAAAATTCAAAAAAAAAAATTTACAAAAAAAAATTCGAAAAAAAAATTTCAAAAAAAAAATTTCAAATAAAAAATTTTCAAAAAAAAACTTCAAAACAAATTTCAAGAAAAAATTTCGAAAATTTCGTAAAAAAAAAATTCAAAAAAAAAATTTACGAAAAAAAATTCGAAAAAAAATCAAAGAGAAAAATTGAAAAAAAAAATTTAAAAAAAAATTCACAAAAAAAAAATTTCATAAAAAAATTTTAAAAAATTTTCAAAAAAAAAATTGAAAAAAAAAATTTCAAAAAAAAAATTTCAAAAAAAATTTTCGTAAAAAAAAATTTTCAAAAAAAATCAAAAAAAATTTTTCAAAGAGAAAAATTGAAAAAAAAATTTTAAAAAAATTTTTTTAAAAAAATTCACAAAAAAAAATTTCATAAAAAAATTTAAAAAAATTTTCAAAAAAAAATTGAAAAAAAAATTTTAAAAAAAATTTCAAAAAAAATTTTAAAAAAAATTTCAAAAAAAATTCGAAAAAAACAATTAAAAAAAAAAATTACAAAAAAAATTTCTAATAAAAAATTTTCAAAAAAAATTTCAAAAAAAATTACAAAATAAAATTACAAGAAAAATTAAAAAAAATTTCAAAAAAAATTGAAAAATAAATTTTCGAAAAAAATTTCAAAAAAAAAATTCAAAAAAAAAATTTTCAAAAAAAAAATTGATAAACAAAATTTAAAAAAAATTGAAAAAAAATCGAAAAAAAAATTGGAAAAAAAATTTTCAAAAAAAAAAATTCAAAAAAAATTCAAAAATGAATCGAAAAAAAAAAATTTCGAAAAAAATTTCAAAAAAAAAATTCAAAAAAAAAATTCAAAAAAAAAATTTAAAAAAATTTTCTTAAAAAAATTTTTAAAAAATTAAAAAAAAAATTTAAAAAAATTTTTAAAAAAATTCTTAAAAAAAATAAAAAAAAAATTAAAAAAAAAATTTCAAAAAAAAATTTACAAAAAAAAATTCAAAAAAAAAATTACAAAAAAAATTTCGAAAAAAATTACAAAAAAAAATTTAAAGAAAAATTACAAAAAAAAAATTTAAAAAAATTTTTAAAAAAATTTTAAAAAAATTTTCAAAAAACAAATTTCAAAAAAAATTGAAAAAAAAATTTAAAAAAAATAACAAAAAAAATTTTAAAAAAATTGAAAAAAAAAATTGAAAAAAAAAATTGGAAAAAAAAATTCAAAAAAAATTCAAAACAAAAATCGAAAAAAAAATTTTCGAAAAAAATTTCAAAAAAACAATTCATAAAAAAAATAAAAAAAAAAATTAAAAAAAAAATTTCTTAAAAAAAATTAAAAAAAAAAATTCAAAAAAAAATTTCAAAAAAAATTTCAAATAAAAAATTTTCAAAAAAAATTTCAAAAAAAATTTTAAAAAAATTGGAAAAAAAATTTACAAAAAAAAATTCAAAAAAAAAATTACAAAAAAAATTTCAAATAAAAATTTTTCAAAAAAAATTTCAAAAAAAATTTAAAAAAAATTGGAAAAAAAATTTACAAAAAAAATTCAAAAAAAAAATTACAAAAAAAATTTCAAATAAAAAATTTTCAAAAAAAAATTCAAAAAAAATGTTTAAAAAAAATCGAAAAAAAAAATTTTCGAAGAAATTCGAAAAAAAAATTTCAAAAAAAAATTTACAAAAAAAGAATTCAAAAAAAAAATTAAAAAAAAAAATTCAAAAAAAAAATGACAAAAAAAATTTCAAATAAAAAATTTTCAAAAAAAATTTCAAAAAAAATTTTAAAAAAATTGGAAAAAAAATTTACAAAAAAAAATTCGAAAAAAAAAATTACAAAAAAAATTTCAAATAAAAAATTTTCAAAAAAAAATTCAAAAAAAATGTTTAAAAAAAATCGAAAAAAAAAATTTTCGAAAAAATTCGAAAAAAAAATTTCAAAAAAAAATTTACAAAAAAAGAATTCAAAAAAAAATTACAAAAAAAATTTCGAAAAAAATTACAAAAAAAAATTTAAAAAAAAATTACAAAAAAAAATTTTAAAAAAATTTTAAAAAAAATTTAAAAATTTTTTTCAAAAAACAAATTTCAAAAAAAACTCAAAAAAAAATTTTAAAAAAAATTACAAAAAAAAATTTAAAAAAAATTGAAAAAAAAAAATTGGCAAAAAAAATTTCAAAAAAAAAATTTCAAAAAAAAAATCGAAAAAAAAAATTTTCGAAAAAGATTTCAAAAAAAAAATTAAAAAAAAAATTAAAAAAAAAAATTTAAAAAAATTTTCTTAAAAAAAATTTAAAAAAAAATTTAAAAAAAAATTCAAAAAAAATTTTCTTAAAAAAAATTTTAAAAAAATTTTCAAAAAAAATTTCAAAAAAAATTTTAAAAAAAATCGAAAAAAAAAATTTTCGAAAAAAAATTCAAACAAAAAAATTACAAAAAAAATTTCGAAAAAAATTTCAAATAAAAAATTTTCAAAAAAAATTTCGAAAAGAATTTTAAAAAAAATTTAAAAAAATTACAAAAAAAATTTTTGAAAAAATTTAAAAAAAAAATTTAAAAAAAATTTTCAAAAAAAAAATTCAAAAAAAAATTCAAAAAAAAATTTCAAAAAAATTTCAAAAAAAAATTAAAAAAATTTTCCTAAAAAAAAATTTTTAAAAAATATTCAAAAAAATTCAAAAAAAATTGAAAAAAAATCGAAAAAAAAAATTGGAAAAAAAATTTTCAAAAAAAAAAATTCAAAAAAAATTCAAAAATGAATCGAAAAAAAATTTCATAAAAAAATTTAAAAAAAGTTTCAAAAAAAAAATTGAAAAAAAAAATTTTAAAAAAATTTCAAAAAAAATTCGAAAAAAACAATTCAATAAAAAAAATTACAAAAAAAATTTCTAATAAAAAATTTTCAAACAAAATTTCAAAAAAACAAAAAAAAATTACAAGAAAAATTAAAAAAAAAATTTCAAAAAAAATTGAAAAAAAATCGAAAAAATAAATTTTCGAAAAAAATTTCAAAAAAAAAATTCAAAAAAAAAATTTTCAAAAAAAAAATTCAAAAAAAAATTAAAAAAAAATTTTCAAAAAAAATTCACAAAAAAAATCTCCAAAAAAAATGCAAAAAAAATCAAAAAAAAATTCAAAGAAAATTTTAAAAAAAAATTAAAGAAAAAAATTCAAAAAAAAAATTTTCAAAAAAAAAATTGAAAAAAAAATAAAAAAAAATTAAAAAAAAAAATTCACAAAAAAATAATTTCATAAAAAAATTTTTAAAAAAATCGAAAAAAAAATTTTCGAAAAAAATTTTTAAAAAATTCAAAAAAAAATTTCAAAAAAATCGGAAAAAAAAATAAATTTCAAAAAAAAATTTTAAAAAATGTTCAAAAAAAAAATTGAAAAAAAAAAATAAAAAAAAAATAAAAAAGATCACAAAAAAATAATTTCATAAAAAAATTTTAAAAAAAGTTAAAAAAAAAATTTACAAAAAAAAATTCAAAAAAAAAAATTTACAAAAAAAAATTCGAAAAAAAAAATTCAAAAAAAAAATTTCAAATAAAAAATTTTCAAAAAAAAACTTCAAAACAAATTTCAAGAAAAAATTTCGAAAATTTCGTAAAAAAAAATTCAAAAAAAAAATTTACGAAAAAAAATTCGAAAAAAAATCAAAGAGAAAAATTGAAAAAAAAAATTTAAAAAAAAATTCACAAAAAAAAAATTTCATAAAAAAATTTTAAAAAATTTTCAAAAAAAAAATTGAAAAAAAAAATTGAAAAAAAAAATTTCAAAAAAAAAATTTCAAAAAAAATTTTCGTAAAAAAAAATTTTCAAAAAAAATCAAAAAAAATTTTTCAAAGAGAAAAATTGAAAAATAAATTTTAAAAAATTTTTTTTAAAAAAATTCACAAAAAAAAATTTCATAAAAAAATTTAAAAAAATTTTCAAAAAAAAATTGAAAAAAAAATTTTAAAAAAAATTTCAAAAAAAATTTTAAAAAAAATTTCAAAAAAAATTCGAAAAAAACAATTAAAAAAAAAATTACAAAAAAAATTTCTAATAAAAAATTTTCAAAAAAAATTTCAAAAAAAATTACAAAATAAAATTACAAGAAAAATTAAAAAAAATTTCAAAAAAAATTGAAAAATAAATTTTCAAAAAAAATTTCAAAAAAAAAATTCAAAAAAAAAATTTTCAAAAAAAAAATTGAAAAACAAAATTTAAAAAAAATTGAAAAAAAATCGAAAAAAAAATTGGAAAAAAAATTTTCAAAAAAAAAAATTCAAAAAAAATTCAAAAATGAATCGAAAAAAAAAATTTTCGAAAAAAATTTCAAAAAAAAAATTCAAAAAAAAAATTCAAAAAAAAAATTTAAAAAAATTTTCTTAAAAAAATTTTAAAAAAATTAAAAAAAAAATTTAAAAAAATTTTTAAAAAAATTCTTAAAAAAAATAAAAAAAAATTCAAAAAAAAATTTCAAAAAAAAATTCACAAAAAAAAATTCAAAAAAAAAATTACAAAAAAAATTTCGAAAAAAATTACAAAAAAAAATTTAAAGAAAAATTACAAAAAAAAAATTTAAAAAAATTTTTAAAAAAATTTTAAAAAAATTTTCAAAAAACAAATTTCAAAAAAAATTGAAAAAAAAAAATTTAAAAAAAATAACAAAAAAAATTTTAAAAAAATTGAAAAAAAAAATTGAAAAAAAAAATTGGAAAAAAAAATTCAAAAAAAATTCAAAACAAAAATCGAAAAAAAAATTTTCGAAAAAAATTTCAAAAAAACAATTCATAAAAAAAATAAAAAAAAAATTAAAAAAAAAATTTCTTAAAAAAAATTTAAAAAAAAAATTCAAAAAAAAATTTCAAAAAAAATTTCAAATAAAAAATTTTCAAAAAAAATTTCAAAAAAAATTTAAAAAAAATTGGAAAAAAAATTTACAAAAAAAAATTCAAAGAAAAAATTACAAAAAAAATTTCAAATAAAAATTTTTCAAAAAAAATTTCAAAAAAAATTTTAAAAAAATTGGAAAAAAAATTTACAAAAAAAATTCAAAAAAAAAATTACAAAAAAAATTTCAAATAAAAAATTTTCAAAAAAAAATTCAAAAAAAATGTTTAAAAAAAATCGAAAAAAAAAATTTTCGAAGAAATTCGAAAAAAAAATTTCAAAAAAAAATTTACAAAAAAAGAATTCAAAAAAAAATTACAAAAAAAAATTCAAAAAAAAATGACAAAAAAAATTTCAAATAAAAAATTTTCAAAAAAAATTTCAAAAAAAATTTTAAAAAAATTGGAAAAAAAATTTACAAAAAAAAATTCAAAAAAAAAAATTACAAAAAAAATTTCAAATAAAAAATTTTCAAAAAAAAATTCAAAAAAAATGTTTAAAAAAAATCGAAAAAAAAAATTTTCGAAAAAATTCGAAAAAAAAATTTCAAAAAAAAATTTACAAAAAAAGAATTCAAAAAAAAATTACAAAAAAAATTTCGAAAAAAATTACAAAAAAAAATTTAAAAAAAAATTACAAAAAAAAATTTAAAAAAAATTTTAAAAAAAATTTAAAAAATTTTTTCAAAAAACAAATTTCAAAAAAAACTCAAAAAAAAATTTTAAAAAAAATTACAAAAAAAAATTTAAAAAAAATTGAAAAAAAAAAATTGGAAAAAAAAATTTCAAAAAAAAAATTTCAAAAAAAAAATCGAAAAAAAAAATTTTCGAAAAAGATTTCAAAAAAAAAATTAAAAAAAAAATAAAAAAAAAAATTTAAAAAAATTTTCTTAAAAAAAATTTAAAAAAAAATTAAAAAAAAAATTCAAAAAAAATTTTCTTAAAAAAAATTTTAAAAAAATTTTCAAAAAAAATTTCAAAAAAAATTTTAAAAAAAATCGAAAAAAAAAATTTTCGAAAAAAAATTCAAACAAAAAAATTACAAAAAAAATTTCGAAAAAAATTTCAAATAAAAAATTTTCAAAAAAAATTTCGAAAAGAATTTTTAAAAAAATTTAAAAAAATTACAAAAAAAATTTTTGAAAAAATTTAAAAGAAAAATTTAAAAAAAATTTTCAAAAAAAAAATTCAAAAAAAAATTCAAAAAAAAATTTCAAAAAAATTTCAAAAAAAAATTAAAAAAATTTTCCTAAAAAAAAATTTTTAAAAAATATTCAAAAAAAATTCAAAAAAAATTGAAAAAAAATCGAAAAAAAAAATTGGAAAAAAAATTTTCAAAAAAAAAAATTCAAAAAAAATTCAAAAATGAATCGAAAAAAAATTTCATAAAAAAATTTAAAAAAAGTTTCAAAAAAAAAATTGAAAAAAAAAATTTTAAAAAAATTTCAAAAAAAATTCGAAAAAAACAATTCAATAAAAAAAATTACAAAACAAATTTCTAATAAAAAATTTTCAAAAAAAATTTCAAAAAAACAAAAAAAAATTACAAGAAAAATTAAAAAAAAAATTTCAAAAAAAATTGAAAAAAAATCGAAAAAATAAATTTTCGCAAAAAAATTTCAAAAAAAAAATTCAAAAAAAAAATTTTCAAAAAAAAAATTCAAAAAAAAATTAAAAAAAAATTTTCAAAAAAAATTCACAAAAAAAAATCTCCAAAAAAAATGTAAAAAAAATCAAAAAAAAATTCAAAGAAAATTTAAAAAAAAAATTAAAGAAAAAAATTCAAAAAAAAAATTTTCAAAAAAAAAATTGAAAAAAAAATAAAAAAAAATTAAAAAAAAAAATTCACAAAAAAATAATTTCATAAAAAAATTTTTAAAAAAATCGAAAAAAAAATTTTCGAAAAAAATTTTTAAAAAATTCAAAAAAAAATTTCAAAAAAATCGGAAAAAAAAATAAATTTCAAAAAAAAATTTTAAAAAATGTTCAAAAAAAAAATTGAAAAAAAAAAATAAAAAAAAAATAAAAAAGATCACAAAAAAATAATTTCATAAAAAAATTTTAAAAAAAGTTCAAAAAAAAATTTACAAAAAAAAATTCAAAAAAAAAAAATTACAAAAAAAAATTCGAAAAAAAAATTTCAAAAAAAAAATTTCAAATAAAAAATTTTCAAAAAAAAACTTCAAAACAAATTTCAAGAAAAAATTTCGAAAATTTCGTAAAAAAAAAATTCAAAAAAAAAATTTACGAAAAAAAATTCGAAAAAAAATCAAAGAGAAAAATTGAAAAAAAAAATTTAAAAAAAAATTCACAAAAAAAAAATTTCATAAAAAAATTTTAAAAAATTTTCAAAAAAAAAATTGAAAAAAAAAATTGAAAAAAAAAATTTCAAAAAAAAAATTTCAAAAAAAATTTTCGTAAAAAAAAATTTTCAAAAAAAATCAAAAAAAATTTTTCAAAGAGAAAAATTGAAAAAAAAATTTTAAAAAAATTTTTTTAAAAAAATTCACAAAAAAAAATTTAAAAAAATTTTCAAAAAAAAATTGAAAAAAAAATTTTAAAAAAAATTTCAAAAAAAATTCGAAAAAAACAATTAAAAAAAAAAATTACAAAAAAAATTTCTAATAAAAAATTTTCAAAAAAAATTTCAAAAAAAATTACAAAATAAAATTACAAGAAAAATTAAAAAAAATTTCAAAAAAAATTGAAAAATAAATTTTTGAAAAAAATTTCAAAAAAAAAATTCAAAAAAAAAATTTTCAAAAAAAAAAATTGAAAAACAAAATTTAAAAAAAATTGAAAAAAAATCGAAAAAAAAATTGGAAAAAAAATTTTCAAAAAAAAAAATTCAAAAAAAATTCAAAAATGAATCGAAAAAAAAAAATTTCGAAAAAAATTTCAAAAAAAAAATTCAAAAAAAAAATTCAAAAAAAAAATTTAAAAAAATTTTCTTAAAAAAATTTTAAAAAAATTAAAAAAAAAATTTAAAAAAATTTTTAAAAAAATTCTTAAAAAAAATAAAAAAAAAATTCAAAAAAAAATTTCAAAAAAAATTTACAAAAAAAAATTAAAAAAAAAAATTACAAAAAAAATTTCGAAAAAAAAAATTTCAAATAAAAAATTTTCAAAAAAAATTTCAAAAAAAATTAAAAAAAAAAATCGAAAAAAAAATTTTTCGAGAAAATTCGAAAAAAAAATTTCAAAAAAAAATTTACAAAAAAAAATTCAAAAAAAAAATTACAAAAAAAATTCGAAAAAAATTACAAAAAAAAATTTAAAGAAAAATTACAAAAAAAAATATTAAAAAAATTTTTAAAAAAATTTTAAAAAAATTTTCAAAAAACAAATTTCAAAAAAAATTGAAAAAAAAATTTAAAAAAAATAACAAAAAAAATTTTAAAAAAATTGAAAGAAAAAATTGAAAAAAAAAATTGGAAAAAAAAATTCAAAAAAAATTCAAAAAAAAAAATCGAAAAAAAAATTTTCGAAAAAAATTTCAAAAAAACAATTCATAAAAAAAATAAAAAAAAAAATTAAAAAAAAAATTTCTTAAAAAAAATTAAAAAAAAAAATTAAAAAAAAAATTTCTTAAAAAAAATTTAAAAAAAAAATTCAAAAAAAAATTTCAAAAAAAATTTCAAATAAAAAATTTTCAAAAAAAATTTCAAAAAAAATTTAAAAAAAATTGGAAAAAAAATTTACAAAAAAAAAATCAAAAAAAAAATTACAAAAAAAATTTCAAATAAAAATTTTTCAAAAAAAATTTCAAAAAAAATTTAAAAAAAATTGGAAAAAAAATTTACAAAAAAAATTCAAAAAAAAAATTACAAAAAAAATTTCAAATAAAAAATTTTCAAAAAAAAATTCAAAAAAAATGTTTAAAAAAAATCGAAAAAAAAAATTTTCGAAGAAATTCGAAAAAAAAATTTCAAAAAAAAATTTACAAAAAAAGAATTCAAAAAAAAATTAAAAAAAAAAATTCAAAAAAAAATTACAAAAAAAATTTCAAATAAAAAATTTTCAAAAAAAATTTCAAAAAAAATTTTAAAAAAATTGGAAAAAAAATTTACAAAAAAAAATTCAAAAAAAAAAATTACAAAAAAAATTTCAAATAAAAAATTTTCAAAAAAAAATTCAAAAAAAATGTTTAAAAAAAATCGAAAAAAAAAATTTTCGAAAAAATTCGAAAAAAAAATTTCAAAAAAAAATTTACAAAAAAAGAATTCAAAAAAAAATTACAAAAAAAATTTCGAAAAAAATTACAAAAAAAAATTTAAAAAAAAATTACAAAAAAAAATTTAAAAAAAATTTTAAAAAAAATTTAAAAAATTTTTTCAAAAAACAAATTTAAAAAAAAACTCAAAAAAAAATTTTAAAAAAAATTACAAAAAAAAATTTAAAAAAAATTGAAAAAAAAAATTGGAAAAAAAAATTTCAAAAAAAAAATTTCAAAAAAAAAATCGAAAAAAAAAATTTTCGAAAAAGATTTCAAAAAAAAAATTTAAAAAAAAATTTAAAAAAAAAATTTAAAAAAATTTTCTTAAAAAAAATTTAAAAAAAAATTTAAAAAAAAATTCAAAAAAAATTTTCTTAAAAAAAATTTTAAAAAAATTTTCAAAAAAAATTTCAAAAAAAATTTTTAAAAAAATCGAAAAAAAAAATTTTCGAAAAAAAATTCAAACAAAAAAATTACAAAAAAAATTTCGAAAAAAATTTCAAATAAAAAATTTTCAAAAAAAATTTCGAAAAGAATTTTAAAAAAAATTTAAAAAAATTACAAAAAAAATTTTTGAAAAAATTTAAAAAAAAAATTTAAAAAAAATTTTCAAAAAAAAAATTCAAAAAAAAATTCAAAAAAAAATTTCAAAAAAATTTCAAAAAAAAATTAAAAAAATTTTCCTAAAAAAAAATTTTTAAAAAATATTCAAAAAAAATTTCAAAAAAAATTTCAAAAAAAATTCAAAAAAAAATTACAAAAAAAAATTTCGAAAAAATTTTTCAAAAAAAACTTTAAAAAATATTTCAAAAAATATTTCGAAAAAAATTACAAAAAAAAAATTAAAAAACATTTTTAAAAAAATTTTAAAAAAAAATTTCAAAAATAAAATTTCAAGAAAAATTCAAAAAAAAATTTTTAAAAAAATTTTAAAAAAAATTCACAAAATAAAAACTTCATAAAAAAATTTAAAAAAATTTTCAAAAAAAAAATTGAAAAAAAAATTTTTAAAAAAATTTCAAAAAAAATTCGAAAAAAACAATTCAAAAAAAAAATTACAAAAAAAATTTCAAATAAAAAATTTTCAAAAAAAATTTCAAAAAAAATTACAAAAAAAAATTACAAGAAAAATTTAAAAAAAAATTTCAAAAAAAATTGAAAAAAAAATCGAAAAAATAAATTTTCGAAAAAAATTTCGAAAAAAAAATTCAAAAAAAAAATTTTCAAAAAAAAAATTGAAAAAAAAATTTTTAAAAAAATTGAAAAAAAATCGAAAAAAAAAATTGGAAAAAAAATTTTCAAAAAAAAAATTCAAAAAAAATTCAAAAATGAATCAATCGAAAAAAAAAATTTTCGAAAAAAATTTCAAAAAAAAAATTCAAAAAAAAAATTTAAAAAAATTTTCTTAAAAAAATTTTAAAAAAATTTAAAAAAAATTTTAAAGAAAATTTTAAAAAAAATTCTTAAAAAAAATTTTTAAAAAAAATTCAAAAAAAAATTTCAAAAAAAATGTACAAAAAAAATTCAAAAAAAAAATTACAAAAAAAATTTCGAAAAAAAAAAATTTCAAATAAAAAATTTTCAAAAAAAATTTCAAAAAAAAATTTAAAAAAAAAATTCGAAAAAAAATTTCAAAAAAAAATTACAAAAAAAAATTCAAAAAAAAAATTACAAAAAAAATTTCGAAAAAAAAAAATTTCAAATAAAAAATTTTCAAAAAAAATTTCAAAAAAAAAATTTAAAAAAAAATCGAAAAAAAAATTTTTCGAAAAAATTCGAAAAAAAAATTTCAAAAAAAAATTTACAAAAAAAAATTCAAAAAAAAAATTACAAAAAAAATTTCGAAAAAAATTACAAAAAAAAATTTAATTACAAAAAAAAAATTAAAAAAAATTTAAAAAAGATTTAAAAAAAATTACAAAAAACAAATTTCAAAAAAAATTGAAAAAAAAATTTAAAAAAAATAACAAAAAAAATTTAAAAAAAATTGGAAAAAAAATTTAAAAAAAAATTCAGAAAAAAAATCGAAAAAAAAATTTTCGAAAAAAATTTCAAAAAAAAAATTCATAAAAAAAATTTTAAAAAAAATTTCTTGAAAAAAAAATTTAAAAAAAATTTTAAAAAAAATTTAAAAAAAATTTTCTTAAAAAAAATTTTAAAAAAAATCAAAAAAAAATTTCAAAAAAAAATTTACAAAAAAAAAATTCAAAAGAAAAAATTACAAAAAAAATTTCAAATAAAAAATTTTCAAAAAAAATTTCAAAAAAAATTTAAAAATAAAATCGAAAAAAAAAATTTTCGAAAAAATTCGAAAAAATGATTTCAAAAAAAAATTTACAAAAAAAAATTCAAAAAAAAAATTACAAAAAAAATTTCGAAAAAAATTACAAAAAAAATTTTTTAAAAAAATTACAAAAAAAAATTTAAAAAAAATTTTAAAAAAAAATTTAAGAAAATTAAAAAAAAAAAATTTCAAAAAACTTCAAAAAAAAATTTCAAAAAAATTTGAAAAAAAATTTAAAAAAAATTTCAAAAAAAAAATTGGAAAAAAAATCAAAGAGAAAAATTTACAAAAAAAAAATTCAAAAAAAAATTACAAAAAAAAATTCAAAAAAAAATTTACAAAAAAAATTCAAAAAAAAATCACAAAAAAAAATTTTATAAAAAAATTTAGAAAAATGTTCAAAAAAAAATTGAAAAAAAAATAAAAAAAAAATAAAAAAAGATCACAAAAAAATAATTTCATAAAAAAATTTAAAAAAAAGTTCAAAAAAAAATTTACAAAGAAAAATTCAAAAAAAAATACAAAAAAAAATTTCGAAAAAAATTTTTCAAAAAATTTAAAAAAATTTTCAAAAAAAAAATTGAAAAAAAAAAATTTTTAAAAAATTTCAAAAAAAATTCGAAAAAAACAATTCAAAAAAAAAATTACAAAAAAAATTTCTAATAAAAAATTTTCAAAAAAAATTTCAAAAAAAATTACAAAAAAAAATTACAAGAAAAATTTAAAAAAAAATTTCAAAAAAAATTGAAAAAAAAATCGAAAAAATAAATTTTCGAATAAAATTTCGAAAAAAAAATTCAAAAAAAAAATTTTCAAAAAAAAAATTTAAAAAAAATTGAAAAAAAATCGAAAAAAAAAATTGGAAAAAAAATTTTCAAAAAAAAAATTCAAAAAAAATTCAAAAATGAATCGAAAAAAAAAAATTTCGTAAAAAATTTCAAAAAAAAAAATCAAAAAAAAAATAAAAAAAAAATTTTAAAAAATTTTCTTAAAAAAATTTTAAAAAAATTTAAAAAAAATTTTTAAAAAAATTTTAAAAAAAATTCTTAAAAAGAATAAAAAAAAAATTCAAAAAAAAATTTCAAAAAAAATTTACAAAAAAAAATTCAAAAAAAAAATTACAAAAAAAATTTCGAAAAAAAAAATTTCAAATAAAAAATTTTCAAAAAAATTTCAAAAAAAATTTAAAAAAAAAAATCGAAAAAAAAATTTTTCGAAAAAAAAATTTCAAAAAAAAATTTACAAAAAAAAATTCAAAAAAAAAATTACAAAAAAAATTTCGAAAAAAATTACAAAAAAAAATTTAAAGAAAAATTACAAAAAAAAAATTAAAAAAAAATTTTAAAAAAATTTACAAAAAACAAATTTCAAAAAAAATTGAAAAAAAAATTTTAAAAAAAATAACAAAAAAAATTTTAAAAAAATTGAAAAAAAAAATTGAAAAAAAAAATTGGAAAAAAAAATTTCAAAAAAAATTCAAAAAAAAAATCGAAAAAAAAATTTTCGAAAAAACTTTCAAAAAAAAATTAATAAAAAAAATTTTTAAAAAAATTTAAAAAAAAATTTCTTAAAAAAAATAAAAAAAAAAATTTAAAAAAAATTTTAAAAAAATTTTTTTAAAAAAAATTAAAAAAAAAATTTAAAAAAAAATTTCAAAAAAAAATTTACAAAAAAAAAATTCAAAAGAAAAAATTACAAAAAAATTTCATATAAAAAATTTTCAAAAAAAATTTCAAAAAAAATTTAAAAATAAAATCGAAAAAATAAATTTCAAAAAAAAAATTTCAAAAAAAATTTTCGTAAAAAAAAATTTTCAAAAATAATCAAAAAAAATTTTTCAAAGAGAAAAATTGAAAAAAAAATTTTAAAAAAAATTTTTAAAAAAAATTCACAAAAAAAAATTTCATAAAAAAATTTAAGAAAATTTTCAAAAAAAAAATTGAAAAAAAAAATTTTAAAAAAATTTCAATAAAAATTCGAAAAAAACTATTCAATAAAAAAAATTACAAAAAAAATTTCTAATAAAAAATTTTCAAAAAAAATTTCAAAAAAAATAAAAAAAATTACAAGAAAAATTAAAAAAAAAATTTCAAAAAAAATTGAAAAAAAAATCGAAAAAATAAATTTTCGAAAAAAATTTCAAAAAAAAAATTCAAAAAAAAAATTTCAAAAAAAAAATTGAAAAAAAAAATTTAAAAATAATTTTCAAAAAAAATTCACAAAAAAAAATCTCAAAAAAAAATGTAAAAAAATCAAAAAAAATTCAAAGAAAATTAAAAAAAAAATTTAAAAAAAAAATTCAAAAGAAAAATTTTCAAAAAAAAAATTGAAAAAAAAATAAAAAAAAAATTAAAAAAAAAAATTCACAAAAAAATAATTTCATAAAAAAATTAAAAAAAAATCGAAAAAAAAATTTTCGAAAAAAATTTTAAAAAAATTCAAAAAAAAAATTCAAAAAAATCGGGAAAAAAAATAAATTTCAAAAAATAATTTTCAAGAGAAAATTTTTCAAAAAAAAATTAAGAAAAAATTAAAAAAAAAATTAAAAATAAATAAAAAAAAAATTCGGAAAAAAAAAATTTCAAAAAAAATTAAAAAAAAAATTGGAAAAAAAATTTTCAAAAAAAAATTTCAAAAAAAAAATTAAAAAAAAATTTAAAAAAAATTTAAAAAAAATTTTTAAAAAAATCGAAAAAAAATTTTTCGAAAAAATTGAAAAACAAAATTTCAAAAAAAAATTTACAAAAAAAAATTCAAAAAAAAAATTCAAAAAAAAATAACAAAAAAAATTTCGAAAAAAAATTTCAAATAAAAAATTTTCAAAAAAAATTTCGAAAAAAATTACAAAAAAAAATTTAAAAAAAAAATACAAAAAAAAATTTAAAAAAATTTTCGAAAAAAAAATTAAAAAAAAATTCAAAAAAAAATTACAAAAAAAATTTCAAATAAAAAATTTTCAAAAAAAATTTCAAAAAAAATTTAAAAAAAATTGGAAAAAAAATTTACAGAAAAAAATTTCAAATAAAAAATTTTCAAAAAAAAATTCAAAAAAATGTTTGAAAAAAATCGAAAAAAAAAATTTCGAAAAAATTCGAAAAAAAAATTTCAAAAAAAAATTTACAAAAAAAGAATTCAAAAAAAAATTACAAAAAAAAATTCGAAAAAAATTACAAAAAAAAATTTTAAAAAAAATTACAAAAAAAAATTTAAAAAAATTTTTAAAAAAATTTTAAAAAATTTTTCAAAAAACAAATTTCAAAAAAAATTAAAAAAAAAATTTTAAAAAAAATTACAAAAAAAAATTGAAAAAAAAAATTGGAAAAAAAATTTTCAAAAAAAAATTTCAAAAAAAATTCAAAAAAAAAATCGAAAAAAAAATTTTCGAAAAAAATTTCAAAAAAAAATTTAAAAAAAAAATTTAAAAAAAAATTTAAAAAAAATTTTCTTAAAAAAAATTTAAAAAAAATTTAAAAAAAAATTTAAAAAAAAATTTCTTAAAAAAAATTTTAAAAAAAATTCAAAAAAAAATTTCAAAAAAAATTTACAAAAAAAAAATTCAAAAGAAAAAATTACAAAAAAATTTCAAATAAAAAAATTTCAAAAAAAATTTCAAAAAAAATTTTAAAAAAAAATCGAAAAAAAAAATTTTCGAAAAAATTCGAAAAAAAAATTTCAAAAAAAAATTTACAAAAAAAAAATTCAAAAAAAAAAATTACAAAAAAAATTTCGAAAAAAATTACAAAAAAAAATTTAAAAAAAAATTACAAAAAAAAATTTAAAAAAAAATTTTAAAAAAATTTTAAGAAAATTTAAAAAAAAAAAATTTCAAAAAACTTCAAAAAAAAATTTCAAAAAAATTTTTAAAAAAAATTAAAAAAATTTTCTTAAAAAAATTTTTAAAAAAATTCAAAAAAAAAATTCAAAAAAAAATTTACAAAAAAAAAATTCAAAAAAAAAATTACAAAAAAAATTTCGAAAAAAAAATTCAAAAAAAATTTTTAAAAAAATCGAAAAAAAAAATTTTCGAAAAAATTCAAAAAAAAAATTTCAAAAAAAAATTACAAAAAAAATTTCGAAAAAAAATTTCAAATAAAAAATATTCAAAAAAAATTACAAAAAAAAATTTTAAAAAAAATTACAAAAAAAATTAAAAAAAAATTGAAAAAAAAAATTGGAAAAAAAATTTTCAAAAAAAAAATTTAAAAAAAAATTCAAAAAAAAATCGAAAAAAAAAATTTTCGAAAAAAATTTCAAAAAAAAAATTCAAAAAAAAAATTTTCAAAAAGAAAATTGAAAAAAAAAATTTTAAAAAAAATTTGAAAAATAATTCACAAAAAAAAAATTTCAAAAAAAAAATTCAAAGAAAATTTAAAAAAAAAATTTGAAAAGAAAAATTCAAAAAAAAAATTGAAAAAAAATAAAAAAAAATTCATAAAAAAAATTGAAAAAAAAAATTGAAAAAAAAAATTTAAAAAAAATTCACAAAAAAATAATTTTAAAAAAATAAAAAAAAAATCGAAAAAAAAAATTTCGAAAAAAATTTTAAAAAAATTCAAAAAAAAAATTTCAAAAAAAATCGGGAAAAAAAATAAATTTCAAAAAAAAATTTTCAAGAGAAAATTTTTCAACAAAAAATTTTCAAAAAAAAAATTGAAAAAAAATTTAAAAAAAATAAAAAAAAAATTCACAAAAAAAAAATTTCATAAAAAAATTTTAAAAAATTTTCAAAAAAAAATTGAAAAAAAAATTTAAAAAAAAATTTCTTAAAAAAAAATTCAAAAAAAATTTTAAAAAAAATCGAAAAAAAAAGTTCGAAAAAATTCGAAAAAAAAAATTTCCAAAAAAATTTACAAAAAAAAATTCAAAAAAAAAATTACAAAAAAAATTTCGAAAAAAAAATTTCATAAAAAATTTTCAAAAAAAATTTCGAAAAAAAATTAAAAAAAAAATACAAAAAAAAATTTTAAAAAAAATTGAAAAAAAAATTTTCAAGAAAAAATTTCAAAAAAAATTCAAAAAAAAATTCGAAAAAAAAAAATTTTCGAAAAAAATTTCAAAAAAAAAATTCAAAAAAAAAAAAATTAAAGAAAAATTAAAGAAAAATTTCAAAAAAAATTTCTTAAAAAAAATTTGAAAAAAAAATGTAAAAAAAAATTTAAAAAAATTTTTCTTGAAAAAAAATTTAAAAAATAAAATTCGAAAAAAAATTTCAAAAAAAAATTTACAAAAAAAAAATTCAAAAAAAAAATTTCCAAAAAAATTTCGAAAAAAAAATTTCAAATAAAAAATTTTCAAAAAAAATTTAAAAAAAAATCGAAAAAAAAAATTTCGAAAAAATTCGAAAAAAAAATTTCAAAAAAAAATTTACAAAAAAAAAATTCAAAAAAAAAATTACAAAAAAAATTTCGAAAAAAATTACAAAAAAAATTTAAAAAAAAATTACAAAAAAAAATTTAAAAAAAAATTTTAAAAAATTTAAAAAAAATTTTCAAAAAAAAAATTTCAAAAAAAATTTCGAAAAAAATTACAAAAAAAAATTTTAAAAAAAATTACAAAAAAAAATTTAAAAAAAATTTAAAAAAAAAATTTAAGAAAATAAAAAAAAAAAAATTTCAAAAAACTTCAAAAAAAAATTTCAAAAAAATTTGAAAAAAAATTTAAAAAAAATTTCTTAAAAAAATTTTTAAAAAAATTCAAAAAAAAATTCAAAAAAAAATTTACAAAAAAAAAATCAAAAAAAAATTACAAAAAAAAATGCAAAAAAAAAATTTACAAAAAAAATTCAAAAAAAAATCACAAAAAAAAATTTCATAAAAAAATTTAGAAAAATGTTCAAAAAAAAAATTGAAAAAAAAATAAAAAAAAAATAAAAAAAGATCACAAAAAAATAATTTCATAAAAAAATTTAAAAAAAAGTTAAAAAAAAAATTTACAAAGAAAAATTCAAAAAAAAAAATACAAAAAAAAATTTCGAAAAAAATTTTTCAAAAAAAAACTTTAAAAAATATTTCAAAAAATATTTCGAAAAAAATTTAAAAAAAAAATTTAAAAAAATTACAAAAAAAAATTTAAAAACATTTTAAAAAAAATTTGAAAAAAAATTTTCAAAAAAAAATTTCAAAAAAAATTCAAAAAAAAATTTTAAAAAAAATTTTAAAAAAAAATTCACAAAAAAAAAATTCATAAAAAAATTAAAAAAAAATTTCAAAAAAAAAATTGAAAAAAAAAATTTTTTAAAAAATTTCAAAAAAAATTCGAAAAAAACAATTCAAAAAAAAAATTACAAAAAAAATTTCTAATAAAAAATTTTCAAAAAAAATTTCAAAAAAAATTACAAAAAAAAATTACAAGAAAAATTTAAAAAAAAATTTCAAAAAAAATTGAAAAAAAAATCGAAAAAATAAATTTTCGAAAAAAATTTCGAAAAAAAAATTCAAAAAAAAAATTTTCAAAAAAAAAATTTAAAAAAAATTGAAAAAAAATCGAAAAAAATAATTGGAAAAAAAATTTTCAAAAAAAAAAATTCAAAAAAAATTCAAAAATGAATCGAAAAAAAAAATTTTCGAAAAAAATTTCAAAAAAAAATTCAAAAAAAAAATAAAAAAAAAAAATAAAAAAAATTTTCTTAAAAAAATTTTAAAAAAATTTAAAAAAAATTTTTAAAAAAATTTAAAAAAAAATTCTTAAAAAGAATAAAAGAAAAATTCAAAAAAAAATTTCAAAAAAAATTTACAAAAAAAAATTCAAAAAAAAAATTACAAAAAAAATTTCGAAAAAAGAAATTTCAAATAAAAAATTTTCAAAAAAAATTTCAAAAAAAATTTAAAAAAAAAAATCGAAAAAAAAATTTTTCGAAAAAAAAATTTCAAAAAAAAATTTCCAAAAAAAAATTCAAAAAAAAAATTACAAAAAAAATTTCGAAAAAAATTACAAAAAAAAATTTAAAGAAAAATTACAAAAAAAAAATTAAAAAAAAATTTAAAAAAAATTTACAAAAAACAAATTTCAAAAAAAATTGAAAAAAAAATTTTAAAAAAAATAACAAAAAAAATTTTAAAAAAATTGAAAAAAAAAATTGAAAAAAAAAATTGGAAAAAAAAATTTTAAAAAAAATTCAAAAAAAAAATCGAAAAAAAAATTTTCGAAAAAAATTTCAAAAAAAAATTCATAAAAAAAATTTAAAAAAAAATTTCTTAAAAAAAAATTTAAAAAAAAATTTAAAAAAAAATTTTAAAAAAAATTTTTAAAAAAATTTCACAAAAAAATTTACAAAAAAAAAATTCAAAAGAAAAAATTACAAAAATAATTTCAAATAAAAAATTTCCAAAAAAAATTTCAAAAAAAATTTAAAAATAAAATCGAAAAAATAAATTTCAAAAAAAAATTCAAAAAAAATTTTCGTAAAAAAAAATTTTCAAAAAAAATCAAAAAAAATTTTTCAAAGAGAAAAATTGAAAAAAAAATTTTAAAAAAATTTTTAAAAAAAATTCACAAAAAAAAATTTCATAAAAAAATTTTAAAAAATTTTCAAAAAAAAAATTGAAAAAAAAAATTTTAAAAAAATTTCAAAAAAAATTCGAAAAAAACAATTCAATAAAAAAAATTACAAAAAAAATTTCTAATAAAAAATTTTCAAAAAAAATTTCAAAAAAAATAAAAAATTACAAGAAAAATTAAAAAAAAAATTTCAAAAAAAATTGAAAAAAAAATCGAAAAAATAAATTTTCGAAAAAAATTTCAAAAAAAAAATTGAAAAAAAAAATTTACAAAAAAAAATTCAAAAAAAAATTACAAAAAAAGTTTCGAAAAAAAATTTCATAAAAAATTTTCAAAAAAAATTTCGAAAAAAAATTAAAAAAAAAATTTCAAAAAAAAATTTACAAAAAAAAAATTCGAAAAAAATTTCGAAAAAAAAATTTCAAATAAAAAATTTTCAAAAATAATTTCAAAAAAAATTTAAAAAAAAATCGAAAAAAAAAATTTCGAAAAAATTCGAAAAAAAAATTTCAAAAAAAAATTTACAAAAAAAAAATTCAAAAAAAAAATTACAAAAAAAATTTCGAAAAAAATTACAAAAAAAAATTAAAAAAAAATTACAAAAAAAAATTTAAAAAAAAATTTAAAAAAATTTAAAAAAAATTTTCAAAAAAAAAATTTCAAAAAAAATTCAAAAAAAATTTTAAAAAAAATTACAAAAAAAATTGAAAAAAAATTGAAAAAAAAAATTGGAAAAAAAATTTTCAAAAAAAAAAATTCAAAAAAAATTCAAAAATGAATCGAAAAAAAAAATTTTCGAAAAAAATTTCAAAAAAAAAATTCAAAAAAAAATTAAAAAAAAAATTTAAAAAAATTTAAAAAAAATTTTTAAAAAATTTTAAAAAAAATTTTAAAAAAAATTCTTAAAAAAAATTTTTAAAAAAAATTCAAAAAAAAATTTCAAAAAAAAATTACAAAAAAAAATTCAAAAAACAATTACAAAAAAAATTTCGAAAAAAAAAATTTCAAATAAAATATTTTCAAAAAAAATTTCAAAAAAAATTTTAAAAAAAAAATCGAAAAAAAAATTTTTCGAAAAAATTCGAAAAAAAAATTTCAAAAAAAATTAAAAAAAAAAAATCAAAAAAAAAAATTCAAAAGAAAAAATAACAAAAAAATTTCAAATAAAAAATTTTCAAAAAAAATTTCAAAAAAAATTTTTAAAAAAAATCGAAAAAAAAATTTTTCGAAAAAATTCGAAAAAAAAATTTCAAAAAAAAATTTACAAAAAAAAAATTCAAAAAAAAAAATTACAAAAAAAATTTCGAAAAAAATTACAAAAAAAAATTTAAAAAAAAATTACAAAAAAAATTTTAAAAAAATTTTAAAAAAAATTTTAAGAAAATTAAAAAAAAAAAAATTTCAAAAAACTTCAAAAAAAAATTTCAAAAAAATTTTAAAAAAAATTCAAAAAAAAAATTCAAAAAAAAATTTACAAAAAAAAATTCAAAAAAAAAAATTACAAAAAAAATTTCGAAAAAAAAAATTCAAAAAAAATTTTAAAAAAAATCGAAAAAAAAAATTTTCGAAAAAATTCAAAAAAAAAATTTCAAAAAAAAATTTACAAAAAAAAAATTCAAAAAAAAAATTACAAAAAAAAATTTCGAAAAAAAATTTTCAAATAAAAAATATTCAAAAAAAATTACAAAAAAAAATTTTAAAAAAAATTACAAAAAAATTTAAAAAAAATTGAAAAAAAAATTGGAAAAAAAATTTTCAAAAAAAAAATTTCAAAAAAAATTCAAAAAAAAAATCGAAAAAAAAAATTTTCGAAAAAAATTTCAAAAAAAAAATTCAAAAAAAAAATTTTCAAAAAGAAAATTGAAAAAAAAAAATTTAAAAAAAATTTGAAAAATAATTCACAAAAAAAAATTTCAAAAAAAATTTTTAAAAAAAATGTAAAAAAAATCAAAAAAAAATTCAAAGAAAATTTTAAAAAAAAATTTGAAAAAAAAAATTCAAAAAAAAAATTTTCAAAAAAAAAATTGAAAAAAAATAAAAAAAAATTCACAAATAAAAAATTCATAAAAAAAATTGAAAAAAAAAATTGAAAAAAAAATTTAAAAAAAAATTCACAAAAAAATAATTTTAAAAAAATAAAAAAAAAATCGAAAAAAAAAATTTCGAAAAAAATTTTAAAAAAATTCAAAAAAAAAATTTCAAAAAAAATCGGGAAAAAAAATAAATTTCAAAAAAAAATTTTCAAGAGAAAATTTTTCAAAAAAAAATTTTCAAAAAAAAAATTGAAAAAAAATTTAAAAGAAATAAAAAAAAAATTTCATAAAAAAATTTTAAAAAATTTTCAAAAAAAAATTGAAAAAAAAATTTAAAAAAAAATTTCTTAAAAAAAATTTCAAAAAAAATTTAAAAAAAAATCGAAAAAAAAATTTCGAAAAAATTCGAAAAAAAAAATTTCAAAAAAAAATTTAGAAAAAAAAATTCAAAAAAAAAATTACAAAAAAAGTTTCGAAAAAAAAATTTCATAAAAAATTTTCAAAAAAAATTTCGAAAAAAAATTTAAAAAAAAAATACAAAAAAAAAATTTAAAAAAAATTGAAAAAAAAATTTTCAAGAAAAAATTTCAAAAAAAATTCAAAAAAAATTTCGAAAAAAAAAATTTTCGAAAGAAATTTCAAAAAAAAAATTCAAAAAAAAAAAATTAAAGAAAAATTAAAGAAAAATTTAAAAAAAAATTTCTTAAAAAAAATTTGAAAAAAAATTTAAAAAAATTTTTCTTGAAAAAATATTTAAAAAATAAAATTCGAAAAAAAATTTGAAAAAAAAATTTACAAAAAAAAAATTCGAAAAAAATTTCGAAAAAAAAATTTCAAATAAAAAATTTTCAAAAAAAATTCCAAAAAAAATTAAAAAAAAAATCGAAAAAAAAAATTTCGAAAAAATTCGAAAAAAAAATTTCAAAAAAAAATTTACAAAAAAAAAATTCAAAAAAAAAATTACAAAAAAAATTTCGAAAAAAATTACAAAAAAAAATTAAAAAAAAATTACAAAAAAAAATTAAAAAAAAAATTTAAAAAAATTTTAAAAAAATTTTCAAAAAAAAAATTTCAAAAAAAATTCAAAAAAAAAATTTTAAAAAAAATTACAAAAAAAATTGAAAAAAAATTGAAAAAAAAAATTGGAAAAAAAATTTTCAAAAAAAAAAATTCAAAAAAAATTCAAAAATGAATCGAAAAAAAAAAACTTCGAAAAAAATTTCAAAAAAAAAATTCAAAAAAAAAATTTAAAAAAAAATTTAAAAAAATTTTCTTAAAAAAATTTAAGAAAAATTTTAAAAAAATTTTAAAAAAAATTTTTAAAAAAATTCTTAAAAAAAATTTAAAAAAAAAAATTCAAAAAAAAATTTCAAAAAAAAATTACAAAAAAAAATTCAAAAAACAATTACAAAAAAAATTTCGAAAAAAAAATCGAAAAAAAAAATTTTCGAAAAAAATTTCAAAAAAAATATTCAAAAAAAAAATTTTCAAAAAGAAAATTGAAAAAAAAAATTTTAAAAAAAATTTGAAAAAAAATTCACAAAAAAAAAATTTCAAAAAAAAATTTAAAAAAAAATGTAAAAAAAATCAAAAAAAAATTCAAAGAAAATTTAAAAAAAAATTTTGAAAAAAAAAATTCAAAAAAAAAATTTTCAAAAAAAAAATTGAAAAAAAATAAAAAAAAATTCACAAAAAAAAATTCATAAAAAAAATTCCAAAAAAAAAATTGAAAAAAAAATTTAAAAAAAAATTTAAAAAAAAAATTCACAAAAAAATTATTTTAAAAAAATAAAAAAAAAATCGAAAAAAAAAATTTCGAAAAAAATCGGAAAAAAAAATAAATTTCAAAAAAAAAATTTCAAGAGAAAATTTTTCAAAAAAAAATTTTCAAAAAAAAAATTGAAAAAAAATTTTAAAAAAATTTTAAAAAAAAATTCACAAAAAAAAATTTCATAAAAAAATTTTAAAAAATTTTCAAAAAAAAATTGAAAAGAAAATTTTAAAAAAAATTTCTTAAAAAAAATTTCAAAAAAAATTTTAAAAAAAATCGAAAAAAAAATTTCGAAAAAATTCGAAAAAAAAAATTTCAAAAAAAAATTTACAAAAAAAAATTCAAAAAAAAATTACAAAAAAAGTTTCGAAAAAAAAATTTCATAAAAAATTTTCAAAAAAAATTTCGAAAAAAAATTTAAAAAAAAAATACAAAAAAAAATTTTAAAAAAAATTGAAAAAAAAATTTTCAACAAAAAATTTCAAAAAAAAATTCAAAAAAAAATTCGAAAAAAAAAATTTTCGAAAAAAATTTCAAAAAAAAAATTCAAAAAAAAAAAAATTAAAGAAAAATTAAAGAAAAATTTAAAAAAAAATTTCTTAAAAAAAATTTGAAAAAAAAATGTAAAAAAAAATTTAAAAAAATTTTTCTTGAAAAAAAATTTAAAAAATAAAATTCGAAAAAAAATTTCAAAAAAAAATTTACAAAAAAAAAATTCGAAAAAAATTTCGAAAAAAAAATTTCAAATAAAAAATTTTCAAAAAAAATTTCAAAAAAAATTTTAAAAAAAATCGAAAAAAAAAATTTCGAAAAAATTCGAAAAAAAAATTTCAAAAAAAAAATTACAAAAAAAAAATTCAAAAAAAAAATTACAAAAAAAATTTTGAAAAAAATTACAAAAAAAAATTTAAAAAAAATTACAAAAAAAAATTAAAAAAAAAATTTAAAAAAATTTTAAAAAAATTTTCAAAAAAAAAATTTCAAAAAAAATTCAAAAAAAATTTTAAAAAAAATTACAAAAAAAATTGAAAAAAAATTGAAAAAAAAAATTGGAAAAAAAATTTTCAAAAAAAAAAAATTCAAAAAAAATTCAAAAATGAATCGAAAAAAAAAATTTTCGAAAAAAATTTCAAAAAAAAAATTAAAAAAAAAAATTAAAAAAAAAATTTAAAAATATTTTCTTAAAAAAATTTTAAAAAAAATTTAAAAAAATTTTTAAAAAAATTTTAAAAAAAATTCTTAAAAAAAATTTAAAAAAAAAATTCAAAAAAAAATTTCAAAAAAAATTTACAAAAAAAAATTCAAAAAACAATTACAAAAAAAATTTCGAAAAAAAAAATTTCAAATAAAATATTTTCAAAAAAAATTTCAAAAAAAATTTTAAAAAAAAAATCGAAAAAAAAATTTTTCGAAAAAATTCGAAAAAAAAATTTCAAAAAAAATTAAAAAAAAAAAATCAAAAAAAAAAATTACAAAAAAAATTTCGAAAATAGTTACAAAAAAAAATTTAAAGAAAAATTACAAAAAAAAATTAAAAAAAATTTTAAAAAAAATTTTAAAAAAATTTTCAAAAAACAAATTTCAAAAAAAATTAAAAAAAAATTTTAAAAAAATTACAAAAAAAAAATTAAAAAAAATTCAAAAAAAAAAATTTCAAAAAAAAAATTCATAAAAAAAATTTAAAAAAAAATTTAAAAAAAATTTTCTTAAAAAAAATTTAAAAAATAAAATTCGAAAAAAAATTTCAAAAAAAAATTTACAAAAAAAAATTCGAAAAAAATTTCGAAAAAAAAATTTCAAATAAAAAATTTTCAAAAAAAATTTCAAAAAAAATTTAAAAAAAAATCGAAAAAAAAAATTTCGAAAAAATTCGAAAAAAAAATTTCAAAAAAAAATTTACAAAAAAAAAATTCAAAAAAAAAATTACAAAAAAAATTTCGAAAAAAAATACAAAAAAAAATTTAAAAAAAATTACGAAAAAAAATTTAAAAAAAAATTTAAAAAAATTTAAAAAAAATTTTCAAAAAAAAAAAATTTCAAAAAAAATTCAAAAAAAATTTTAAAAAAAATTACAAAAAAAATTGAAAAAAAATTGAAAAAAAAAATTGGAAAAAAAATTTTCAAAAAAAAAAAATTCAAAAAAAATTCAAAAATGAATCGAAAAAAAAAATTTTCGAAAAAAATTTCAAAAAAAAAATTCAAAAAAAAATTAAAAAAAAAATTTAAAAAAATTTTCTTAAAAAAATTTTAAAAAAATTTTAAAAAAATTTTAAAAAAAATTTAAAAAAAAAATTCTTAAAAAAAATTTCAAAAAAAATTTACAAAAAAAAATTCAAAAAACAATTACAAAAAAAATTTCGAAAAAAAAAATTTCAAATAAAATATTTTCAAAAAAAATTTCAAAAAAAATTAAAAAAAAAAAATCGAAAAAAAAATTTTTCGAAAAAATTCGAAAAAAAAATTTCAAAAAAAATTAAAAAAAAAATTCAAAAAAAAAATTACAAAAAAAATTTCGAAAAAAATTACAAAAAAAAATTTAAAGAAAAATTACAAAAAAAAATTAAAAAAAATTTTAAAAAAAATTTTAAAAAAATTTTCAAAAAACAAATTTCAAAAAAAATTAAAAAAAAATTTAAAAAAAATTACAAAAAAAAAATTAAAAAAAATTCAAAAAAAAATCGAAAAAAAAATTTTCGAAAAAAATTTCAAAAAAAAAATTCATAAAAAAAATTTAAAAAAAAATTTAAAAAAAATTTTCTTAAAAAAAATTTTAAAAAAAATTTAAAAAAAAATTTTAAAAAAATTTTCTTAAAAAAAATTTTAAAAAAAAATTCAAAAAAAATTTCAAAAAAAAATTTACAAAAAAAAATTCAAAAGAAAAAATTACAAAAAAAATTTCAAATAAAAAAGTTTCAAAAAAAATTTCAAAAAAAATTTTAAAATAAAATCGAAAAAAAAAATTTTCGAAAAAATTCGAAAAAAAAATTTCAAAAAAAAATTTACAAAAAAAAATTCAAAAAAAAAATTACAAAAAAAAATTTCGAAAAAAATTATAAAAAAAAATTTAAAAAAAAATTACAAAAAAAATTTTAAAAAATTTTTAAAAAAAATTAAAAAAAAATTCTTAAAAAAATTTAAAAAAAAATTCAAAAAAAAAATTCAAAAAAAAATTTACAAAAAAAAAATTCAAAAAAAAAATTACAAAAAAAAAATTCAAAAAAAAAATTTACAAAAAAAATTCAAAAAAAAATCACAAAAAAAAATTCATAAAAAAATTTTAAAAAATGTTCAAAAAAAAATTGAAAAAAAAAATTAAAAAAAAATAAAAAAAGATCACAAAAAAATAATTTCATAAAAAAATTTAAAAAAAAGTTCAAGAAAAAATTTACAAAAAAAAATTCAAAAAAAAAAATTTACAAAAAAAATTCGAAAAAAAAATTTCAAAAAAAAAATTTCAAATAAAAAATTTTCAAAAAAAAACTTCAAAACAAATTTCAAGAAAAAATTTCGAAAATTTCGTAAAAAAAATTCAAAAAAAAAATTTACAAAAAAAAATTCGAAAAAAAATCAAAGAGAAAAATTGAAAAAAAAAATTTAAAAAAAAATTCACAAAAAAAAATTTCATAAAAAAATTTTAAAAAATTTTCAAAAAAAAAATTGAAAAAAAAATTGAAAAAAAAAATTTCAAAAAAAAAAATTTAAAAAAAAAATTTCAAAAAAAAATTTCTAAAAAAAATTCAAAAAAATATTACAAAAAAAAATTCAAAAAAAATTTTAAAAAAAATGGAAAAAAAATTTACAAAAAAAAAATTACAAAAAAAATTTCAAATAAAAAATTTTCAAAAAAAAATTCAAAAAAAATGTTTAAAAAAAATCGAAAAAAAAAATTTTCGAAAAAATTCGAAAAACAAATTTCAAAAAAAATTTACAAAAAAAGAATTCAAAAAAAAAATTACAAAAAAAATTTCGAAAAAAATTACAAAAAAAAATTTAAAAAAAAATTACAAAAAAAAATTTTAAAAAAAATTTAAAAAAAAATTTAAAAATTATTTTCAAAAAATAAATTTCAAAAAAAATTCAAAAAAAATTTAAAAAAAAATTACAAAAAAAAATTTAAAAAAAATTGAAAAAAAAAATTGGAAAAAAAAATTTCAAAAAAAAAATTTCAAAAAAAATTCAAAAAAAAAATCGAAAAAAAAAAATTTTCGAAAAAGATTTCAAAAAAAAAATTCAAAAAAAAATTAAAAAAAATATTTTAAAAAAATTTTCTTAAAAAAAATTAAAAAAAAAATTTAAAAAAAAATTCAAAAAAAATTTTCTTAAAAAAAATTTTAAAAAATTTTTTAAAAAAATCGAAAAAAAAAAATTTCGAAAAAATTCGAAAAAAAAATTTCAAAAAAAAATTTACAAAAAAAAATTCAAACAAAAGAATTACAAAAAAAATTTCGAAAAAATTTCAAATAAAAAATTTTCAAAAAAAATTTCGAAAAAAATTACAAAAAAAAATTTAAAAAAATTACAAAAAAAAATTTTTAAAAAATTAAAAAAAAATTTAAAAAAAATTTTCAAAAAAAAAAATTCGAAAAAAAAATTTCAAAAAAAAAATTTCAAATAAAAAATTTTCAAAAAAAAACTTCAAAACAAATTTCAAGAAAAAATTTCGAAAATTTCGTAAAAAAAATTCAAAAAAAAAATTTACAAAAAAAAATTCGAAAAAAAATCAAAGAGAAAAATTGAAAAAAAAAATTTTAAAAAAAATTCACAAAAAAAAATTTCATAAAAAAATTTTAAAAAATTTTCAAAAAAAAAATTGAAAAAAAAAATTGAAAAAAAAAATTTCAAAAAAAAAAATTAAAAAAAAAAATTTCAAAAAAAAATTTCTAAAAAAAATTCAAAAAAATATTACAAAAAAAAATTCAAAAAAAATTTTAAAAAAAATGGAAAAAAAATTTACAAAAAAAAAATTACAAAAAAAATTTCAAATAAAAAATTTTCAAAAAAAAATTCAAAAAAAATGTTTAAAAAAAATCGAAAAAAAAAATTTTCGAAAAAATTCGAAAAACAAATTTCAAAAAAAATTTACAAAAAAAGAATTCAAAAAAAAAATTACAAAAAAAATTTCGAAAAAAATTACAAAAAAAAATTTAAAAAAAAATTACAAAAAAAAATTTTAAAAAAAATTTAAAAAAAAATTTAAAAATTATTTTCAAAAAATAAATTTCAAAAAAAATTCAAAAAAAAATTTAAAAAAAAATTACAAAAAAAAATTTAAAAAAAATTGAAAAAAAAAATTGGAAAAAAAAATTTCAAAAAAAAAATTTCAAAAAAAATTCAAAAAAAAAATCGAAAAAAAAAAAATTTCGAAAAAGATTTCAAAAAAAAAATTCAAAAAAAAATTAAAAAAAATATTTTAAAAAAATTTTCTTAAAAAAAATTAAAAAAAAAATTAAAAAAAAAATTCAAAAAAAATTTTCTTAAAAAAAATTTTAAAAAATTTTTTTAAAAAATCGAAAAAAAAAAATTTCGAAAAAATTCGAAAAAAAAATTTCAAAAAAAAATTTACAAAAAAAAATTCAAACAAAAGAATTACAAAAAAAATTTCGAAAAAATTTCAAATAAAAAATTTTCAAAAAAAATTTCGAAAAAAATTACAAAAAAAAATTTAAAAAAATTACAAAAAAAAATTTTTAAAAAATTTAAAAAAAATTTTAAAAAAATTTTCAAAAAAAAAAATTCAAAAAAAAATTTCAAAACAATTTCAAAAAAAAATTTAAAAAAATTTTCTTAAAAAAAAATTTAAAAAAAAAATTCAAAAAAAATTTCAAAAAAAATTTCAAAAAAAATTCAAAAAAAAATTACAAAAAAAAATTTCGAAAAAAATTTTTCAAAAAAAACTTTAAAAAATATTTCAAAAAATATTTCGAAAAAAATTACAAAAAAAAAATTAAAAAAAATTACAAAAAAAATTTAAAAAACATTTTTAAAAAAATTTTTAAAAAAAATTTTCAAAAAAGAAATTTCAAAAAAAATTCAAAAAAAAATTTAAAAAAAATTACAAAAAAAAATTAAAAAAAATTTTAAAAAATAAATTGGAAAAAAAAATTTCAAAAAAAAAATTTCAAAAAAAATTCAAAAAAAAATCACAAAAAAAATTTCAAATAAAAAATTTTCAAAAAAAATTTCAAAAAAAATTTTAAAAAAAATCGAAAAAAAAAAATTTTCGAAAAAATTCGAAAAAAAAATTTCAAAAAAAAATTTACAAAAAAAAATTCAAAAAAAAAATTACAAAAAAAATTTCGAAAAAAAATTTCAAATAAAAAATTTTCAAAAAAAATTTCGAAAAAAATTACAAAAAAAAATTTAAAAAAATTACAAAAAAAAATTTTTAAAAAATTGAAAAAAAATTTAAAAAAAATTTTCAAAAAAAAAAATTCGAAAAAAAAAATTTCAAAAAAAAAATTTCAAATAAAAAATTTTCAAAAAAAAACTTCAAAACAAATTTCAAGAAAAAATTTCGAAAATTTCGTAAAAAAAATTCAAAAAAAAAATTTACAAAAAAAAATTCGAAAAAAAATCAAAGAGAAAAATTGAAAAAAAAAATTTAAAAAAAAATTCACAAAAAAAAATTTCATAAAAAAATTTTAAAAAATTTTCAAAAAAAAAATTGAAAAAAAAAATTTCAAAAAAAAAAATTTAAAAAAAAAATTTCAAAAAAAAATTTCTAAAAAAAATTCAAAAAAATATTACAAAAAAAAATTCAAAAAAAATTTTAAAAAAAATGGAAAAAAAATTTACAAAAAAAAAATTACAAAAAAAATTTCAAATAAAAAATTTTCAAAAAAAAATTCAAAAAAAATGTTTAAAAAAAATCGAAAAAAAAAATTTTCGAAAAAATTCGAAAAACAAATTTCAAAAAAAATTTACAAAAAAAGAATTCAAAAAAAAAATTACAAAAAAAATTTCGAAAAAAATTACAAAAAAAAATTTAAAAAAAAATTACAAAAAAAAATTTTAAAAAAAATTTAAAAAAAAATTTAAAAATTATTTTCAAAAAATAAATTTCAAAAAAAATTCAAAAAAAAATTTTTAAAAAAATTACAAAAAAAAATTTTAAAAAAATTGAAAAAAAAAATTGGAAAAAAAAATTTCAAAAAAAAAATTTCAAAAAAAATTCAAAAAAAAAATCGAAAAAAAAAAATTTTCGAAAAAGATTTCAAAAAAAAAATTCAAAAAAAAATTAAAAAAAATATTTTAAAAAAATTTTCTTAAAAAAAATTAAAAAAAAAATTAAAAAAAAAATTCAAAAAAAATTTTCTTAAAAAAAATTTAAAAAAATTTTTTAAAAAAATCGAAAAAAAAAAATTTCGAAAAAATTCGAAAAAAAAATTTCAAAAAAAAATTTACAAAAAAAAATTCAAACAAAAGAATTACAAAAAAAATTTCGAAAAAATTTCAAATAAAAAATTTTCAAAAAAAATTTCGAAAAAAATTACAAAAAAAAATTTAAAAAAATTACAAAAAAAAATTTTTAAAAAATTAAAAAAAAATTTTAAAAAAATTTTCAAAAAAAAAATTCAAAAAAAAATTTCAAAACAATTTCAAAAAAAAATTTAAAAAAATTTTCTTAAAAAAAAATTTAAAAAAAAAATTCAAAAAAAATTTCAAAAAAAATTTCAAAAAAAATTCAAAAAAAAATTACAAAAAAAAATTTCGAAAAAAATTTTTCAAAAAAAACTTTAAAAAATATTTCAAAAAATATTTCGAAAAAAATTACAAAAAAAAAATTAAAAAAAATTACAAAAAAAATTTAAAAAACATTTTTAAAAAAATTTTTAAAAAAAATTTTCAAAAAAGAAATTTCAAAAAAAATTCAAAAAAAAATTTAAAAAAAATTACAAAAAAAAATTAAAAAAAATTTTAAAAAATAAATTGGAAAAAAAAATTTCAAAAAAAAAATTTCAAAAAAAATTCAAAAAAAAATCACAAAAAAAATTTCAAATAAAAAATTTTCAAAAAAAATTTCAAAAAAAATTTTAAAAAAAATCGAAAAAAAAAAATTTTCGAAAAAATTCGAAAAAAAAATTTCAAAAAAAAATTTACAAAAAAAAATTCAAAAAAAAAATTACAAAAAAAATTTCGAAAAAAAATTTCAAATCAAAAATTTTCAAAAAAAATTTCGAAAAAAATTACAAAAAAAAATTTTAAAAAAAATTCCAAAAAAAAATTTTAAAAAAATTTTCAAAAAAAAATTTCAAAAAAAAATTCAAAAAAAAATTTCAAAAAAATTTCAAAAAAAAATTAAAAAAAATTTTCTTAAAAAAAAATAAAAAAAAATTCAAAAAAAATTTCAAAAAAAATTTCAAAAAAAATTCGAAAAAAAAAATTTCAAAAAAAAATGTACAAAAAAAAATTCAAAAAAAAAATTACAAAAAAAAATTTCGAAAAAAAATTTTCAAAAAAAAACTTTAAAAAATATTTCAAAAAATATTTCGAAAAAAATTACAAAAAAAAATTTAAAAAAAAATTACAAAAAAAATTTTAAAAAAAATTGGAAAAAAGAAATTCAAAAAAAAAATTTCAAAAAAAAAATTCAAAAACAAAATTTTCAAAAAAAAATTGAAAAAAAAATTTTAAAAAAATTTAAAAAAAATTCACAAAAAAAAATTTCAAAAAAAAATTTTAAAAAAATTTGAAAAAGAAAATTCACAAAAAAAAATTTCATAAAAAAATTTAAAAAAATTTACAAAAAAAATTTTAAAAAAAATAAAAAAAAATTTAAAAAAAAATTCACAAAAAAATAATTTCATAAAAAAATTTTTAAAAAAATTCAAAAAAAAATTTACAAAAAAATTCAAAAAAAAATTTACAAAAAAAAATCAAGAAAAAATTCACAAAAAAAAAATTTCATAAAAAAATTTTAAAAAATGTTCAAAAAAAAATTGAAAGAAAAAATAAAAAAAAAATCACAAATAAATAATTTCATAAAAAAATTTAAAAAAAAGTTCAAAAAAAAATTTACAAAAACAAATTAAAAAAAAAATTTACATAAAAAAATTCGAAAAAAAAATTTCAAAAAAAAAATTTCAAATAAAAAATTTTCAAAAAAAAACTTCAAAAAAAATTTCAAGAAAAAATTTCGAAAATTTCGTAAAAAAAAATTCAAAAAAAAAAATTTACAAAAAAAATTCGAAAAAAAAATTTACAAAAAAATTCAAAAAAAAATTTACGAAAAAAAATTCTAAAAAAAAATTACAAAAAAAAATTTCAAAAAAAATTTCAAAAAAAATTCAAAAAAAAAATTACAAAAAAAAATTTCGAAAAAAATATTTCAAAAAATATTTCGAAAAAAATTACAAAAAAAAAATTTTTAAAAAATTACAAAAAAAATTTAAAAAACATTTTAAAAAAAATTAAAAAAAAAATTTTCAAAAAAAAAATTTCAAAAAAATTCAAAAAAAAATTAAAAAAAAATTTCAAATAAAAAATTTTCAAAAAAATTTTCAAAAAAAATTTTAAAAAAAATCGAAAAAAAAAATTTTCGAAAAAATTCGAAAAAAAAATTTCAAAAAAAAATTTACAAAAGAAAAATTCAAAAAAAAAATTACAAAAAAAATTTCGAAAAAAAATTTCAAATAAAAAATTACAAAAAAAAATTTCGAAAAAAAATTTTCAAAAAAAAACTTTAAAAAATATTTCAAAAAATATTTCGAAAATAATTACAAAAAAAATTTAAAAAAAAATTACAAAAAAAATTCAAAAAAAAATTGAAAAAAAGAAATTCAAAAAAAAAATTTCAAAAAAAAAATTCAAAAAAAAAATTTTCAAAAAAAAAAATTGAAAGAAAAATTTTAAAAAATTTTTAAAAAAATTCACAAAAAAAAATTTCAAAAAAAAATTTAAGAAAAAAATTTAAAAAAATTTGAAAAACAAAATTCACAAAAAAAAATTTCATAAAAAAATTTAAAAAAGTTTACAAAAAAAATTGAAAAAAAAATAAAAAAAAAATTTTAATAAAAATTTTCAAAAAAAAAATTTCAAAAAAAAATTCAAAAAAAAATTTCAAAAAAAATTTCAAAAAAAATTCAAAAAAAAATTCAAAAAAAAAAATTTCAAAAAGAAAATTGAAAAAAAAAATTTTAAAAAAAATTTGAAAAAAAATTCACAAAAAAAAAATTTCAAAAAAAATTTTTAAAAAAAATATAAAAAAAATCAAAAAAAAATTCAAAGAAAATTTAAAAAAAAAATTTGAAAAAAAAAATTCAAAAAAAAAATTTTCAAAAAAAAAATTGAAAAAAAATATAAAAAAATTCACAAAAAAAAAATTCATAAAAAAAATTTCAAAAAAAAAATTGAAAAAAAAATTTTAAAAAAAAATTAAAAAAAAAATTCACAAAAAAATAATTTTAAAAAAATAAAAAAAAAATCGAAAAAAAAAATTTCGAAAAAAATTTTAAAAAAATTCAAAAAAGAAATTTAAAAAAAAATCGGAAAAAAAAATAAATTTCAAAAAAAAATTTTCAAGAGAAAATTTTTCAAAAAAAAGTTTTCAAAAAAAATTGAAAAAAAATTTTAAAAAAATAAAAAAAAAAATTAACAAAAAAAAAATTTCATAAAAAAATTTTAAAAAATTTTCAAAAAAAAATTGAAAAAAAAATTTAAAAAAAAATTTCTTAAAAAAAATTTCAGAAAAAATTTTAAAAAAAATCGAAAAAAAAATTTCGAAAAAATTCGAAAAAAAAAATTTCAAAAAAAAATTTACAAAAAAAAAATTACAAAAAAAAATTTCGAAAAAAAATTTTCAAAAAAAAACTTTAAAAAATATTTCAAAAAATATTTCGAAAATAATTACAAAAAAAATTTTAAAAAAAATTACAAAAAAAATTCAAAAAAAAATTGAAAAAAAGGAATTCAAAAAAAAAATTTCAAAAAAAAAATTCAAAAAAAAAATTTTCAAAAAAAAAAATTGAAAGAAAAATTTTAAAAAATTTTTAAAAAAATTCACAAAAAAAAATTTCAAAAAAAAATTTAAGAAAAAAATTTAAAAAAATTTGAAAAACAAAATTCACAAAAAAAAATTTCATAAAAAAATTTAAAAAAATTTACAAAAAAAATTGAAAAAAAAATAAAAAAAAAATTTTAATAAAAATTTTCAAAAAAAAAATTTCAAAAAAAAATTCAAAAAAAAATTTCAAAAAAATTTTCGAAAAAAATTTCAAAAAAAAAATTAAAAAAAAAAATTAAAAAAAAAATTTAAAAATATTTTCTTAAAAAAATTTTAAAAAAAATTTAAAAAAATTTTTAAAAAAATTTTAAAAAAAATTCTTAAAAAAAATTTAAAAAAAAAATTCAAAAAAAAATTTCAAAAAAAATTTACAAAAAAAAATTCAAAAAACAATTACAAAAAAAATTTCGAAAAAAAAAATTTCAAATAAAATATTTTCAAAAAAAATTTCAAAAAAAATTTTAAAAAAAAAATCGAAAAAAAAATTTTTCGAAAAAATTCGAAAAAAAAATTTCAAAAAAAATTAAAAAAAAAAATTCAAAAAAAAAAATTACAAAAAAAATTTCGAAAATAGTTACAAAAAAAAATTTAAAGAAAAATTACAAAAAAAAATTAAAAAAAATTTTAAAAAAAATTTTAAAAAAATTTTCAAAAAACAAATTTCAAAAAAAATTAAAAAAAAATTTTAAAAAAATTACAAAAAAAAAATTAAAAAAAATTCAAAAAAAAAAATTTCAAAAAAAAAATTCATAAAAAAAATTTAAAAAAAAATTTAAAAAAAATTTTCTTAAAAAAAATTTAAAAAATAAAATTCGAAAAAAAATTTCAAAAAAAAATTTACAAAAAAAAATTCGAAAAAAATTTCGAAAAAAAAATTTCAAATAAAAAATTTTCAAAAAAAATTTCAAAAAAAATTTAAAAAAAAATCGAAAAAAAAAATTTCGAAAAAATTCGAAAAAAAAATTTCAAAAAAAAATTTACAAAAAAAAAATTCAAAAAAAAAATTACAAAAAAAATTTCGAAAAAAAATACAAAAAAAAATTTAAAAAAAATTACGAAAAAAAATTTTAAAAAAAATTTAAAAAAATTTAAAAAAAATTTTCAAAAAAAAAAAATTTCAAAAAAAATTCAAAAAAAATTTTAAAAAAAATTACAAAAAAAATTGAAAAAAAATTGAAAAAAAAAATTGGAAAAAAAATTTTCAAAAAAAAAAAATTCAAAAAAAATTCAAAAATGAATCGAAAAAAAAAATTTTCGAAAAAAATTTCAAAAAAAAAATTCAAAAAAAAATTAAAAAAAAAATTTAAAAAAATTTTCTTAAAAAAATTTAAAAAAAATTTTAAAAAAATTTTAAAAAAAATTTAAAAAAAAAATTCTTAAAAAAAATTTCAAAAAAAATTTACAAAAAAAAATTCAAAAAACAATTACAAAAAAAATTTCGAAAAAAAAAATTTCAAATAAAATATTTTCAAAAAAAATTTCAAAAAAAATTAAAAAAAAAAAATCGAAAAAAAAATTTTTCGAAAAAATTCGAAAAAAAAATTTCAAAAAAAATTAAAAAAAAAATTCAAAAAAAAAATTACAAAAAAAATTTCGAAAAAAATTACAAAAAAAAATTTAAAGAAAAATTACAAAAAAAAATTAAAAAAAATTTTAAAAAAAATTTTAAAAAAATTTTCAAAAAACAAATTTCAAAAAAAATTAAAAAAAAATTTAAAAAAAATTACAAAAAAAAAATTAAAAAAAATTCAAAAAAAAATCGAAAAAAAAATTTTCGAAAAAAATTTCAAAAAAAAAATTCATAAAAAAAATTTAAAAAAAAATTTAAAAAAAATTTTCTTAAAAAAAATTTTAAAAAAAATTTAAAAAAAAATTTTAAAAAAATTTTCTTAAAAAAAATTTTAAAAAAAAATTCAAAAAAAATTTCAAAAAAAAATTTACAAAAAAAAATTCAAAAGAAAAAATTACAAAAAAAATTTCAAATAAAAAAGTTTCAAAAAAAATTTCAAAAAAAATTTTAAAATAAAATCGAAAAAAAAAATTTTCGAAAAAATTCGAAAAAAAAATTTCAAAAAAAAATTTACAAAAAAAAATTCAAAAAAAAAATTACAAAAAAAAATTTCGAAAAAAATTATAAAAAAAAATTTAAAAAAAAATTACAAAAAAAATTTTAAAAAATTTTTAAAAAAAATTAAAAAAAAATTCTTAAAAAAATTTAAAAAAAAATTCAAAAAAAAAATTCAAAAAAAAATTTACAAAAAAAAAATTCAAAAAAAAAATTACAAAAAAAAAATTCAAAAAAAAAATTTACAAAAAAAATTCAAAAAAAAATCACAAAAAAAAATTCATAAAAAAATTTTAAAAAATGTTCAAAAAAAAAATTGAAAAAAAAAATTAAAAAAAAATAAAAAAAGATCACAAAAAAATAATTTCATAAAAAAATTTAAAAAAAAGTTCAAGAAAAAATTTACAAAAAAAAATTCAAAAAAAAAAATTTACAAAAAAAATTCGAAAAAAAAATTTCAAAAAAAAAATTTCAAATAAAAAATTTTCAAAAAAAAACTTCAAAACAAATTTCAAGAAAAAATTTCGAAAATTTCGTAAAAAAAATTCAAAAAAAAAATTTACAAAAAAAAATTCGAAAAAAAATCAAAGAGAAAAATTGAAAAAAAAAATTTAAAAAAAAATTCACAAAAAAAAATTTCATAAAAAAATTTTAAAAAATTTTCAAAAAAAAAATTGAAAAAAAAATTGAAAAAAAAAATTTCAAAAAAAAAAATTTAAAAAAAAAATTTCAAAAAAAAATTTCTAAAAAAAATTCAAAAAAATATTACAAAAAAAAATTCAAAAAAAATTTTAAAAAAAATGGAAAAAAAATTTACAAAAAAAAAATTACAAAAAAAATTTCAAATAAAAAATTTTCAAAAAAAAATTCAAAAAAAATGTTTAAAAAAAATCGAAAAAAAAAATTTTCGAAAAAATTCGAAAAACAAATTTCAAAAAAAATTTACAAAAAAAGAATTCAAAAAAAAAATTACAAAAAAAATTTCGAAAAAAATTACAAAAAAAAATTTAAAAAAAAATTACAAAAAAAAATTTTAAAAAAAATTTAAAAAAAAATTTAAAAATTATTTTCAAAAACTAAATTTCAAAAAAAATTCAAAAAAAATTTAAAAAAAAATTACAAAAAAAAATTTAAAAAAAATTGAAAAAAAAAATTGGAAAAAAAAATTTCAAAAAAAAAATTTCAAAAAAAATTCAAAAAAAAAATCGAAAAAAAAAAATTTTCGAAAAAGATTTCAAAAAAAAAATTCAAAAAAAAATTAAAAAAAATATTTTAAAAAAATTTTCTTAAAAAAAATTAAAAAAAAAATTTAAAAAAAAATTCAAAAAAAATTTTCTTAAAAAAAATTTTAAAAAATTTTTTAAAAAAATCGAAAAAAAAAAATTTCGAAAAAATTCGAAAAAAAAATTTCAAAAAAAAATTTACAAAAAAAAATTCAAACAAAAGAATTACAAAAAAAATTTCGAAAAAATTTCAAATAAAAAATTTTCAAAAAAAATTTCGAAAAAAATTACAAAAAAAAATTTAAAAAAATTACAAAAAAAAATTTTTAAAAAATTAAAAAAAAATTTAAAAAAAATTTTCAAAAAAAAAAATTCGAAAAAAAAATTTCAAAAAAAAAATTTCAAATAAAAAATTTTCAAAAAAAAACTTCAAAACAAATTTCAAGAAAAAATTTCGAAAATTTCGTAAAAAAAATTCAAAAAAAAAATTTACAAAAAAAAATTCGAAAAAAAATCAAAGAGAAAAATTGAAAAAAAAAATTTTAAAAAAAATTCACAAAAAAAAATTTCATAAAAAAATTTTAAAAAATTTTCAAAAAAAAAATTGAAAAAAAAAATTGAAAAAAAAAATTTCAAAAAAAAAAATTAAAAAAAAAAATTTCAAAAAAAAATTTCTAAAAAAAATTCAAAAAAATATTACAAAAAAAAATTCAAAAAAAATTTTAAAAAAAATGGAAAAAAAATTTACAAAAAAAAAATTACAAAAAAAATTTCAAATAAAAAATTTTCAAAAAAAAATTCAAAAAAAATGTTTAAAAAAAATCGAAAAAAAAAATTTTCGAAAAAATTCGAAAAACAAATTTCAAAAAAAATTTACAAAAAAAGAATTCAAAAAAAAAATTACAAAAAAAATTTCGAAAAAAATTACAAAAAAAAATTTAAAAAAAAATTACAAAAAAAAATTTTAAAAAAAATTTAAAAAAAAATTTAAAAATTATTTTCAAAAAATAAATTTCAAAAAAAATTCAAAAAAAAATTTAAAAAAAAATTACAAAAAAAAATTTAAAAAAAATTGAAAAAAAAAATTGGAAAAAAAAATTTCAAAAAAAAAATTTCAAAAAAAATTCAAAAAAAAAATCGAAAAAAAAAAAATTTCGAAAAAGATTTCAAAAAAAAAATTCAAAAAAAAATTAAAAAAAATATTTTAAAAAAATTTTCTTAAAAAAAATTAAAAAAAAAATTAAAAAAAAAATTCAAAAAAAATTTTCTTAAAAAAAATTTTAAAAAATTTTTTTAAAAAATCGAAAAAAAAAAATTTCGAAAAAATTCGAAAAAAAAATTTCAAAAAAAAATTTACAAAAAAAAATTCAAACAAAAGAATTACAAAAAAAATTTCGAAAAAATTTCAAATAAAAAATTTTCAAAAAAAATTTCGAAAAAAATTACAAAAAAAAATTTAAAAAAATTACAAAAAAAAATTTTTAAAAAATTTAAAAAAAATTTTAAAAAAATTTTCAAAAAAAAAAATTCAAAAAAAAATTTCAAAACAATTTCAAAAAAAAATTTAAAAAAATTTTCTTAAAAAAAAATTTAAAAAAAAAATTCAAAAAAAATTTCAAAAAAAATTTCAAAAAAAATTCAAAAAAAAATTACAAAAAAAAATTTCGAAAAAAATTTTTCAAAAAAAACTTTAAAAAATATTTCAAAAAATATTTCGAAAAAAATTACAAAAAAAAAATTAAAAAAAATTACAAAAAAAATTTAAAAAACATTTTTAAAAAAATTTTTAAAAAAAATTTTCAAAAAAGAAATTTCAAAAAAAATTCAAAAAAAAATTTAAAAAAAATTACAAAAAAAAATTAAAAAAAATTTTAAAAAATAAATTGGAAAAAAAAATTTCAAAAAAAAAATTTCAAAAAAAATTCAAAAAAAAATCACAAAAAAAATTTCAAATAAAAAATTTTCAAAAAAAATTTCAAAAAAAATTTTAAAAAAAATCGAAAAAAAAAAATTTTCGAAAAAATTCGAAAAAAAAATTTCAAAAAAAAATTTACAAAAAAAAATTCAAAAAAAAAATTACAAAAAAAATTTCGAAAAAAAATTTCAAATAAAAAATTTTCAAAAAAAATTTCGAAAAAAATTACAAAAAAAAATTTAAAAAAATTACAAAAAAAAATTTTTAAAAAATTGAAAAAAAATTTAAAAAAAATTTTCAAAAAAAAAAAATTCGAAAAAAAAAATTTCAAAAAAAAAATTTCAAATAAAAAATTTTCAAAAAAAAACTTCAAAACAAATTTCAAGAAAAAATTTCGAAAATTTCGTAAAAAAAATTCAAAAAAAAAATTTACAAAAAAAAATTCGAAAAAAAATCAAAGAGAAAAATTGAAAAAAAAAATTTAAAAAAAAATTCACAAAAAAAAATTTCATAAAAAAATTTTAAAAAATTTTCAAAAAAAAAATTGAAAAAAAAAATTTCAAAAAAAAAAATTTAAAAAAAAAATTTCAAAAAAAAATTTCTAAAAAAAATTCAAAAAAATATTACAAAAAAAAATTCAAAAAAAATTTTAAAAAAAATGGAAAAAAAATTTACAAAAAAAAAATTACAAAAAAAATTTCAAATAAAAAATTTTCAAAAAAAAATTCAAAAAAAATGTTTAAAAAAAATCGAAAAAAAAAATTTTCGAAAAAATTCGAAAAACAAATTTCAAAAAAAATTTACAAAAAAAGAATTCAAAAAAAAAATTACAAAAAAAATTTCGAAAAAAATTACAAAAAAAAATTTAAAAAAAAATTACAAAAAAAAATTTTAAAAAAAATTTAAAAAAAAATTTAAAAATTATTTTCAAAAAATAAATTTCAAAAAAAATTCAAAAAAAAATTTTTAAAAAAATTACAAAAAAAAATTTTAAAAAAATTGAAAAAAAAAATTGGAAAAAAAAATTTCAAAAAAAAAATTTCAAAAAAAATTCAAAAAAAAAATCGAAAAAAAAAAATTTTCGAAAAAGATTTCAAAAAAAAAATTCAAAAAAAAATTAAAAAAAATATTTTAAAAAAATTTTCTTAAAAAAAATTAAAAAAAAAATTAAAAAAAAAATTCAAAAAAAATTTTCTTAAAAAAAATTTAAAAAATTTTTTTAAAAAAATCGAAAAAAAAAAATTTCGAAAAAATTCGAAAAAAAAATTTCAAAAAAAAATTTACAAAAAAAAATTCAAACAAAAGAATTACAAAAAAAATTTCGAAAAAATTTCAAATAAAAAATTTTCAAAAAAAATTTCGAAAAAAATTACAAAAAAAAATTTAAAAAAATTACAAAAAAAAATTTTTAAAAAATTAAAAAAAAATTTTAAAAAAATTTTCAAAAAAAAAATTCAAAAAAAAATTTCAAAACAATTTCAAAAAAAAATTTAAAAAAATTTTCTTAAAAAAAAATTTAAAAAAAAAATTCAAAAAAAATTTCAAAAAAAATTTCAAAAAAAATTCAAAAAAAAATTACAAAAAAAAATTTCGAAAAAAATTTTTCAAAAAAAACTTTAAAAAATATTTCAAAAAATATTTCGAAAAAAATTACAAAAAAAAAATTAAAAAAAATTACAAAAAAAATTTAAAAAACATTTTTAAAAAAATTTTTAAAAAAAATTTTCAAAAAAGAAATTTCAAAAAAAATTCAAAAAAAAATTTAAAAAAAATTACAAAAAAAAATTAAAAAAAATTTTAAAAAATAAATTGGAAAAAAAAATTTCAAAAAAAAAATTTCAAAAAAAATTCAAAAAAAAATCACAAAAAAAATTTCAAATAAAAAATTTTCAAAAAAAATTTCAAAAAAAATTTTAAAAAAAATCGAAAAAAAAAAATTTTCGAAAAAATTCGAAAAAAAAATTTCAAAAAAAAATTTACAAAAAAAAATTCAAAAAAAAAATTACAAAAAAAATTTCGAAAAAAAATTTCAAATCAAAAATTTTCAAAAAAAATTTCGAAAAAAATTACAAAAAAAAATTTTAAAAAAAATTCCAAAAAAAAATTTTAAAAAAATTTTCAAAAAAAAATTTCAAAAAAAAATTCAAAAAAAAATTTCAAAAAAATTTCAAAAAAAAATTAAAAAAAATTTTCTTAAAAAAAAATAAAAAAAAATTCAAAAAAAATTTCAAAAAAAATTTCAAAAAAAATTCGAAAAAAAAAATTTCAAAAAAAAATGTACAAAAAAAAATTCAAAAAAAAAATTACAAAAAAAAATTTCGAAAAAAAATTTTCAAAAAAAAACTTTAAAAAATATTTCAAAAAATATTTCGAAAAAAATTACAAAAAAAAATTTAAAAAAAAATTACAAAAAAAATTTTAAAAAAAATTGGAAAAAAGAAATTCAAAAAAAAAATTTCAAAAAAAAAATTCAAAAACAAAATTTTCAAAAAAAAATTGAAAAAAAAATTTTAAAAAAATTTAAAAAAAATTCACAAAAAAAAATTTCAAAAAAAAAATTTAAAAAAATTTGAAAAAGAAAATTCACAAAAAAAAATTTCATAAAAAAATTTAAAAAAATTTACAAAAAAAATTTTAAAAAAAATAAAAAAAAATTTAAAAAAAAATTCACAAAAAAATAATTTCATAAAAAAATTTTTAAAAAAATTCAAAAAAAAATTTACAAAAAAATTCAAAAAAAAATTTACAAAAAAAAATCAAGAAAAAATTCACAAAAAAAAAATTTCATAAAAAAATTTTAAAAAATGTTCAAAAAAAAATTGAAAGAAAAAATAAAAAAAAAATCACAAATAAATAATTTCATAAAAAAATTTAAAAAAAAGTTCAAAAAAAAATTTACAAAAACAAATTAAAAAAAAAATTTACATAAAAAAATTCGAAAAAAAAATTTCAAAAAAAAAATTTCAAATAAAAAATTTTCAAAAAAAAACTTCAAAAAAAATTTCAAGAAAAAATTTCGAAAATTTCGTAAAAAAAAATTCAAAAAAAAAAATTTACAAAAAAAATTCGAAAAAAAAATTTACAAAAAAATTCAAAAAAAAATTTACGAAAAAAAATTCTAAAAAAAAATTACAAAAAAAAATTTCAAAAAAAATTTCAAAAAAAATTCAAAAAAAAAATTACAAAAAAAAATTTCGAAAAAAATATTTCAAAAAATATTTCGAAAAAAATTACAAAAAAAAAATTTTTAAAAAATTACAAAAAAATTTAAAAAACATTTTAAAAAAAATTAAAAAAAAAATTTTCAAAAAAAAAATTTCAAAAAAATTCAAAAAAAAATTAAAAAAAAATTTCAAATAAAAAATTTTCAAAAAAATTTTCAAAAAAAATTTTAAAAAAAATCGAAAAAAAAAATTTTCGAAAAAATTCGAAAAAAAAATTTCAAAAAAAAATTTACAAAAGAAAAATTCAAAAAAAAAATTACAAAAAAAATTTCGAAAAAAAATTTCAAATAAAAAATTACAAAAAAAAATTTCGAAAAAAAATTTTCAAAAAAAAACTTTAAAAAATATTTCAAAAAATATTTCGAAAATAATTACAAAAAAAATTTAAAAAAAAATTACAAAAAAAATTCAAAAAAAAATTGAAAAAAAGAAATTCAAAAAAAAAATTTCAAAAAAAAAATTCAAAAAAAAAATTTTCAAAAAAAAAAATTGAAAGAAAAATTTTAAAAAATTTTTAAAAAAATTCACAAAAAAAAATTTCAAAAAAAAATTTAAGAAAAAAATTTAAAAAAATTTGAAAAACAAAATTCACAAAAAAAAATTTCATAAAAAAATTTAAAAAAGTTTACAAAAAAAATTGAAAAAAAAATAAAAAAAAAATTTTAATAAAAATTTTCAAAAAAAAAATTTCAAAAAAAAATTCAAAAAAAAATTTCAAAAAAAATTTCAAAAAAAATTCAAAAAAAAATTCAAAAAAAAAAATTTCAAAAAGAAAATTGAAAAAAAAAATTTTAAAAAAAATTTGAAAAAAAATTCACAAAAAAAAAATTTCAAAAAAAATTTTTAAAAAAAATATAAAAAAAATCAAAAAAAAATTCAAAGAAAATTTAAAAAAAAAATTTGAAAAAAAAAATTCAAAAAAAAAATTTTCAAAAAAAAAATTGAAAAAAAATATAAAAAAATTCACAAAAAAAAAATTCATAAAAAAAATTTCAAAAAAAAAATTGAAAAAAAAATTTTAAAAAAAAATTAAAAAAAAAATTCACAAAAAAATAATTTTAAAAAAATAAAAAAAAAATCGAAAAAAAAAATTTCGAAAAAAATTTTAAAAAAATTCAAAAAAGAAATTTAAAAAAAAATCGGAAAAAAAAATAAATTTCAAAAAAAAATTTTCAAGAGAAAATTTTTCAAAAAAAAGTTTTCAAAAAAAATTGAAAAAAAATTTTAAAAAAATAAAAAAAAAAATTAACAAAAAAAAAATTTCATAAAAAAATTTTAAAAAATTTTCAAAAAAAAATTGAAAAAAAAATTTAAAAAGAAATTTCTTAAAAAAAATTTCAGAAAAAATTTTAAAAAAAATCGAAAAAAAAATTTCGAAAAAATTCGAAAAAAAAAATTTCAAAAAAAAATTTACAAAAAAAAAATTACAAAAAAAAATTTCGAAAAAAAATTTTCAAAAAAAAACTTTAAAAAATATTTCAAAAAATATTTCGAAAATAATTACAAAAAAAATTTTAAAAAAAATTACAAAAAAAATTCAAAAAAAAATTGAAAAAAAGGAATTCAAAAAAAAAATTTCAAAAAAAAAATTCAAAAAAAAAATTTTCAAAAAAAAAAATTGAAAGAAAAATTTTAAAAAATTTTTAAAAAAATTCACAAAAAAAAATTTCAAAAAAAAATTTAAGAAAAAAATTTAAAAAAATTTGAAAAACAAAATTCACAAAAAAAAATTTCATAAAAAAATTTAAAAAAATTTACAAAAAAAATTGAAAAAAAAATAAAAAAAAAATTTTAATAAAAATTTTCAAAAAAAAAATTTCAAAAAAAAATTCAAAAAAAAATTTCAAAAAAAATTTCAAAAAAAATTCAAAAAAAAATTCAAAAAAAAAAATTTCAAAAAAAAAATCGAAAAAAAAAATTTCGAAAAAAATTTTTAAAAAATTCAAAAAAGAAATTTCAAAAAAAATCGGAAAAAAAAATAAATTTCAAAAAAAAATTTTCAAGAGAAAATTTTTCAAAAAAAAGTTTTCAAAAAAAAATTGAAAAAAAATTTAAAAAAAATAAAAAAAAAAATTAACAAAAAAAAAATTTCATAAAAAAATTTTAAAAAATTTTCAAAAAAAAATTGAAAAAAAAATTTAAAAAAAAATTTCTTAAAAAAAATTTCAGAAAAAATTTTAAAAAAAATCGAAAAAAAAATTTCGAAAAAATTCGAAAAAAAAAATTTCAAAAAAAAATTTACAAAAAAAAATTCAAAAAAAAAAATTACAAAAAAAATTTCGAAAAAAAAATTTCATAAAAAATTTTCAAAAAAAATTTCGAAAAAAAATTTTTAAAAAAAATACAAAAAAAAATTTAAAAAAAAATTGAAAAAAAAATTTTCTAGAAAAAATTTCAAAAAAAATTCAAAAAAAAATTCGAAAAAAAAAATTTCGAAAAAAATTTCAAAAAAAAAATTCAAAAAAAAAAAATTAAAGAAAACTTAAAGAAAAATTTTTAAAAAAATTTCTTAAAAAAATTTGAAAAAAAAATGTAAAAAAAAATTTAAAAAAATTTTTCTTAAAAAAAAATTTAAAAAATAAAATTCGAAAAAAAATTTAAAAAAAAAATTTACAAAAAAAAAATTCGAAAAAAAAAATTTCCAAAAAAATTTCGAAAAAAAAATTTCAAATAAAAAATTTTCCAAAAAAATTTAAAAAAAAATTAAAAAAAAATCGAAAAAAAAAATTTCGAAAAAATTCGAAAAAAAAATTTCAAAAAAAAATTTACAAAAAAAAAATTCAAAAAAAAAAATTACAAAAAAAATTTCGAAAAAAATTACAAAAAAAATTTAAAAAAAAATTACAAAAAAAAATTTAAAAAAAATTTTAAAAAATTAAAAAAAAATTTTCAAAAAAATAATTTCAAAAAAAATTCAAAAAAAAATTTTAAAAAAAATTACAAAAAAAAATTGAAAAAAAATTGAAAAAAAAATTGGAAAAAAAATTTTCAAAAAAAAAAATTCTAAAATGAATCGAAAAAAAAAATTTTCGAAAAAAATTTCAAAAAAAAAATTCAAAAAAAAAATTAAAAAAAAAATTTAAAAAAATTTTCTCAAAAAAATTTAAAAAAAATTTTAAAAAAATTTTTAAAAAAATTTTTGAAAAAATTCTTAAAAAAAATTTAAAAAAAAATTCAAAAAAAAATTTCAAAAAAAATTTACAAAAAAAATTCAAAAAAAAAATTACAAAAAAAATTTCGAAAAAAAAAATTTCAAATAAAATATTTTCAAAAAAAATTTCAAAAAAAATTTTTAAAAAAAAATCGAAAAAAAAATTTTTCGAAAAAATTCGAAAAAAAAATTTCAAAAAAAAATAAAAAAAAAATTCAAAAAAAAAAATTACAAAAAAAATTTCGAAAAAAAATTTACAAAGAAAAATTAAAAAAAAAATACAAAAAAAAATCTCGAAAAAAATTTTTCAAAAAAAACTTTAAAAATATTTCAAAAAATATTTCGAAAAAAATTACAAAAAAAAATTTAAAAAAATTACAAAAAAAAATTTGAAAAACATTTTAAAAAAAATTTTTAAAAAAAATTTCAAAAAAAAATTTCATAAAAAAATTTAAAAAAAATTTCAAAAAAAAAATTGAAAAAAAAAAATTTTAAAAAAATTTCAAAAAAAATTCGAAAAAAACAATTAAAAAAAAAATTACAAAAAAATTTCTAATAAAAAATTTTCAAAAAAAATTTCAAAAAAAATTACAAAAAAAAATTACAAGAAAAATTAAAAAAAAAATTCAAAAAAAATTGAAAAAAAAATCGAAAAAATAAATTTTCGAAAAAAATTTCGAAAAAAAAATTCAAAAAAAAAATTTTCAAAAAAAAAATTCAAAAAAAAAATTTAAAAAAAATTGAAAAAAAATCGAAAAAAAAAATTGGAAAAAAAAATTTCAAAAAAAAAAATTCAAAAAAAATTCAAAAATGAATCGAAAAAGAAAATTTTCGAAAAAAATAAAGAAAAAAAATTTAAAAAAATTTTCTTAAAAAAATTTTAAAAAAATTTTAAAAAAATTTTTAAAAAAATTTTAAAAAAAATTCTTAAAAAGAATAAAGAAAAAAATTCAAAAAAAAATTTCAAAAAAAATTTACAAAAAAAATTCAAAAAAAAATTACAAAAAAAAATTTCGAAAAAAATTTTTCAAAAAAAACTTTAAAAAATATTTCAAAAAATATTTCGAAAAAAATTACAAAAAAAAAATTAAAAAAAATTACAAAAAAAATTTAAAAAACATTTTTAAAAAAATTTTTAAAAAAAATTTTCAAAAAAGAAATTTCAAAAAAAATTCAAAAAAAAATTTAAAAAAAATTACAAAAAAAAATTAAAAAAAATTTTAAAAAATAAATTGGAAAAAAAAATTTCAAAAAAAAAATTTCAAAAAAAATTCAAAAAAAAATCACAAAAAAAATTTCAAATAAAAAATTTTCAAAAAAAATTTCAAAAAAAATTTTAAAAAAAATCGAAAAAAAAAAATTTTCGAAAAAATTCGAAAAAAAAATTTCAAAAAAAAATTTACAAAAAAAAATTCAAAAAAAAAATTACAAAAAAAATTTCGAAAAAAAATTTCAAATAAAAAATTTTCAAAAAAAATTTCGAAAAAAATTACAAAAAAAAATTTAAAAAAATTACAAAAAAAAATTTTTAAAAAATTAAAAAAAAATTTAAAAAAAATTTTCAAAAAAAAAAATTCGAAAAAAAAATTTCAAAAAAAAAATTTCAAATAAAAAATTTTCAAAAAAAAACTTCAAAACAAATTTCAAGAAAAAATTTCGAAAATTTCGTAAAAAAAATTCAAAAAAAAAATTTACAAAAAAAAATTCGAAAAAAAATCAAAGAGAAAAATTGAAAAAAAAAATTTAAAAAAAAATTCACAAAAAAAAATTTCATAAAAAAATTTTAAAAAATTTTCAAAAAAAAAATTGAAAAAAAAAATTGAAAAAAAAAATTTCAAAAAAAAAAATTTCTAAAAAAAATTTCAAAAAAAAATTTCTAAAAAAAATTCAAAAAAATATTACAAAAAAAAATTCAAAAAAAATTTAAAAAAAAATGGAAAAAAAATTCAAAAAAAAATTAAAAAAAAATTTCAAATAAAAAATTTTCAAAAAAATTTTCAAAAAAAATTTTAAAAAAAATCGAAAAAAAAAATTTTCGAAAAAATTCGAAAAAAAAATTTCAAAAAAAAATTTACAAAAGAAAAATTCAAAAAAAAAATTACAAAAAAAATTTCGAAAAAAAATTTCAAATAAAAAATTACAAAAAAAAATTTCGAAAAAAAATTTTCAAAAAAAAACTTTAAAAAATATTTCAAAAAATATTTCGAAAATAATTACAAAAAAAATTTAAAAAAAAATTACAAAAAAAATTCAAAAAAAAATTGAAAAAAAGAAATTCAAAAAAAAAATTTCAAAAAAAAAATTCAAAAAAAAAATTTTCAAAAAAAAAAATTGAAAGAAAAATTTTAAAAAATTTTTAAAAAAATTCACAAAAAAAAATTTCAAAAAAAAATTTAAGAAAAAAATTTAAAAAAATTTGAAAAACAAAATTCACAAAAAAAAATTTCATAAAAAAATTTAAAAAAGTTTACAAAAAAAATTGAAAAAAAAATAAAAAAAAAATTTTAATAAAAATTTTCAAAAAAAAAATTTCAAAAAAAAATTCAAAAAAAAATTTCAAAAAAAATTTCAAAAAAAATTCAAAAAAAAATTCAAAAAAAAAAATTTCAAAAAGAAAATTGAAAAAAAAAATTTTAAAAAAAATTTGAAAAAAAATTCACAAAAAAAAAATTTCAAAAAAAATTTTTAAAAAAAATATAAAAAAAATCAAAAAAAAATTCAAAGAAAATTTAAAAAAAAAATTTGAAAAAAAAAATTCAAAAAAAAAATTTTCAAAAAAAAAATTGAAAAAAAATATAAAAAAATTCACAAAAAAAAAATTCATAAAAAAAATTTCAAAAAAAAAATTGAAAAAAAAATTTTAAAAAAAAATTAAAAAAAAAATTCACAAAAAAATAATTTTAAAAAAATAAAAAAAAAATCGAAAAAAAAAATTTCGAAAAAAATTTTAAAAAAATTCAAAAAAGAAATTTAAAAAAAAATCGGAAAAAAAAATAAATTTCAAAAAAAAATTTTCAAGAGAAAATTTTTCAAAAAAAAGTTTTCAAAAAAAATTGAAAAAAAATTTTAAAAAAATAAAAAAAAAAATTAACAAAAAAAAAATTTCATAAAAAAATTTTAAAAAATTTTCAAAAAAAAATTGAAAAAAAAATTTAAAAAGAAATTTCTTAAAAAAAATTTCAGAAAAAATTTTAAAAAAAATCGAAAAAAAAATTTCGAAAAAATTCGAAAAAAAAAATTTCAAAAAAAAATTTACAAAAAAAAAATTACAAAAAAAAATTTCGAAAAAAAATTTTCAAAAAAAAACTTTAAAAAATATTTCAAAAAATATTTCGAAAATAATTACAAAAAAAATTTTAAAAAAAATTACAAAAAAAATTCAAAAAAAAATTGAAAAAAAGGAATTCAAAAAAAAAATTTCAAAAAAAAAATTCAAAAAAAAAATTTTCAAAAAAAAAAATTGAAAGAAAAATTTTAAAAAATTTTTAAAAAAATTCACAAAAAAAAATTTCAAAAAAAAATTTAAGAAAAAAATTTAAAAAAATTTGAAAAACAAAATTCACAAAAAAAAATTTCATAAAAAAATTTAAAAAAATTTACAAAAAAAATTGAAAAAAAAATAAAAAAAAAATTTTAATAAAAATTTTCAAAAAAAAAATTTCAAAAAAAAATTCAAAAAAAAATTTCAAAAAAAATTTCAAAAAAAATTCAAAAAAAAATTCAAAAAAAAAAATTTCAAAAAAAAAATCGAAAAAAAAAATTTCGAAAAAAATTTTTAAAAAATTCAAAAAAGAAATTTCAAAAAAAATCGGAAAAAAAAATAAATTTCAAAAAAAAATTTTCAAGAGAAAATTTTTCAAAAAAAAGTTTTCAAAAAAAAATTGAAAAAAAATTTAAAAAAAATAAAAAAAAAAATTAACAAAAAAAAAATTTCATAAAAAAATTTTAAAAAATTTTCAAAAAAAAATTGAAAAAAAAATTTAAAAAAAAATTTCTTAAAAAAAATTTCAGAAAAAATTTTAAAAAAAATCGAAAAAAAAATTTCGAAAAAATTCGAAAAAAAAAATTTCAAAAAAAAATTTACAAAAAAAAATTCAAAAAAAAAAATTACAAAAAAAATTTCGAAAAAAAAATTTCATAAAAAATTTTCAAAAAAAATTTCGAAAAAAAATTTTTAAAAAAAATACAAAAAAAAATTTAAAAAAAAATTGAAAAAAAAATTTTCTAGAAAAAATTTCAAAAAAAATTCAAAAAAAAATTCGAAAAAAAAAATTTCGAAAAAAATTTCAAAAAAAAAATTCAAAAAAAAAAAATTAAAGAAAACTTAAAGAAAAATTTTTAAAAAAATTTCTTAAAAAAATTTGAAAAAAAAATGTAAAAAAAAATTTAAAAAAATTTTTCTTAAAAAAAAATTTAAAAAATAAAATTCGAAAAAAAATTTAAAAAAAAAATTTACAAAAAAAAAATTCGAAAAAAAAAATTTCCAAAAAAATTTCGAAAAAAAAATTTCAAATAAAAAATTTTCCAAAAAAATTTAAAAAAAAATTAAAAAAAAATCGAAAAAAAAAATTTCGAAAAAATTCGAAAAAAAAATTTCAAAAAAAAATTTACAAAAAAAAAATTCAAAAAAAAAAATTACAAAAAAAATTTCGAAAAAAATTACAAAAAAAATTTAAAAAAAAATTACAAAAAAAAATTTAAAAAAAATTTTAAAAAATTAAAAAAAAATTTTCAAAAAAATAATTTCAAAAAAAATTCAAAAAAAAATTTTAAAAAAAATTACAAAAAAAAATTGAAAAAAAATTGAAAAAAAAATTGGAAAAAAAATTTTCAAAAAAAAAAATTCTAAAATGAATCGAAAAAAAAAATTTTCGAAAAAAATTTCAAAAAAAAAATTCAAAAAAAAAATTAAAAAAAAAATTTAAAAAAATTTTCTCAAAAAAATTTAAAAAAAATTTTAAAAAAATTTTAAAAAAAATTTTTGAAAAAATTCTTAAAAAAAATTTAAAAAAAAATTCAAAAAAAAATTTCAAAAAAAATTTACAAAAAAAATTCAAAAAAAAAATTACAAAAAAAATTTCGAAAAAAAAAATTTCAAATAAAATATTTTCAAAAAAAATTTCAAAAAAAATTTTTAAAAAAAAATCGAAAAAAAAATTTTTCGAAAAAATTCGAAAAAAAAATTTCAAAAAAAAATAAAAAAAAAATTCAAAAAAAAAAATTACAAAAAAAATTTCGAAAAAAAATTTACAAAGAAAAATTCAAAAAAAAATACAAAAAAAAATCTCGAAAAAAATTTTTCAAAAAAAACTTTAAAAATATTTCAAAAAATATTTCGAAAAAAATTACAAAAAAAAATTTAAAAAAATTACAAAAAAAAATTTGAAAAACATTTTAAAAAAAATTTTTAAAAAAAATTTCAAAAAAAAATTTCATAAAAAAATTTAAAAAAAATTTCAAAAAAAAAATTGAAAAAAAAAATTTTTAAAAAAATTTCAAAAAAAATTCGAAAAAAACAATTAAAAAAAAAATTACAAAAAAATTTCTAATAAAAAATTTTCAAAAAAAATTTCAAAAAAAATTACAAAAAAAAATTACAAGAAAAATTAAAAAAAAAATTCAAAAAAAATTGAAAAAAAAATCGAAAAAATAAATTTTCGAAAAAAATTTCGAAAAAAAAATTCAAAAAAAAAATTTTCAAAAAAAAAATTCAAAAAAAAAATTTAAAAAAAATTGAAAAAAAATCGAAAAAAAAAATTGGAAAAAAAAATTTCAAAAAAAAAAATTCAAAAAAAATTCAAAAATGAATCGAAAAAGAAAATTTTCGAAAAAAATAAAGAAAAAAAATTTAAAAAAATTTTCTTAAAAAAATTTTAAAAAAATTTTAAAAAAATTTTTAAAAAAATTTTAAAAAAAATTCTTAAAAAGAATAAAGAAAAAAATTCAAAAAAAAATTTCAAAAAAAATTTACAAAAAAAATTCAAAAAAAAATTACAAAAAAAAATTTCGAAAAAAATTTTTCAAAAAAAACTTTAAAAAATATTTCAAAAAATATTTCGAAAAAAATTACAAAAAAAAAATTAAAAAAAATTACAAAAAAAATTTAAAAAACATTTTTAAAAAAATTTTTAAAAAAAATTTTCAAAAAAGAAATTTCAAAAAAAATTCAAAAAAAAATTTAAAAAAAATTACAAAAAAAAATTAAAAAAAATTTTAAAAAATAAATTGGAAAAAAAAATTTCAAAAAAAAAATTTCAAAAAAAATTCAAAAAAAAATCACAAAAAAAATTTCAAATAAAAAATTTTCAAAAAAAATTTCAAAAAAAATTTTAAAAAAAATCGAAAAAAAAAAATTTTCGAAAAAATTCGAAAAAAAAATTTCAAAAAAAAATTTACAAAAAAAAATTCAAAAAAAAAATTACAAAAAAAATTTCGAAAAAAAATTTCAAATAAAAAATTTTCAAAAAAAATTTCGAAAAAAATTACAAAAAAAAATTTAAAAAAATTACAAAAAAAAATTTTTAAAAAATTAAAAAAAAATTTAAAAAAAATTTTCAAAAAAAAAAATTCGAAAAAAAAATTTCAAAAAAAAAATTTCAAATAAAAAATTTTCAAAAAAAAACTTCAAAACAAATTTCAAGAAAAAATTTCGAAAATTTCGTAAAAAAAATTCAAAAAAAAAATTTACAAAAAAAAATTCGAAAAAAAATCAAAGAGAAAAATTGAAAAAAAAAATTTAAAAAAAAATTCACAAAAAAAAATTTCATAAAAAAATTTTAAAAAATTTTCAAAAAAAAAATTGAAAAAAAAAATTGAAAAAAAAAATTTCAAAAAAAAAAATTTCTAAAAAAAATTTCAAAAAAAAATTTCTAAAAAAAATTCAAAAAAATATTACAAAAAAAAATTCAAAAAAAATTTAAAAAAAAATGGAAAAAAAATTTACAAAAAAAAAATTACAAAAAAAATTTCAAATAAAAAATTTTCAAAAAAAAATTCAAAAAAAATTTTTAAAAAAAATCGAAAAAAAAAATTTTCGAAAAAATTCGAAAAACAAATTTCAAAAAAAATTTACAAAAAAAGAATACAAAAAAAAAATTACAAAAAAAATTTCGAAAAAAATTACAAAAAAAAATTTAAAAAAAAATTACAAAAAAAAATTTTAAAAAAAATTTAAAAAAAAATTTAAAAATTATTTTCAAAAAATAAATTTCAAAAAAAATTCAAAAAAAAATTTTAAAAAAAATTACAAAAAAAATTTAAAAAAAATTGAAAAAAAAAATTGGAAAAAAAAAATTTCAAAAAAAAAATTTCAAAAAAAATTCAAAAAAAAAATCGAAAAAAAAAAATTTTCGAAAAAGATTTCAAAAAAAAAATTCAAAAAAAAATTTAAAAAAATATTTTAAAAAAATTTTCTTAAAAAAAATTAAAAAAAAAATTAAAAAAAAAATTCAAAAAAAATTTTCTTAAAAAAAATTTAAAAAAATTTTTTAAAAAAATCGAAAAAAAAAAATTTCGAAAAAATTCGAAAAAAAAATTTCAAAAAAAAATTTACAAAAAAAAATTCAAACAAAAGAATTACAAAAAAAATTTCGAAAAAATTTCAAATAAAAAATTTTCAAAAAAAATTTCGAAAAAAATTACAAAAAAAAATTTAAAAAAATTACAAAAAAAAATTTTTAAAAAATTAAAAAAAAATTTAAAAAAAATTTTCAAAAAAAAAAATTCAAAAAAAAATTTCAAAACAATTTCAAAAAAAAATTTAAAAAAATTTTCTTAAAAAAAAATTTTAAAAAAAAATTCAAAAAAAATTTCAAAAAAAATTTCAAAAAAAATTCAAAAAAAAATTACAAAAAAAAATTTCGAAAAAAATTTTTCAAAAAAAACTTTAAAAAATATTTCAAAAAATATTTCGAAAAAAATTACAAAAAAAAAATTACAAAAAAAATTTAAAAAACATTTTTAAAAAAATTTTTAAAAAAAATTTTCAAAAAAGAAATTTCAAAAAAAATTCAAAAAAAAATTTAAAAAAAATTACAAAAAAAAATTAAAAAAAATTTTAAAAAATAAATTGGAAAAAAAAATTTCAAAAAAAAAATTTCAAAAAAAATTCAAAAAAAAATCACAAAAAAAATTTCAAATAAAAAATTTTCAAAAAAAATTTCAAAAAAAATTTTAAAAAAAATCGAAAAAAAAAAATTTTCGAAAAAATTCGAAAAAAAAATTTCAAAAAAAAATTTACAAAAAAAAATTCAAAAAAAAAATTACAAAAAAAATTTCGAAAAAAAATTTCAAATCAAAAATTTTCAAAAAAAATTTCGAAAAAAATTACAAAAAAAAATTTTAAAAAAAATTCCAAAAAAAAATTTCAAAAAAAAATTCAAAAAAAAATTTCAAAAAAATTTCAAAAAAAAATTTAAAAAAATTTTCTTAAAAAAAAATAAAAAAAAATTCAAAAAAAATTTCAAAAAAAATTTCAAAAAAAATTCGAAAAAAAAAATTTCAAAAAAAAATGTACAAAAAAAATTCAAAAAAAAAATTACAAAAAAAAATTTCGAAAAAAAATTTTCAAAAAAAAACTTTAAAAAATATTTCAAAAAATATTTCGAAAAAAATTACAAAAAAAAATTTAAAAAAAAATTACAAAAAAAATTTTAAAAAAAATTGGAAAAAAGAAATTCAAAAAAAAAATTTCAAAAAAAAAATTCAAAAACAAAATTTTCAAAAAAAAATTGAAAAAAAAATTTTAAAAAAATTTAAAAAAAATTCACAAAAAAAAATTTCAAAAAAAAATTTTAAAAAAATTTGAAAAAGAAAATTCACAAAAAAAAATTTCATAAAAAAATTTAAAAAAATTTACAAAAAAATTTTTAAAAAAAATAAAAAAAAATTTAAAAAAAAATTCACAAAAAAATAATTTCATAAAAAAATTTTTAAAAAAATTCAAAAAAAAATTTACAAAAAAATTCAAAAAAAAATTTACAAAAAAAAATCAAGAAAAAATTCACAAAAAAAAAATTTCATAAAAAAATTTTAAAAAATGTTCAAAAAAAAATTGAAAGAAAAAATAAAAAAAAAATCACAAATAAATAATTTCATAAAAAAATTTAAAAAAAAGTTCAAAAAAAAATTTACAAAAACAAATTAAAAAAAAAATTTACATAAAAAAATTCGAAAAAAAAATTTCAAAAAAAAAATTTCAAATAAAAAATTTTCAAAAAAAAACTTCAAAAAAAATTTCAAGAAAAAATTTCGAAAATTTCGTAAAAAAAAATTAAAAAAAAAAAATTTACAAAAAAAATTCGAAAAAAAAATTTACAAAAAAATTCAAAAAAAAATTTACGAAAAAAAATTCTAAAAAAAAATTACAAAAAAAAATTTCAAAAAAAATTTCAAAAAAAATTCAAAAAAAAAATTACAAAAAAAAATTTCGAAAAAAATATTTCAAAAAATATTTCGAAAAAAATTACAAAAAAAAAATTTTAAAAAATTACAAAAAAAATTTAAAAAACATTTTAAAAAAAATTTAAAAAAAAATTTTCAAAAAAAAAATTTCAAAAAAATTCAAAAAAAAATTAAAAAAAAAATTTCAAATAAAAAATTTTCAAAAAAATTTTCAAAAAAAATTTTAAAAAAAATCGAAAAAAAAAATTTTCGAAAAAATTCGAAAAAAAAATTTCAAAAAAAAATTTACAAAAGAAAAATTCAAAAAAAAAATTACAAAAAAAATTTCGAAAAAAAATTTCAAATAAAAAATTACAAAAAAAAATTTCGAAAAAAAATTTTCAAAAAAAAACTTTAAAAAATATTTCAAAAAATATTTCGAAAATAATTACAAAAAAAATTTTAAAAAAAAATTACAAAAAAAATTCAAAAAAAAATTGAAAAAAAGAAATTCAAAAAAAAAATTTCAAAAAAAAAATTCAAAAAAAAAATTTTCAAAAAAAAAAATTGAAAGAAAAATTTTAAAAAATTTTTAAAAAAATTCACAAAAAAAAATTTCAAAAAAAAATTTAAGAAAAAAATTTAAAAAAATTTGAAAAACAAAATTCACAAAAAAAAATTTCATAAAAAAATTTAAAAAAGTTTACAAAAAAAATTGAAAAAAAAATAAAAAAAAAATTTTAATAAAAATTTTCAAAAAAAAAATTTCAAAAAAAAATTCAAAAAAAAATTTCAAAAAAAATTTCAAAAAAAATTCAAAAAAAAATTCAAAAAAAAAAATTTCAAAAAGAAAATTGAAAAAAAAAATTTTAAAAAAAATTTGAAAAAAAATTCACAAAAAAAAAATTTCAAAAAAAATTTTAAAAAAAAATATAAAAAAAATCAAAAAAAAATTCAAAGAAAATTAAAAAAAAAAATTTGAAAAAAAAAATTCAAAAAAAAAATTTTCAAAAAAAAAATTGAAAAAAAATATAAAAAAATTCACAAAAAAAAAATTCATAAAAAAAATTTCAAAAAAAAAATTGAAAAAAAAATTTAAAAAAAAAATTAAAAAAAAAAATTCACAAAAAAATAATTTTAAAAAAATAAAAAAAAAATCGAAAAAAAAAATTTCAAAAAAAATTTTAAAAAATTCAAAAAAGAAATTTCAAAAAAAATCGGAAAAAAAAATAAATTTCAAAAAAAAATTTTCAAGAGAAAATTTTTCAAAAAAAAGTTTTCAAAAAAAAATTGAAAAAAAATTTAAAAAAAATAAAAAAAAAAATTAACAAAAAAAAAATTTCATAAAAAAATTTTAAAAAATTTTCAAAAAAAAATTGAAAAAAAAATTTAAAAAAAAATTTCTTAAAAAAAATTTCAGAAAAAATTTTAAAAAAAATCGAAAAAAAAATTTCGAAAAAATTCGAAAAAAAAAATTTCAAAAAAAAATTTACAAAAAAAAAATTACAAAAAAAAATTTCGAAAAAAAATTTTCAAAAAAAAACTTTAAAAAATATTTCAAAAAATATTTCGAAAATAATTACAAAAAAAACTTTAAAAAAAATTACAAAAAAAATTCAAAAAAAAATTGAAAAAAAGGAATTCAAAAAAAAAATTTCAAAAAAAAAATTCAAAAAAAAAATTTTCAAAAAAAAAAATTGAAAGAAAAATTTTAAAAAATTTTTAAAAAAATTCACAAAAAAAAATTTCAAAAAAAAATTTAAGAAAAAAATTTAAAAAAATTTGAAAAACAAAATTCACAAAAAAAAATTTCATAAAAAAATTTAAAAAAATTTACAAAAAAAATTGAAAAAAAAATAAAAAAAAAATTTTAATAAAAATTTTCAAAAAAAAAATTTCAAAAAAAAATTCAAAAAAAAATTTCAAAAAAAATTTCAAAAAAAATTCAAAAAAAAATTCAAAAAAAAAAATTTCAAAAAAAAATCGAAAAAAAAAATTTCGAAAAAAATTTTAAAAAAATTCAAAAAAGAAATTTCAAAAAAAATCGGAAAAAAAAATAAATTTCAAAAAAAAATTTTCAAGAGAAAATTTTTCAAAAAAAAGTTTTCAAAAAAAAATTGAAAAAAAATTTAAAAAAAATAAAAAAAAAAATTAACAAAAAAAAAATTTCATAAAAAAATTTTAAAAAATTTTCAAAAAAAAATTGAAAAAAAAATTTAAAAAAAAATTTCTTAAAAAAAATTTCAGAAAAAATTTTAAAAAAAATCGAAAAAAAAATTTCGAAAAAATTCGAAAAAAAAAATTTCAAAAAAAAATTTACAAAAAAAAATTCAAAAAAAAAATTACAAAAAAAATTTCGAAAAAAAAATTTCATAAAAAATTTTCAAAAAAAATTTCGAAAAAAAATTTTTAAAAAAAATACAAAAAAAAATTTAAAAAAAAATTGAAAAAAAAATTTTCTAGAAAAAATTTCAAAAAAAATTCAAAAAAAAATTCGAAAAAAAAAATTTCGAAAAAAATTTCAAAAAAAAAATTCAAAAAAAAAAAAATTAAAGAAAACTTAAAGAAAAATTTTTAAAAAAATTTCTTAAAAAAATTTGAAAAAAAAATGTAAAAAAAAATTTAAAAAAATTTTTCTTAAAAAAAAATTTAAAAAATAAAATTCGAAAAAAAATTTTAAAAAAAAATTTACAAAAAAAAAATTCGAAAAAAAAAATTTCCAAAAAAATTTCGAAAAAAAAATTTCAAATAAAAAATTTTCCAAAAAAATTTTAAAAAAAATTAAAAAAAAAATCGAAAAAAAAAATTTCGAAAAAATTCGAAAAAAAAATTTCAAAAAAAAATTTACAAAAAAAAAATTCAAAAAAAAAAATTACAAAAAAAATTTCGAAAAAAATTACAAAAAAAATTTAAAAAAAAATTACAAAAAAAAATTTAAAAAAAATTTAAAAAAATTAAAAAAAAATTTTCAAAAAAAAAATTTCAAAAAAAATTCAAAAAAAAATTTTAAAAAAAATTACAAAAAAAAATTGAAAAAAATTGAAAAAAAAATTGGAAAAAAAATTTTCAAAAAAAAAAATTCTAAAATGAATCGAAAAAAAAAATTTTCGAAAAAAATTTCAAAAAAAAAATTCAAAAAAAAAATTAAAAAAAAAATTTAAAAAAATTTTCTCAAAAAAATTTAAAAAAATTTTCTCAAAAAAATTTAAAAAAAATTTTAAAAAAATTTTAAAAAAAATTTTTGAAAAAATTCTTAAAAAAAATTTAAAAAAAAATTCAAAAAAAAATTTCAAAAAAAATTTACAAAAAAAATTCAAAAAAAAAATTACAAAAAAAATTTCGAAAAAAAAAATTTCAAATAAAATATTTTCAAAAAAAATTTCAAAAAAAAGTTTTAAAAAAAAATCGAAAAAAAAATTTTTCGAAAAAATTCGAAAAAAAAATTTCAAAAAAAAATAAAAAAAAAATTCAAAAAAAAAAATTACAAAAAAAATTTCGAAAAAAAATTTACAAAGAAAAATTCAAAAAAAAATACAAAAAAAAATCTCGAAAAAAATTTTTCAAAAAAAACTTTAAAAAATATTTCAAAAAATATTTCGAAAAAAATTACAAAAAAAAATTTAAAAAAATTACAAAAAAAAATTTGAAAAACATTTTTAAAAAAATTTTTAAAAAAAATTTCAAAAAAAAATTTCATAAAAAAATTTAAAAAAAATTTCAAAAAAAAAATTGAAAAAAAAAATTTTTAAAAAAATTTCAAAAAAAATTCGAAAAAAACAATTAAAAAAAAAATTACAAAAAAATTTCTAATAAAAAATTTTCAAAAAAAATTTCAAAAAAAATTACAAAAAAAAATTACAAGAAAAATTTAAAAAAAAAATTCAAAAAAAATTGAAAAAAAAATCGAAAAAATAAATTTTCGAAAAAAATTTCGAAAAAAAAATTCAAAAAAAAAATTTTCAAAAAAAAAATTCAAAAAAAAAATTTAAAAAAAATTGAAAAAAAATCGAAAAAAAAAATTGGAAAAAAAAATTTCAAAAAAAAAAATTCAAAAAAAATTCAAAAATGAATCGAAAAAGAAAATTTTCGAAAAAAATAAAGAAAAAAAATTTAAAAAAATTTTCTTAAAAAAATTTTAAAAAAATTTTAAAAAAATTTTTAAAAAAATTTTAAAAAAAATTCTTAAAAAGAATAAAGAAAAAAATTCAAAAAAAAATTTCAAAAAAAATTTACAAAAAAAAATTCAAAAAAAAAATTACAAAAAAAATTTCGAAAAAAAA